>BQMF02000457.1:0-332030 GCA_027922465.2 Turritopsis dohrnii | reverse complement strand
AAGAGCTTTTCATGCTCTATCCATTAATATAAAATGTTTGTCAAAATATTTGTTCTTCGAAGAAATATTGAAAGAAAATTCAACGATTTGGTTCATTAAATTTTTAAAAGGCAATTAACTGACCTTTTAATGAAGTAATTATCTTTTGTTCTGCTGGTGAAACCTTTAGAAAGTTTTAAGTATAGCTTTGCGTATTAATTTCCCATAACAACTAATCTTAAAAATTTCAAATAAAAATTTTTTACTGCGTGATGATTTTTAATTTTTTTATTGTGTTTAAAAATGGCCTTCATTGTAAAATGAGCTAATTGACTTTTAAGAATGTAATGAACCAAATCCTTGAGTTTTTCTTCAATATCTTTTCGAAGAACAAATATTTTATCAAACATTTTATATTAATGGATGGAGCATGAAAAGCTCTTTCATGTGATATAAAATTCACAATATTTTATCAGACATGTAATGAAAAATACGCCTTGAAAGTTGGTGGATAAGACATTTTGAGACACACTGTATAAACTGCACTGTTTTGCATCATTTAGAGATTTTTTCAAAAAGTTTTTTATTCATAGTTATATTCCCTAAAGCATCTTCAAAAAGTAATTAAGTAATGAAAACTTTGTCACATTAAGTTTTGAAGGGAAAATCTGTGGCGTAAATAGTAATAACTTTGAATTCATTTAATTACATTCCCAAGAGCATCATAAAAGTTAAGAGACTTTGAAAAATTTTGCCGGAGATCAAGCTTAAAAAGGAACACCGTCAGTTTAAAAATCCATTAGAGAACACTCTTCCGTGGACATTTCAAAATACTCCTTTTAAAACTATACAGTATGAAAATCTTTATGTTGTTTGTACCTGAACTTCATAATAAAAACTTTTAATTGGCCTTGCGAAATAATCAAAATATCTGTGTTTCCTTTTTATTGCCAGCTTAATAGTATACAAATGTTAGAATCATACAATATTTTAAATTCGACTAGTCAATTAAAAAAGTGGTCATCAATTGATTAATAAAATGGGTATAAGCTGATGAGGAAGATGAGCTGTGCTTCAAGATTCCAGAGCTTTATAAAAACAGGATAGCATACCTAGGAACATGAAATAGAAAATTGTATTATATTTAGAAAAAGACTAATAGAAACCTTACGCATTTTTTTAAATCGATGTAAGCATACCGTTTTTGTAGTCGTTCATATCTGATTTGAAGCATCAAAAACTGCTTATTTATCACGAATAACTACTAAGAGTATTAGTTTCACGTAGATTATCAGTTTGGATCATAAATGTTCTTGATTCTTTTAAGTTTGACAGCCGTATAACCTCTTCTATATCCATATATTCAACCAAGAATTTGTCTCAGATCTACGCGTGCTTCTTCGCTTCCATTTTTAAAACAACTACGGAAAACGTAAGAACGTTGCATAAGACTCACGTGAAACAACATTTCTACCTTGGCATCTGCGATTTAGCCATATGTTAATTATTCCTTTCACTAGAGCTTATATTTTACACTTTTAGAGTCTTATCAAGCAAAGTACTTGTATACAATGAATATAGTGTGAGTTTAGACTGTTAAATCATAAAAAGAATGTAAGTTGGGAACATTAAAGATTTGAATGGCTATTTCCCATCGACAAAAATTGGTCTAGGTTTGGACAGTGAAAAAAAAAGAAAAAAAACAAGATGCCCTACCGGGCAGAAGTATTCCTGCAGATGACTGGAAGACTTTCTGGAGGCTTTTCAGAAAGAAATGAATTTTAGTTCACGCTTTAAAAAGATATGCATAATGCAGAATGATGCTGCAGTATTTTACATTTTACCTTTTAACAACGATAACAATTAAACTTTATTGTCTCATATAAAACTTCAGTCTTGCTTCAATTTAGAGATTTTTTTAAAAAGATTTTAATTCAAAGTTGTATTCCCTAAAGAATCTTCAAGAAGTAATTCAGTAATAAAAAGTTTGTCGCGTCAAGAAAAGTCTGTGCTTAAGAAGTAATAACTTCGAATTCATTTAATTACATTCCCGAGAGCATCATAAAAGTTAAGAGACTTTGAAAAATTTTGCCGGAGATCAAGCTTAAAAAGGAACACCGTCAGTTTAAAAATTTATTAGAGAACACTCTTCCGTGGACGTTTCAAAATACTCCTTTTAAAACTATACAGTATGAAAAACTTTATGTTGTTTGTACCTGAACTTCATAATAAAAACTTTTACTTGGTCTTGCAAAATAATAAAAATATCTGTGTTTCCTTTTTATCGTCAGCTTGATAGTATACAAATTTTAGAATCATACAATATTTTAAATTCGACTAGTCAATTAAAAAAGTGGTCATCTATTGATTAATAAAATGGGTATAAGCTGATGAGGAAGATGAGCTGTGCTTCAAGATTCCAGAGCTTTATAAAAACAGGATAGCTTACCTAGGAACATGAAATAGAAAATTGTATTATATTTAGAAAAAGACTAATAGAAACCTTACGCATTTTTATAAATCGATGTAAGCATACCGTTTTTGTAGTCGTTCATATCTGATTTGAAGCATCAAAAACTGCTTATTTATCACGAATAACTACTAAGAGTATTAGTTTCACGTAGATCATCAGTTTGGATCATAAATGTTCTTGATTCTTTTAAGTTTGACAGCCGTATAACCTCTTCTATATCCATATATTCAACCAAGAAATTTTCTCAGATCTACGCGTGCTTCTTCGCTTCCATTTTTAAAACAACTACGGAAAACGTAAGAACGTTGCATAAGACTCACGTGAAACAACATTTCTACCTTGGCATCTGCGATTTAGCCATATGTTAATTATTCCTTTCACTAGAGCTTATATTTTACACTTTTAGAGTCTTTTCAAGCAAAGTACTTGTATACAATGAATATAGTGTGAGTTTAGACTGTTAAATCATAAAAAGAATGTAAGTTTGGAACATTAATGATTTGAGTGGCTATTTCCCATCGACAAAAATTGGTCTAGGTTTGGACAGTGAAAAAAAAAAAAAAACAAGATGCCCTACCGGGCAGAAGTATTCCTGCGGATGACTGCAGAGGCGTAGCCAGAGGTCAGTCAAAATTTGTGGAGGAGAGTTTAGTCATTTAAAGTAGAAAAGGAAAGCGTGCAAGTAACCTAATCGATACTAAGACTGAAAAAAAACATCGTAATGTTGGACTCCTCCACTTTTAGTGACTGACCTTGAATACGCCTATGGACTGTAAGACTTTCTGGAGGCTGTTCAGAAAGAAATGAGTGTTAGTTCACGCTTTAAAACCATATGCATAATGCAGAATGATGTTTGCAGTATTTTACATTTTACCTTTTAACAACGATAACAATTAAACTTTGTTGTCTCATGTAAAACTTCAGTCTTGCTTCAATTTAGAGATTTTTTAAAAAAGACTTTAATTCAAAGTTGTATTCCCTAAAGAATCTTCAAGAAGTAATTAAGTAATAAAAATTTTGTCGCGTCAAGAATAGTCTGTGCTTAAGAAGTAATAACTTCGAATTCATTTAATTACATTCCCGAGAGCATTATAAAAGTTAAAAGACTTTGAAAAAGTTTGCCGGAGATCAAGCTTAAAAAGGAACACCGTCAGTTTGAAAATCCATTAGAGAACACTCTTCCGTGGACGCTTCAAAATACTCCTTTTAAAACTATACAGTATGAAAATCTTTATGTTGTTTGTACCTGAACTTCATAATAAAAACTTTTACTTGGCCTTGCGAAATAATAAAAATATCTGTGTTTCCTTTTTATCGTCAGCTTGATAGTATACAAATTTTAGAATCACACAATATTTTAAATTCGACTAGTCAATTAAAAAAGTGGTCATCTATTGATTAATAAAATTGGTATAAGATGATGAGGAAGATGAGCTGTGCTTCAAGATTCCAGAGCTTTATAAAAACAGGATAGCTTACCTAGGAACATGAAATAGAAAATTGTATTATATTTAGAAAAAGACTAATAGAAACCTTACGCATTTTTTTAAATCGATGTAAGCATACCGTTTTTGTAGTCGTTCATATCTGATTTGAAGCATCAAAAACTGCTTATTTATCACGAACAACTACTAAGAGTATTAGTTTCACGTAGATTATCAGTTTGGATCATAAATGTTCTTGATTCTTTTAAGTTTGACAGCCGTATAACCTCTTCTATATCCATATATTCAACCAAGAAATTTTCTCAGATCTACGCGTGCTTCTTCGCTTCCATTTTTAAAACAACTACGGAAAACGTAAGAACGTTGCATAAGACTCACGTGAAAAACATTTCTACCTTGGCATCTGCGATTTAGCCATATGTCAACTATTCCTTTCACTAGAGCTTATATTTTACACTTTTAGAGTCTTTTCAAGCAAAGTACTTGCACACAATGAATATAGTGTGAGTTAAGATATTTAAAGGATAAAAAAATGTAAGTTTGGAACTTAGAGGATTTGAGTGGCTATTTCCCATCGACAAAAATTGGTCTAGGTTTGGACAGTGAAAAAAAAAAAAAAACAAACAAGATGCCCTACCGGGCAGAAGTATTCCTGCGGGTGACTGTAAGACTTTCTGGAGGCTTTTCAGAAAGAAATGAGTGTTAGTTCACGCTTTAAAACCATATGCATAATGCGGAATGATGTTTGCAGTAGTTTACATTTTACCTTTTAGCTACGATAACTATTAAACTTTGTTGTTTCATATAAAATTTCAGTCTTGCATCAATTTAGAGATTTTTTTCAAAAGATTTCCATTCGAAGTTGCACTCCCTAAAGCATCTTCAAGAAGCAATTAACTAATTAAATGATTATCGCGTTAAGAATAATCTGTGCTTTAAAAGGTGAATGTTTGTTCACGGTTTAAAACAATATGCATAATGTGTTATGATGTTCTTTGTGTTTTACAGTTTATCTTGTAGCTGTGAAAGAAGTAATATTTGTCATTTCATATAAACTGCACTGTTTTGCATCATTTAGAGATTTTTTCAAAAAGTTTTTATTCGAAGTTATATTCCCTAAAGCATCTTCAGAAAGTAATTAAGTAATGAAAACTTTGTCACATTAAGTTTTGAAGGGAAAATCTGTGTCGTAAATAGTAATAACTTCGAATTCATTTAATTACATTCCCGAGAGCATCATAAAAGTTAAGAGACTTTGAAAAATTTTGCCGGAGATCAAGCTTAAAAAGGAACACCGTCAGTTTAAAAATCCATTAGAGAACACTCTTCCGTGGACGTTTCAAAATACTCCTTTTAAAACTATACAGTATGAAAATCTTTATGTTGTTTGTAGCTGAACTTCGTAATAAAAATTTTACTTGGCCTTGCGAAATAATAAAAATATCTGTGTTTCCTTTTTATCGTCAGCTTGATAGTATACAAATTTTAGAATCATACAATATTTTAAATTCGACTAGTCAATTAAAAAAGTGGTCATCTATTGATTAATAAAATGGGTATAAGCTGATGAGGAAGATGAGCTGTGCTTCAAGATTCCAGAACTTTATAAAAACAGGATAGCTTACCTAGGAACATGAAATAGAAAATTGTATTATATTTAAAAAAAGACTAATAGAAACCTTACGCATTTTTTTAAGTCGATGTGAGGATACCGTTTTTGTAGTCGTTCATCTCTGATTTGAAGCATCAAAAACTGCTTATTTATCACGAATAACTGCTAAGAGTATTAGTTCCACGTAGATTATCAGTTTTGATCATAAATGTTCTTGATTCTTTTAAGTTTGACAGCCGTATAACCTCTTCTATATTCATATATTCAACCAAGAAATTTTCTCAGATCTACGCGTGCTTCTTCGCTACCATTTTTAAAACAACTACGGAGAACGTAAGAACGTTGCATAAGACTCACGTGAAACAACATTTCTACCTTGGCATCTGCGATTTAGCCATATGTTAATTATTCCTTTCACTGGAGCTGATAATTTACACTTTTAGAGTCTTTTCAAGCAAACTACTTGTATACAATGAATATAGTGTGAGTTTAGACTGTTAAATCATAAAAAGAATGTAAGTTGGGAACATTAATGATTTGAGTGGCTATTTCCCATCGACAAAAATTGGTCTAGGTTTGGACAGTGAAAAAAAAAGAAAAAAAAAAACAAGATGCCCTACCGGGCAGAAGTATTCCTGCAGATGACTGGAAGACTTTCTGGAGGCTTTTCAGAAAGAAATGAATGTTAGTTCACGCTTTAAAAAGATATGCATAATGCAGAATGATGTTGCGGTATTTTACATTTTACCTTTTAACAACGATAACAATTAAACTTTGTTGTCTCATATAAAACTTCAGTCTTGCTTCAATTTAGAGATTTTTTAAAAAAGATTTTAATTCAAAGTTGTATTCCCTAAAGAATCTTCAAGAAGTAATTAAGTAATAAAAAGTTTGTCGCGTCAAGAAAAGTCTTTGCTTAAGAAGTAATAACTTTGAATTCATTTAATTACATTCCCGAGAGCATCATAAAAGTTAAGAGACTTTGAAAAATTTTGCCGGAGATCAAGCTTAAAAAGGAACACCGTCAGTTTAAAAATCCATTAGAGAACACTCTTCCGTGGACGTTTCAAAATACTCCTTTTAAAACTATACAGTATGAAAATCTTTATGTTGTTTGTACCTGAACTTCATAATAAAAACTTTTACTTGGTCTTGCGAAATAATAAAAATATCTGTGTTTCCTTTTTATCGTCAGCTTGATAGTATACAAATTTTAGAATTATACAATATTTTAAATTCGACTAGTCAATTAAAAAAGTGGTCATCTATTGATTAATAAAATGGGTATAAGCTGATGAGGAAGATGAGCTGTGCTTCAAGAATCCAGAGCTTTGTAAAAACAGGATAGCTTACCTAGGAACATGAAATAGAAAATTGTATTATATTTAGAAAAAGACTAATAGAAACCTTACGCATTTTTTTAAATCGATGTAAGCATACCGTTTTTGTAGTCGTTCATATCTGATTTGAAGCATCAAAAACTGCTTATTTATCACGAATAACTACTAAGAGTATTAGTTTCACGTAGATTATCAGTTTGGATAATAAATTTTCTTGATTCTTTTAAGTTTGACAGCCGTATAACCTCTTCTTTATCCATATATTCAACCAGGAATTTTTCTTAGATCTACGCGTGCTTCTTCGCTTCCATTTTTAAAACAACTACGGAAAACGTTAGAACGTTGCATAAGACTTACGTGAAAAACATTTCTACCTTGGCATCTGCGATTTAGCCATATGTCAACTATTCCTTTCAGTAGAGCTTATATTATACACCTTTAGAGTCTTTTCAAGCAAATTACTTGCACACAATGAATGTAGTGTGAGTTAAGATATTTAAAGCATAGAAAAAATGTAAGTTTGGAACTTAGAGGATTTGACTGACTATTTCCCATCGACAAAAATTGGTCTAGGTTTGGACAGTAAAAAAAAAAAAAAACAAAAAAAACACGAACGGTTTCAAAGTATTCCTTGCTTACGCAGGAATACAAAAAAAACAAAAAAAACACGAACGGTTTCAAAGTATTCCTTGCTTACGCAGAAATACAAAAAAAAAAAAAAAAAACACGAACGGTTTCAAAGTATTCCTTGCTTACGCAGGAATACAAAAACAAAAAAAACACGAACGGTTTCAAAGTATTCCTTGCTTACGCAGGAATACAAAAAACACGAGCAGTTTCAAAGTATTCCTTGCTTACGCAGGAATACAAAAAACAAGATGCCCTACCGGGCAGAAGTATACCTGCGGATGACTGTAAGACTTTGTGGAGCCTTTTCAGAAAGAAATGAGTGTTATTTCACCCTATATAACCATATGCATAATGCGGAATGATGTTTGCAGTATTTTACATTTTACCTTTTAGCTACGATAACTATTAAACTTTGTTGTTTCATATAAAACTTCAGTCTTGCATCAATTTAGAGATTTTTTAAAAAAGATTTCCATTCGAAGTTGCACTCCCTAAAGCTTCTTCAAGAAGCAATTAACTAATTATCGCGTTAAGAATAATCTGTGCTTTAAAAGGTGAATGTTTGTTCACGGTTTAAAACAATATGCATAATGTGGTATGATGTTCTTTGTGTTTTACAGTTTATGTTGTAGCTGTGAAAGAAGTAATATTTGTTATTTCATATAAACTGCACTGTTTTGGCAAAAAAAAAAAAAACACGAACGGTTTCAAAGTATTCCTTGCTTACGCAGGAATACAAAAAAAACAAAAAAAACACGAACGGTTTCAAAGTATTCCTTGCTTACGCAGGAATACAAAAATACACGAACGGTTTCAAAGTATTCCTTTCTTACGCAGGAATACAAAAAAACACGAACGGTTTCAAAGTATTCCTTGCTTACGCAGGAATACAAAAAACACGAACGGTTTCAAAGTATTCCTTGCTTACGCAGGAATACAACAAGATGCCCTACCGGGCAGAAGGATTTCTGCAAGCTTTGCTGCTGAAAATGCCACAAAAATGCAACACTAGCACACTAGTCCTGCAAAACTAAAAAAGTCACATCATTCAGCTCGAGAAGCATCAGCATTAAATAAACAAAAACATTGATACGACTGACAATGTTCGTCAAGAAAGTCAGCCTACCATAACATAAAAAGGGGCTTTTCTTTATGCTATCGCGGAGATCATTTATGAAGATCTGTTTTTTTGTACGAATAAGCTGAATGATTGTTACTGGATATTTGCCACCCACGTACTCCAAAAAAGTGCTTTAATTTAACCACATTAAATATAACGAATCCTATAAAAAGATTGTGTATACTGGCGGTAACCAACATATCGTTTGGGCAACACAAACTAATATATAAAGTTTCTATATTGATCTCCTAAGAATGAAAAATATAAATATCACAATAATAATTACTTATAAATTAAAGCTCATATCTAAACTAAAAGTTAAAAAAAATACAACTTACGTTGGGAGAAAAGAGATAAGCTGATATAGCCAGAATACATGCAAAAATTGCTACTAAATATAGTAGAAATAGATGTATAAAGTGCATATGTTGGTGATGTTGAGGAGGAGCTGAAAGGAAGCTAAGCTGAGCTTTAAAAATCCAAAAGCTTCTAAAAATTGACTTCAAACATGCATACACATACAAAATACACGAAGGTCTTTCATATTTAAAAAGGCTTGGAGCAAAAATAAAACGAGAAATACCTTTTCTTCCACATACCATGTATTGGGGCACTGTTTTCATATTTTAAACTTCAAGAAAACTTCTTTCAAAAAACAGAATAACCACACTGTAATTTAATTTTGTGAACATGATAAGTTCCCAACAGTAATGCAATTCTTTATATAAAATTTTTAAGCTGTATTAACTTCTTTTAAAGCCATATTTCCATCAAAGAAACTTTTAGCAAACTGCACACGTTCTTTCGCTGCCATTTTTAAAACGTTCTGTGGACGATCACATGGCATGGGGAAAATCAGCCAATAAACTATCGCTATAAGTGGAGGTGGCTAAATTAGCACCCTTTCGTAGAAATGGGGCATTATGCACCAATGACAATTAAGACGGCTTTTTGCCCCCGCAGCGAGCGTGAGCGAGCGAGGAGGCATAGTAGTTTCACGAGATAGGCAAATGTTAGTTTCCGATTTTGTTCATCATCATCATCATCATCATCTTCATCCTCCAACTTTCGTGTTGACGTTACACGGTGGAATACAATTATTAGCTGACTTTGCTTTTTCCGTTTCAAAGCATGGTACTGTAAGTGGGAGAGACAGAATGTTTTTTTCGTATCTCTTTCCTAATTTATTATTGTACTAGTATCCCGGGTAAAAACTTTTTACCGAACTTAACTTCGATACACCATTTCCGTGTACGTACCCCGTGACGAAAAAATAAATCATAGAATCGCAACTCAAAAACATCCCAGGCGGCGTCGCTCGCCACCCATGTTCAGTATGCGTTGTGTTGTGAAATTTAACTCGTGTAAAAGTTTCTACAGGCATTAATTTTTTAATTCATTTCTTACATTCAGAAGATTAAAAACAGAAACAAATAGCAACATGGCTCAGAATAATATATCTATACGCAGAAGAGAAGTAACTTTAATGTAAAAAAAATGGCAATATATAACACAGAACTGTTTAGCCAGACATACGAAACCAAACATTACAAAATGTTTATTCAAAACAAATTGATACCTTCCAACTTTTTCTTTTGCTCCAAAGTTACTACTCGACTGCAACCATTAATGAATTTTTGAAATGATATGTAGTCTGTTCTTCCCAAAACCATCAACGTCATGATTAAAACCATGAGTTTCATTTCTTTATGCTTTTTTTATTATTACCTAAAAAATTAATACTCGAATTGTAATACCGAAAACCTTATCATGCTATAACAATATTGAAATAAAAAATAAAACAAAAAGAAAGAAAAAACAAAAAGAAAATTCAAGTACGCATTTATCCTAAAGATAACCATTAAAAACAAAATTTGGTCTATAAAGTCAACCGATACTGTGAGTCAATACGGGTTCACTCAACACTGGAGCTGAACAGAATAAAGACTTTTACCTGGCATACACAACCAAACATCAAATTAATAAAAATAATTGAAACAACAAAATGCCCTACTTTGACCAAAACCATAATTGAATACCCAGAAGATATTAAAAGCAACAAATAAAAACATAATGCTAAACTTATATACCTAGCAAGTATGTATGTAGCAGTTAACATAACACAAAATAATGAATGCCGTAAACAAATATAAACTGAAGAAAAATATACCCCAGCAATGCTTCTTTTTTGTAGTACAATCGCAATGAAATACATAATCCATTCTTCTCTTAAATAACCTTCTCAACATACCATGTGTTTCATTTTATAAATTTCGTTTATAAATAGCTACACTTTTTCTTTTCTGACCTAAAAGAAAAAGATTTCAGTAAAGAACAGCTACAATACTTACTACTACTGCAACCATATTTAAGCAAACCAAAACAAAAGGCATAAATGGCTGGCAGAAAGGCATGCAGACAAAGCATCAAACATCGTCAATAGATACAATTTGACAGCATAACACGTTCCCTACTTCCACAGCCATGAGAAAGGAAAACAGTCATAGCTGTGGGACCATTTTTAATTGATCTGTAAATAAATAAATCAAATCAAATCTTCTTTGCTAACTATAAAAATAATAATAGCGCGCGTTACCAAAACAAATTACTCTCGTCTTCGATTCGACTAAACGAAAGAACTCATATAATAAGATATCTATTCAAAGCTATAGTATTTAATCTTTCAAAACTAAATTAAAACCATTCCTTACTGTGTAAATAAACATCATTTTGTTCTGCATTTCTTCACTACACTTTCTTCTGTATAGCGATATTTGATAACTAAAACGTAAACAAACATTTAAATACATTTAAATACAAATGCATATACCTAACTTGTTCTTTTATGAAAATAAAATAAAAGCTTTATAATAATACCTTTTGTTCGTTCGATCTTTCTGCAGCTAATTTTTAAAAACTTCACTGCACTTCTTCTGTATATCTAAACAAACATTGTAAACAAACAACTAACTCACTTACACGTGCTACCCGATAATAAAACGTTTTATAATAATAACAATACCTTCGTGCATACAAACCTGTGTTTCTTCGTCAGTTCTTTCGTCGATTTGCTGCCTAAAACAATCAAATTTAAATTAAAATATTCGTATACAAAAAGAAACACGTCTTCTTCGCGAAGTTTCTTGCTCACGAAATGATCGTTGACAAATTTCGAACGAAGACGTTGCATTGCTCGCACTCCCCCAAAGACGTTTTTCGGCTGATTTCCACTGCGCAAACCAAAATAACAAAACGGAGGAGCATATACTAATCGCGGAAAATCAAAAAAAGTGTTCTCGCCTTGACGTGGTTTTACGACAAAAAGGGAAAAAATAAGAAGGATTTGACCGTGAAAAAAAAAACAAATATATCACTCTCTAAAATAAAAGTGGGATGCACAGCGCGGATTATTATAATAAGATATACTATGTTATTTAGGAAGATCGTATGCTAAAATTGCTTAGACATTTTTCGTGTTACTTTTGTGTTGTTTTAGTGAAGTGAACGACAAGGATTTTGAAGCACAGCTTGAAATCTGAAATTTTGCCAACCATACATTTTATTTTTGTATATAATATGTTTTGGCTCTAAATATTTCATTCAGTAAACTTTGTTCAACGCACTAATTTTTGGCGGATCTTGCCTTAAAAAAGATTTTATTTGGATTTCTGTGTATGTAAGAAAGCTGTATTACAAATTGTCTTTCTTCGTGTTTTTCTATGTTAACTGTCCTCCTCGCGCCAAACCTAATCATACTAGTGTGTGATCATGATCAGTAAAAGCTTTTTACATTTTCTTGTTGTTTTTTTTATAAACATTGGCTACTTTTTTTTTTGAATCAAAGTTTAAAACGCAGATTTCTAATGGATTTTTTGCTTTGATTTTTTTTTTAAAAAGTTTGTTTTTTTTCTTTTGGCTCTTACAGAATTTCTTTAACAAATCTTGTTTTGATTATAAAATACGTATCCATGGTTTCAGTTCACACATTTCTTTTGTTTGTAGCAAATACTTTCTGAAGCCTTTATTACACTTTTTGAAAGGTATATTAGCATCAATAAAAAAAAAGTTATCCCACGTCCATGGTTATCCTAAAGAAAGTTTAACTCAATTACAACGTAAGTGAAAAACCGTGAAGACCATCCGTCAAGGAGTTTTCAAATCTGATCTCCCATTTCGAAATGATCATGCTCACAATTCTTCTTGTTTTTATTGTGTTTAGTTTATACAATGTTAACAAAAGTTTAAATGTATATATTTGTTTCTGTGTAAAGAATTGCAAAAACATTCATCTGAATTTTTCTGAGTTTTCGGACAAAAATTTGTTTTTGTTTCCGTTGTATAGCTTGCAATGTATAGCTTGCTGTGTGTACACATTGGAATGCTTGAGTGCGGGGGCATTTTTTAACTAAAGCTACATGCTAGTTTATGAACCAATGAAATTTAAGAAACAAATATGCGCCGGTTTGGACAGTAAGATGAAAAAAAAAAATCAGAAAAACACGGACGATCGTAAAGTATTTCTTGCTTACGCAGAAATCCAAATATATATTGATGCGACTGACAATGTTCGTCAAGAAAGTCAGGCTACCATAACATAAAAAGGGGCTTTTCTTTATGCTATCGCGGAGATCATTTATGAAGATTTGTTTTTTTATACGAATAAGCTGAATGATTGTTACTGGATATTTGCCACCCACGTATATACTCCAAAAAAGTGCATCGACACAATACGAAACTTTAATTTAACCACATTAAATATAACGAATCCTATAAAAAGATTGTGTATACTGGCGGTAACCAACATATCGTTTGCGCACGCATCTTGGTTGGCAATTAGATACTCTCTGCACACTTGTCGGTTAAAACCGGTTCTCAGGAGGCATTTTTAAGACAAAAAAAATTATTAAAAATAATACTCATTAGCACTTGACATTAGCACAATATTTTAGTTTAAACAGATCTTTAACTGGTAATTAACATCAGAAACTCATCTACAGTGTGTCCACCAGAAAGTGGGCACCTTGTTTAAAACACAAATAACTTTTCGAATTTTCAACAATACAATGCGGTTTTTATACCGTTGAATGGAGGATTTTTTGAGCTTTCCAAAAATATAAGTTGTTACTTATAGAAATTTTTATTTTAAAGAATATTAAGTATTTTTTGTTTCGACACGGTTGTTAATTTTGTAATGATCAATAAAACAGACTTTTAACGAGCAATTAACCTTTTGTTTCGATGAAACAACCGCTGTTGGTGGTATTGTGCTAATTTTGTCACGAAACTTTTTGAAAAGACACAGACTTTTTTTCATTGTGTAAACTTACCTTAAAATTTTTATTATGATTTAATAATTTCATATTCCAAACGCATTGCCAAAATCTTTATAAGCGAGAAAACAAACTTTTTATGAAATTCATTCAATCATAAGAAGAAAGTTTCATGAGTCAAAAAGTTATGTAGCTGTTAGTCAGGATTTTAGACAACAGTTTCTGGGTAGAAATCCACCAACAAAAAGCACGGTTCAAAGTTCTTAAATCGTTGTAAAGGCGTTTTAGAAATGAAACTTCATGTTTCAAGCCTGTAAAAACGTAAAGTTTCCCTTGTATAAACGCAGCTTTATTACAATATTTTAGCTTTTTATGATTTCCCATGTTAATCGAGTCATTAACTCCATTCAAGCAAGCGTTAATTGATCATTATTGATTTAATGTCATGGTTTCATGGTAAAATCGATTATATTTCCCGAAAAATTGTTTTTTCTATGAAAAAGGTCATATATTTAGAAAGAGCAAAAAATTTTCTTTCTGTTAATATAAAAATTGAAAAAAACAAGGACGAAAAACAAAAGATATACTTATTGAAAGTTAGGTGCCCACTTTCTCGTGGACACACTGTATATTGATCTCCTCAGAATGAAAAAAATAAATATCACAATAGTAATTACTTAGAAATTAAAGCTCATATCTAATCTAAAAGTTAAAAAATACAACATACGTAGGGAGAAAAGAGATAACCTGATATAGCCAGAATACATCCAAAAATTGCTACTAAATATAGTATAAATAGCTGTATAAAGTGCATATGTTGGTGATGTTGAGGAGGAGCTGAAAGGAAGCTAAGCTGAGCTTTAAAAATCCAAAAGCTTCTAAAAATTGACTTCAAACATGCATACACATACAAAATACACGAAGGTCTTTCATATTTAAAAAGGCTTGGAGCAAAAATAAAACAAGAAATACCTTTTCTTCCACATACCATGTATTGGGGCACTGTTTTCATATTTTAAACTTCAAGAAAACTTCTTTCAAAAAACAGAATAACCACACTGTAATTTAATTTTGTGAACATGATAAGTTCCCAACAGTAATGCAATTCTTTATATAAAATTATAAGCTGTATTAACTTCTTTTAAAGCCATATTTCCATCAAAGAAACTTTTAGCAAACTACACACGTTCTTTCGCTGCCATTTTTAAAACGTTTTGTGGACGATCACATGAAATGGCGAAAATCAGCCAATAAACTATCGCTATTTAAGTGGAGGTGGCTAAATTAGCACCCTTTCGTAGAAATCGGGCATTATGCGCCAATGACAATTAAGACGGCTTTTTTATGAACCAATGAAATTGGAGAAACAAATATGCGTAGGTTTGGACAGTAAGATGAAAAAAACAAAGACGATCGTAAAGGCTTTCTTGCTTACGCAGAAATCCAAGAAAACAAAAAAAACACGAACGGTTTCAAAGTATTCCTTGCTTACGCAGGAATACAAAAAGATAGATTAAAACATTTCGTTTTTTTCCATTTTCTACCGTTTTAAGCGTTTGAAAATCAGATAAGTAATATTATTTTCATGTTAAGTTTTAAATGCATTATTCTTCTACACGAAAGCTTATACGTACCAAAAATGTCGGCAATAATTCATTTCAAAAAATAAACGGTTTAAAAAAAATAAAGCTAAAAACCATGACGGTTACGTTTTACAAGCCAAATATTCAAATATTTACAATATCAATGTTTTTAAACGAATCTGAACATTTTTGAATTCGTTTCAATTTTCTCCAGTGTTAACGTGGTAAAAGGTGGGGGAAAAAGAAAACTGTTGATAAGTCAAATGCTTTTCAGTTATCATATGCAAAAAAGCGCGAAGATTAAGTAACTGAAACTGTTTGCTGGTATTTCGGAGGTTCCAGTTATGTGAATATGATGTAAATTCAAAAAATATATATTATAAAAAAGAGGAAACTAATCTGCACATCTTCCTGCAATTTCAATAGATTACCACCAGAAATTATCATGGAAAGAGTGTGTAATGACTAACATGCACAATGATTAAAACAATATTTGGGAAAATATTTTCTGCTAGTTACATAAACAGGTAAAACACTTGATTCGTTTCAGTGAAGAGCAATACGTAATAAGCATAAATAAAACGACAACCGACACAAACGTAGATGTAGTGATTTTTTGGTTTAATTTAATAACATCGAAATCTTCTCCGTTAACAGAAGCGAAATAATAACAAAGATACAAAAAAAATTAAAAAGTTATCTGAAGGAACGAAAAAAATTAAATGATCTGGAAGAAAAGGTGCATTTCTACAGATACACACAACTGTCAACTTCCTGATCAGAAAGCTCCTCTGTGTTCACTGCCTTAATATCTATATGATTTTAACTTAGCACAAAATATTTAAAAAATGATCATACTATTACTATCAAAATTACTCATACCATGCCAAATTTACGAAAAATATTCAATACAAAGCATGTCACCCCCCTTTTGCTTACATAATTCATCCAAATTGTGTTTTGTTGATAACGTGTGTGGATGCTTCTCTCCAAGTACAGACATTTGCAACCCCAACACCTCTGTGTACATCGTAATTGCCTCGTCGCATTTGCCTTTATCACATAATGTATTTGCCAAGTTATGTTTCGTTGATAACGTGTCTGGATGTTTCTCTCCAAGTACAGACATTCTTGACTCCAACACCTCTGTGTACATCGTAATTGCCTCGTCGCATTTGCCTTTTTCACTTAAACTATTTGCCAAGTTATGTTTCGTTGACAACGTGCGTGGATGCTTCTCTCCAAGTACAGACATTCTTGACTCCAACACCTCTGTGTACATCGCAATTGCCTCGTCGCATTTGCCTTTTTCACTTAATCTATTTGCTAAGTTATGTTTCGTTAACAACGTGTCTGGATGCTTCTCTCCAAGTACAGACATTTGCGACTCCAACACCTCTGTGTACATCGCAATTGCCTCGTCGCATTTGCCTTTTTCACTTAATCTATTTGCTAAGTTATGTTTCGTTAACAACGTGTCTGGATGCTTCTCTCCAAGTACAGACATTCTTGACTCCAACACCTCTGTGTACATCGCAATTGCCTCGTCGCATTTGCCTTTTTCACTTAATCTATTTGCTAAGTTATGTTTCGTTAACAACGTGTCTGGATGCTTCTCTCCAAGTACAGACATTTGCGACTCCAACACCTCTGTGTACATCGCAATTGCCTCGTCGCATTTGCCTTTTTCACTTAATCTATTTGCTAAGTTATGTTTCGTTAACAACGTGTCTGGATGCTTCTCTCCAAGTACAGACATTTGCGACTCCAACACCTCTGTGTACATCGTAATTGCCTCGTTGCATTTGCCTTTATCACTTAATCTATTTGCCAAGTTATGTTTCGTTGCCAATGTGTGTGGATGCTTCTCTCCAAGTACAGACATTCTTGACTCCAACACCTCTGTGTACATCGTAATTGCCTCGTCGCATTTGCCTTTTTCACTTAATCTATTTGCCAAGTTATGTTTCGTTGACAACGTGTGTGGATGCTTCTCTCCAAGTATTGACATTCTTGACTCCAACACCTCTGTGTACATCGTAATTGCCTCGTCGCATTTGCCTTTTTCACTTAGACTATTTGCCAAGTTATGTTTCGTTGACAACGTGTGTGGATGCTTCTCTCCAAGTATTGACATTTGCAACTCCAACACCTCTGTGAACATCGTAATTGCTTCGTCGCATTTGCCTTTACCACTTAATGTATTTGCCAAGTTATGTTTCGTTGCCAACGTGTGTGGATGCTTCTCTCCAAGTACAGACATTTGCGACTCCAACACCTCTGTGTACATTGTAATTGCCTCGTCGTATTTGCCTATATGACTTAATGTATAGGCCAAGTTAATTTTCGTTATCAACGTGTTTGCGTGCTCTGCTGGTAGTGACGACTCCAATAGTTGTTTGCACAATGCAATTCCTCCCTCATATTTTCCATTTAGTGATAGAAGTATCGCTTCATAAATTGTTAATGTTTTACTTTGGTTATTATATGTTTTTCTGCACTTTGTTATGAAAGTCAAAGCAGATCTTTGCTTTCCACCATTTATTGCAGCTGTTAGTGAATATTCTATAACAGTCTCCATTAGACGTGAGGTTTCTAATTTTAAGGTGGTCTGATCTATAACTTCAAAAACATGTCGCAACCAAATGTTTTCAAAGTTTTGATGATGTTTGTTATCAATCGCGGTGATAAAGTTTTTACACATTCGATAGAAATCGAAAATTACAGCTTCTTGTTCTTTATCAGTTATGTTTGCTTTGATAACTCGCTGAACAAGGTCATGGATCTTTATGATGATGATTTTTTTTCCATTTACTGATTCTTCAGTCAAGTTAACCAGAGAATATTTTCTGATGTGGAACAAACTGTTTTTTAACTGCATTTCTTCCACGCCCTCTAAATGCATTAACAATTCTTCGTGAATTCTTTTACCATCCATCAATGAGAACATATGTAATAGTTTTATTGACAGTGCGTCTGTATTTATGTGATCAAAAGCCAATTTCCAAGTCGTAAATATTGTTTTCTCATTTTGAACCATGTCATCCTCATCTACACTTAGCCAAAGTTCCTTAAATTTCTCTTCGTACTTTTTCAAAAATAGTTTAATGCTTTTGTATCTGTATTGAATTAATGAAGATGCCATTTGTAAGGCTATGGGCAATGAGCTAAGCGCGTCGATCAAGTTATGGCAATCTGTAACGTCGATATTATCACCTAGTTCTGATTTCAAAAACTCCAATCCTTCATTTACATCCAGCGGCATCAATTCTAGTTGTTTGATGTCGTTCTTCCAACATTGAAGTTGAGTAGTAATGATTATCTTGCGGACGTTTTTGGATGGCTGTGGTGGCATGAAGTTATCTAATACATTTCGGTTGTCAGCGTTATCGAAAACCAACAAGCATGGCATTGTAGATAGATAGTTGTAAACTTTTGGGAGAAGCGTATTCTTGTTAAACGTGTCACTTGTGGATATAACACCAATATATTCAGCAAAGTCCACAAAGAAATCTTCTAAAGTTGCAAACGAATTTCCATTTATAAATAAGATGTTGTCACCATACTCCTTTCCATGCAGATGGCAATATTTTTTGATTAATTCCGACTTGCCGACACCGGACAGACCTTTAACAACAACAAGGTCATGATGATCAAGGGCAGCATGTAGTTCTGCAAGCTCTTTCTTTCTACCAACGAAATTAGGAATGGGATCTTTTAACCGGAACTTGGCATTATCAATGTTATTATATATAACACGATTCTTCAATAAGCTCCACTCCTCATTAGACATCCCCATGCCTTTAAACCAACGTTCGTATCTTGTTAGATAACCGTTATATTCGGTATCCGACATGACTTCACCGTGATGAGAAGTCTTATTTCTCAGATCAGTGCATTCGTCAACCAGATCTAACTCAGACTGATTCAATGTGCATATATGTTTATTTTTCAGCAATATACGCATAATAGTAATATCGAATTTGTCCGACTCAGTCTCGCCATTCTTCGTAAAGATCAGTTTCCATTGATCAGGTTTAATGATGTTATTCCTTTTCAGCTTTGATAGTTCTGCTTTGTTAGATTTCAGGTGTTTATACAGCAGTACTTTGTCTTTTGGTATTTTGGTGTGCATAAATTCTCTTAAGTAATTTGTGGAAGTGAATTGTAGATCCGTCAATTTCAATTTCCTTTTTCTGCCTGTTTCGGTTAAAAGTTGCACCTGAAATATAATTGCATAGAACATCATAATAATGCAATTTACAATTCAAGCTTTGATTTTTCATGGTCTATCAATTTCATTTAAAGTCCAACAATAATATAATGTGCCTAAATTCTCGTAAATGCGTGTATGCGTTTAAACTTTTGAAATTTTTATAAAAATTTTTTTCTTGGAACAATTGAAGTATGGTGTATTAATTGCTATAATTGAGTGCTTGTTGAATAGAATATTTGCATTTGAAAAACTTTGCATTCGAGGCTAATCTTGTAATGACAAACAAAACTTGTCATTGATCATTTCTTATTGCATTAGAGGAAGGGATTTTCCAATGTAATTGTTCATATCAGGTAACGAATCAAATACGTAACATAATGACCATGAGCCTGCTTATTCAGTGAATGAAAACCTGCATTTATCTGGAGATAGTGATGGTGTTCTTTCTTACAAATTTCCAAAAAATAAGATGATAAAATACGAGTTTTATCAACATTGTCTCACCGAGTAATTGATGATCAAAATGTAGCGCAATATGGGGTAAGATGGGTCGGCGGGGTTTGTCGGGTCATTATAACTTGAAGTGTAGATAGGGCCTTAGAAACCGATAATTTTTATCGCAACAAGATGGTTGGCGAGCAGAAACGATTTTGGTGAGGGAAATTTTTGGAAGTAGCATTTTTTTCTTTATGTGACTCGTCTTGCCCCATATTAGCTACTATAAAATTTTCATCATAGCAATAATAGTTATTCTTACAATTACTTGTATAGATCCCCCTTCTGGTTTCTAATATTATATATGATTAGTCTGATCCCTTTAACGGTTCTTAGATCACACTTTGTTTTTATTAATAAACTTGTAACTACGACGACGCACATGCTTTGTTAAGTTTTGTAATAAGGCATAATAGTTTCACGAGATTTCACGAGGTTTAGTGAAGTGAACAACAAGGATTTTGAAGCACAGCTTGAAATCTGAAATTTCGCCAACCATACATTTTATTTTTGTATGTATACAGTGTGACCTGAAAAAAACGGAATCCTAGATTTAAAAAGCTGTAAGTTTTGAAGTTAAATATTTAAATATTTTATCCTGAATAAATATTCGTTAATAATGATAATAATAATAATAATTTTATATCATTTAAAAGATCTTTTTCTTAACTTTTCAGAAAAGATACATATATTTTGTGAAGTTTAATATTTAGAAAGTTATTCGGGTTTAAATGTTTCGATACGGTCAATAACTTCTTAAAGATCAATAAACTCAACACTTAACGATCAATTATCCTTTTGTTTTCAGTAAAATGTTGTCTTGAGTATTGCTGTGTTAAAGTCTGCACTAAAATTTTTGAAAACTCACAAATATTTTAATGATTGTGTGAAATGTGCTTAAATTAATTCTTCAATTGTCATGTAAATGTAGCGTTACATTTTAGCATAGTCACAAGAGAGAAACGTATTGACGATTCGATCGTGTTTTGTATTGAACGGGTCATTAATCTGCATTCACGTACAGTGTGTATCAAAATGTCTTATCCACCAACTTTCAAGGCGTATATCTCATTGCATGCCTGATAAAATATTATGAATTTTATATCACAAGAAAGAGCTTTTCGTGCTGTATCCATTAATATAAAATGTTTGCCAAAATATTTGTTCTTTGATAAGATATTGAAGAAAAACTCAACGATTTGGCTCATTAAATTCTTAAAAGTCAATTAACTGACATGCTAATGACTTTTTAATGGTGTAAGTTTCTTTTGTTGTGCTGATGAAACCTTTAGAAAGTTTTAAGTATAGCTTTGCGTATTAATTTCCCATAACAGTTAATCTTGAAAATTTCAAATAAAAATTTTTTACTGTGTGATGATTTTTAATTTTTTTTATTGTGTTTACAAATGGCCTTCATTGTAAAATGAGTTAATTGACTTTTAAGAATTTAATGAACCAAATCGTTGAGTTTTTCTTCAATATCTTTTCGAAGAACAAATATTTTGGCAAACATTTTATATTAACGGATAGAGCATGAAAAGCTCTTTCTTGTGATATAAAATTCACAATATTTTATCACACATGTAATAAAATATACGCCTTGAAAGTTGATGGAAAAGACATTTTGATACACACTGTATTTTCTAATTAATCTTTAACGTTTTAATTACATGATCTCATGCTAACAGTCCTTATTATAGCCCAAATATTTTTAATTTGAAATTAAAATTACATATGGAAAGACGAGAAAATCTTCTTTCTTTTGGTGTAAAAATCGCATAATTTAACCCAAAATATCAAAAGATATGACTGATAAAAGTTAGGATTCCGTTTTTTTCAGGTCACACCGTATGTTTTAGCTCTAAATATTTCATTAAGTAAACTTTGTTCAACGCACTGATTTTTGGCGGATCCTGCCTTAAAAAAGATTTTAATTGGGTTTCTGTGTATGCAAAAAAGCTATATTACAAATTGTCTTTCTTCGTGTTTCTCTATAACTGTCCTCCTCGCCAAACCTAATCATACTAGTGTGTGATCATGATCAGGAAAAGCTTTTTACATTTTCTTGTTGTTGTTTTTATAAACATTGGCTACTTTTTGTTTTGAATCAAAGTTTAAAACGCAGATTTCTAATGGATTTTTTGCTTTGATTTTTTTTTAAAAAGTTTTTTTTTTCTTTTGGCTCTTACAGAATTTCTTTAACAAATCTTTTGTTTTGATTATAAAATACGTATCAATGGTTTCAGTTCACACATTTCTTTTGTTTGTAGCAAATACTTTCTAACATTACTTGTTAAGCCTTTGTTACCCTTTTTGAAAGGTTATTAGCATCAATAAAAAAAAGTTATCCTAAAGAAAGTTTAACTCAATTCTAATGTAAGTGAAAAACCGTGAAGACCATCCGTCAAGTTTTCAAATCTGATCTCCCATTTCGAAATGATCATGCTCATAATTCTTCTTGTTTTTATTGTGTTTAGTTTATACAATGTTATCAAAAGTTTATATGCATATATTTGTTACTGTGTAAATATTTGCAAAAACATTCGTTTGAATTTTTCTGAGTTTTCGGACAGAAATTTGTTTTTGTTTCCGTTGTTTAGCTTGCAATGTATAACTTGCTGTGTGTACACATTGGAATGCTTGAGCACGGGGGCATTTTTAGCTAAAGCTACATGCTAGTAATAGTTGTAATAACTACATGTAAAACTTACACTTAAACTTACATTGTTGATGGCATTATCATCTTCATCACTTTCTTCCTCAACGGTGCTGGTAGCTGACCTATAAATGGGATAAATAACGTTAATGATGTGTGAAAGAAACGGCAAAATGGGAAAGGTGAAGAGAGCGGGAGCATACGCACTCTACATATTGTTATTTTTAATAACATATTTAATTATTGTGCGTGCTGTCATACAATAGTGTCTGTCAAATTTACTCATTTTGATATGGTAGCATGAAATAGAATTTTGAATGACGATGTTAAGTCGTAATATGGCGGCGTTGGAAGATAGATTAACAATGTACAATCCTTCGCTGCTAATTGGGTCCGCAAAAATGAAGTTATGAAAAGCATCATCATAAGAACATAGAACTATCTGGTCATATGGCTGGGATAGTTCCAACATAAAAAGTGTCTCAACTTATGATCTGATAATCACCATGCTGGCTTAAAGGGAGAGTGAGACACATTCGCTCTCTCGTCTTTTTGATATACAAGCTTGAGAGAAGAATATCCTTATGGTGTTCTGCCAATATATGATAGCAACTTGGAATCGGTTTTAAAATCCTTTAAAATACACACGCGATTTAGATTGTAATAGAGAAATTGAATCGAAATGGAAAAGTGGTAGTTGCTACAAACGAATTTCTTAAGTTTACAACACACCTTTTGAATCCGAATTCTGTGTATTTTCGTGTCACGTACGTTGTATCTGATAACGGTTAGAAGAACTAATTTGAAACTTCACGAACATGTGCAAGGATGGAATAATGAAGTTGACCTTCACAACAACTCTTTCAAGAGATGCAATTACATGGGGGAATTATTGAATATGGCAATCTTTCGAAAGGTTGGAAAAAAGGCGACGCTATGTGTTTATTCTATTTCAAAAACGCAATAAATTTCTTTACAGATTCTATAAAGATTGTCACGTTTTCTTAAGTTGACGTTTTACTTAAGGAATATATGGCATCAGATTATCTATCTAATGAGTTATGTTATGACACACATTTTTAAGAAGAACCAATCATTAGGGAGGTTAGGTATGCCTAGTACAACAAATGGATGCTTATGAATTATATTTTCTTGATTAATTTAGCGTTATCAATAATTTATGGAGGGGAATTACTAAATATACCATGTAATTAAAAAAAAAAGAAATCTTACGTAGATGGAGGAATCGGTGGACAATTTGCCATCGTATCTTTTTGAAGGACAGAAAGACTTTTGCTATCGTTGTTGCTATTGTTCTTGTTGTTGTTGTCGCGATATTGCTGCTGTTTTTATTGATGTCGATAGTGCTGTTTTTCAGTTCGGCTTGATGCAATGGAACTTATTAAGGGTTGTTTTTCGTTTTCTTTTGCTAAAGAAAAAAGTTTTTATTTCTTACTTCCTTCATACTGCTTTTGCAGAAATGTGTTTCAAATATATTTTGGAATGTTCATATAACCCAAAACTCTTATTGACTTATTGACTTTTTATTGAACACATCTACGGTTAATTACTTGAAATTTTCCGAGTTCAATTTTCACTAAAACACGTTTTTCCTTAGGCAAAAATTACCCAGAAACAATGTTTTGCATCAAGACGTGTCACGATTTGGTAGTAATAAGGAATATTAAATTCAATGTTTTCTAGTCCTATGACTTTACAGAAAGTGCGATGCATTTTATTAGGTTAAAAACCCAGTAACATGTTTTCAAAATAACTGACTAAATATGAGCTACAACAGCGAGATAGTGTATGAATTTGTTACTTTTTTACTAAGTATGGATGCATTTGTACAGTAAAGAAAGAATTAGAAAGAATTTTTGACCCATTTACTTACATGTTTACGACACTCACTCAGAAAAGTGAAAGATGGCGAGTTTAAGCGGTTCTCCGTTTCGAAATTTCTTGCTGATGATTTTGATGTAGTGAACAGTATTTTCTGAAAATGTTAAGAACAAATAAATCATACAAAGGTACAGTAAGATCTGAGTTTTGGAATAATCAAGCAAATTAAGATCCAATGTGTTTTTCTGAAAAACAAAAAGTAAAAATTAATACTTACCAATGGACTCCTTGATACAGGCTAATCTGGCTAAAACGAACAACGTGGAATAGAAAATAAAAAAGAAGGATTTCAAAGTGGTTTGTCTGTGTTCATATTTAACAGTACAGTATTAGAAAGAATTTTTTACCCATTTACTTACATGTTTGTGACACTCAGTGAGAAAGCTGAAGAATGGCGAGTTTATAAAGTTCTCGTTTTGAAATTTCCTGCTGATGTTTTTGATGTAGTGAATAGTATTTTCTAAAAATATCAAGAACAACTAAATCACATAAAAGAACAGTGTGATCTCAGTTTTGGAATTATGACTATGATCCAATCAAGCAAATTAAGATTCAATATGTTTTTTCTGAAACATTTCTGAAAAAAGTCCAGACTCACCAACTTTATGGCTACAGGAAAGACGAAATCCTTTATACAGGCATACAGGCTACTGGAGCTATAACGAAAATGGATCAATGTGGTAACCAAAAGAGACATTTAACCATTTCAAAGGTTTATTTGACTGAAAATTACAAGCAAAATCTTACAAAAATGATAAATTAAGAATACTCTGAAAGTTGTTCCAGTGGTAATTGTATTTGTAAAAATTTCATAATGCAAACTTACTACTGGAAGAAACAGATCACAAACTGCTACTCCAGCTGTGATTTAGTTACAGGACCTACGTGATAGCAGTATTTAGTACTGGTGTAGCTCTCCTGTATAAATATTTGATAAATAAAATAAAATAAAATAAATAAATAAAATAAAATAAATATTTAATTAAAGCTTAATAAAAGAATATTATGTTGCAATTTTACCGAAACTGTAATTCTTAAATCTGAAGACGGGGCCACGACTGATTTTCCTCTGTTCCGTTGTAGCTAATTGGCGATTTGATGAATCAAATGTTGCTGCCGGACTCTCCGTTTCTGAAAAGAGAAACAGCATACTTTATTGCTTTGTTCATTATCAATCAACCGGAAAGATAAATTTTCATTAACGTGCGTTGATATTATTAAGTGCTGCTTTTTGATTATTATATCTGAAAACCAGCTTTTAACAAATGTCTACTTGCAACTGTTATCAATAACTGCAATGAACTATATGACTGACAGCTGAAAAGTTCGTGTTTAATCTGTATCAAAATGATTTGAATTTAGCACAAAAGTTATGGGTTAAATGTCAAGTAATGAGAATAAATTTTGCAGATGCAATAAAGTGGGAAAGAAAGATTATTTAATAACTTACTTACATATCAATTGTTTTCTTGTCTTGCAGTTGCTGATTTGGCTTTCCAATTGTCACTTTTTGATTTCTTTGTAAAACGATGTAAGAAATATTGTCTATTTTCTTTTGTGTGTTTTTGGAAAACAGTCAACTGTTTGATATAGGTGACGGAAAAATGACATCAAAGTCACACAGACGTTGTTCCTTATTATTCTTTATGAAAAATCGAAAAATTGGTCGTTGGACTTTCGGCAAACCAGCCAATTAAGTACGGCTTAATGAATTTTAAGTTCTGAAAAGTGAAAACGGCATTTACTGATAAATTTTATAAAAATCATGTACATGTAAATACAATAAATCACGGCTGAAGGGTGGCTTTGATATTTAGATGCAATGGTTTGATTATCGGACAAGAACTAAGCTATTTAGCCAATCGGAGGGGATAAGTAGAAAAAGTGAATTATCTAAAATTTGACTTACATGTAAGCTTGCTACTGATAAAGGCGTAGAACGACAAAACTGGACGTTGACTCTAATTTCACGTGTTTCATTGATGTCTTATTTGTATTGATATTTCCTATAAATGTTTATAATATTTATGACTATTGATAAGTAATGGAAATTTTAAAAACCAAATGATGTAAAAAATCTATAATAGAAGGAAAAAATGTGAAGAGATTTCACAAGTTTTAATCATGAGCTCATATCGCAGACCCGCTGACCAATTATCACTGCTGGATTTATTTCTGAACAGATAAAGAAAACATTTTTCGCCATAGACTATTTATCCCCCGGTTTTGGATAACAGATTTAAGATTTGTAATTACATGGATTATAATACTCTGTATAAATCTGGTAAAAAGTATGAGGAGTTTAAATTTATTTTAGAATGTGCTCTCAGCTGTCACCACATGGTTCCCCAATGATGGGTTTCAGAAGGAAATGGAACAAGATTTTTGTTAGCTTAAATTTAAGAACTATGATGAGCAAGGAATCAGAAATATGTCAACCTGTTGGGCATTGCTCTTGACAATAAGCTCTCATTCAAGCTAACATCGAGATCACTGCCCTTAAAGGAATATCACCATATGTGTCATTTTATAAACAAGATATCATAGCAAACAATTGATGGTCGAGAAGGAAACATGATCCTAGACGTCAATTAAAAGGTATATAGAATCAAGTCCAAAGTATTAGCATGGTTACTCGATTGTAATCAACGTCAACTTGCTCCATCATTGAAGGATCAATCGTGCGGATCAAAGTCTTCAAAATCTTTAAAGAGTTCATCCAAGCACTCGAAAGTATCGTCCGGTAGATCAGAATAGGAGAAATATGTCGATAAAAACACCAAAATAGCTGCGCTGAAGACAAAAGCTCATTACATTTCTGATATGGCAACTTTAAAGCAAATTCAAATTGCCGAGAGTCAAGCGAAAATAGAGATCGATGGACAATTCATTGAACCTGATGATAATGCACTCTGCCTATTAAGTTTCGGGTTTGCGTCAGAATTAAAACCAAGTGCAGCAAGGTTCCGGGATCAAAGAAAAACATTTTGTCAGGTTGTCAAAAGGTACGTAAAATCTCTAATTAAAACCTCCAATATATCTAATTATTATTAAGGTGATGTTGGTCGAGACTGTTATAAGCCAAGGATGTGCAACACTTGCAAATGTAAACACCTATATAAACCAAACGAAAACACAACTGAAAACGAAAAGCCTCCTGTGGACACTTTCGCCTCTTCTACTATGGAAAGCCTAAATCTAAGTGAGACTTCAAAGGCTAAACAAACATCTGTCGTAAGGATAAACGTTTATGAGCTTACAAATGACTTAAATTCAGTGATTGTCAAGTTATGACTAGAAAATTGTAGGCAAGGAACTTTCATTGATGAACTTAGTATCACGTTTCGGAACTGACTTTGAAGAGTTAAGTGTGAATACACTTAGGGGCTGATTACATGATCCAGGTTAGCCGAGATGAAATTTCATCCCGCCTTGCCGAGGTCTTGGCTTCCTGGTCAAATCTTCATAAATTTCCCATCACGATTACATGATAAAATTTTCATCCCGCCTAGCCGAGATGTCGGAGCCGGGGTCTCGGTTAGGCGGGATGAAATTTTCCCATACAATCACTTGGTTTGAGGTTTGAGCATGCGTAGTTTGTCAAAACTTCAAAACACAAAGGGTTAGTTTTGTCCCGTCCCGCCTGAAAGGGATGAAAATTTTGCATTTAACACGGAGTTGAAATTCATCTCGGCAAGACGGGATGAAATTTCATCCCGGCTAACCGGGATCATGTAATCAGCCCCTTAATGATTTAGAAACAGTAACCTCCAAATCTGTTGTGGAACTTCAGGTGAGAGGTGCCGGGTGTCAGTCGGAATGTTCTTGGATAGACCTATCTGGAACATACAGTAGATGTGATTTAACAATCAACGTCGAAGGATAACCGACGACCGTAAACGCGCAACAATGGCCACATCTACACAACAGTTGTGATAAATTTATGAACTTCAACGAAATAATATAAAGGTTCGCATCCTATATTTGAGGACATTTTTCTAGAATTTTTAAGACTTTTAACATCATCCGGAGTCAGAAGAACGCGGTCCTTATGCCTTCAAACGGAGATCAAGTTGGTGTGTTGTAGGACCAATGTCAACAGACGAAGAAGCTTTCACGTCGTGTTATCGACTAAGCTACAAATAGCTTGCCGATTGTAATCCAAACCATGTTTTTGTTCAACAACACCAGACAAAAGATGCTTTTGTCGAACGGATATTGAAGACGTTGTACGAAGCTCACAAAGTGAAACATGATCCAGTTTTCCCCAAGATGGCGTAAAATTCATGAAGCTGGTGTATAAGAACTGTCAAAGGGCAAGTGGTCTTGCTTTTACCTTTCGAGAATCTAACGTAACTTTTCCTAACAACAAAAGCTTAACTGTTAAGAGACTTTAACGCAAAAATTTATACGAGATGAGAAGTTCCATCTGATTACGTTAACTTTATTAATGACATACTTAATTAAGGTTCCGCAAGACGTGTTGAAAGTTCATATGAAGAAAGCGATCAATGGTTTACACCTCATCATGGTGTGTATCATCGTACAAAGCAACAAATGCGCGTTGTATTCGACTGCAGTTTACAGTTCAAGGGAAGGTCTCTTAATGGTAATGGCTTCTTTGACATCCTCACCTTACGAATCAGTTGATCAATGACCTACCGCGATTCCGTGAAGATTCAATTGCAACAATGAGTGACGTTGTCAGCATATTTTATCAAGTGATGATTCCTGAACCTCAACGAAAGTACGTGTAGTTCTCATGGTGGAAAGGCGGCAACTTTAACAACGATTTCGAAGGGTACGAAAGTGCGCCCACCTACTCGGAGGAGTGTCTTCTCCAAGTTGTGCCGACTAAAAGTTACCAATAGCAACAATTGATACTGAAGAAAAGTATGGAAACGAAGCTGTCAAAACGCTGCTAAAGTCAAGGGAAGAAGTACCCAAAATAATTCAATTGGCCAGTGATGTCATTCGTATTTGTGCCAACGGAAGTTTCCAACTGAACCTTACCTGAAATCAAGATCCAGCGATGTCTTCAAGCAGATTGTTTTAAAGTCAAAGAGGCAAGTTTGTATCACTTATGTCATGCGTCAGACATGGAAATGTACCTACATCGGACGGGAAGTGATAGCTGCGACGTTGTCAGTCAAGATCGGCAAACAAGTAAAAGAAAAGTTAGATATTCCATTGCCATGCGAAATGTATTGGACAGACCGCAAAGTCGTGCTCGCCTAAATCAAAACGATTCTAAATGGTACAACTCATTCGTCTTAAACGAAAGTTTTTTATTCCGGGAAAGTTCGAAAGTAGCCATGTTTACACTTAGAAATAAAGGTGAAACCGCGAGCAAATGGCAACTTACAAGAGTACCGTCCAGTCCGTTGAAATTGAACAAGTCTCGTTTTACAAGGCCTACTAACAAACTGATTTTGTTGCAAGAAAACCATTCTCCGATGAAGGAAGTCAATTTTAATTCGAATTTGAATTTTTTCAAATTCCGAGGATAGCTAGATGTGATAGCTGCACGTATCTCACCTATTCGTTCGTTGTAAATTACACGTGGCATTTTACTTTTATTTTTATACAAGTACTTTGTTCTATTTGTAAATATCGCATGTTCGGCGCTGGCCTTGTCAAGCTGTTTAATTTTGAACCTATGAACTTTTCATAATTCTCAGGCTATACCGAGAAAAATGGACAAGTGCTAATGATTGTAAGGTATACAAATAATTTTTGTTGAGATCTCTGCTTTTGTGGGATTGTCACCCTTAGGTATATATCCTCTGCCATGATCCATTACGGCGCCAGACAATTAAGCTTACACTAGGATCAATGATGGAGCCACTACATTTCCACAAAAGCAAACATCCTAGAGAGTTCCAGTTGACTTTCCTTACTGCTCTACCTCTCACTTGAACAGTAAAGTCGGACTGATGTCACCTAGTTTCAACCGGACATGTTTGAAATGGTGGGATCGCACTTGTCAGTAGATTGATGGTTTGTTTATCCAGCCAAAGTAAAAAGAAATGTTTTCATTTATGAGGAATTATTGAGACGGCCAATATTGACCAACATTGTGAATCGTAATTATTCGAAAACGTTGTTAAAGGCCTATATCAAATTAGCACCGTTGTGAAATTTTTGTATTTTTATAAACGCCCAAATTCTTATAAGCATCCCCTTCTCAAAAGAGATTTATATAGCTAGTAAAACTATAATAGAAGAAATGTCTACATATTGCATGCCAGCAATATTTTCTTGAACATGATGTCACGTTGTCATGGAGTTCCAGTAAGATTCATAAACCAACTTTCATCACCTTTGAAATTCTTCAAATGGTAAAAAAATAATAATTTTGATTTTTTTAAGTTCACTTCACTTAATGTTAAGAAATTTAATGATTGACGTGGAACAGAACATTTGATGTCTGTTTTTGTTAACCAAATACAACCTCAGAAAAAGCAAATTTCTTCGCATGCAAGTAATCTTTCGTCGACCGATATATACGACCTGACCTATATATATGCTAGAATACCAATTCAAACTCTTAGATTTTTCTGCATTTTTAAAAGTTCCGTTAATAATATTTGTCCATGCCTTCTGAACGTTTAATAGCTTAACATTTGGTAGTGGTGTACATTTGACTTAAGAACCAAAAGCAAATGGAGTGGCGAATTCAACCATCTGCAAATGAATCTCTCTCTTTACAAATTCTATGATTACATTCAAGAACTCCTTTAATATAACTTAATATATGATAGTCAAGGAAACGATGATAACGAAATCTGATTTACCGTATTCTCTCTAACTAGCGCCCCTCTCCAATAAGCGTCCTCTTAATTTCCAAAAAAAAAATTGTAAGCGCCCGGGCGCTTATTAGAAAGAATACGGTATGCATATCTGTATTTTTACATACTCATTTCTCGTAAATTTCCCTTCTTATAGTGTAAATCATATACGAATACAACATAAGCTATTAAAAATTTCTGATAAAATCGTTGACTCACCAATCCTTCTGTTTCTACATTGTAGAGACTTTTCGTCAGCTTGATTCCGTTAGGGTTCTTTACAAATCTGCACTCAATTTCTCTGTAATCAAGTAAAAAAAATCAACATTACTATCCAAATGAACAGGTAGGGTTTTTAACAAAGAAATTTGAGTTATGTTGTAATGTTTACTTTGTACTGTTGACAGATACAATTATGTTATGGACCTCTACAGCGAAAGAGTATGTTCATTTGAGTCACTACCATTACATTAATACGGTTTAAACATTTATGAAACCATCTGAATGATTACGACAAAGTAGAAGCCATACCTTTGACTAAACAAGCGAAATTTTTAAAGGCTTATGCCGTATAAGTCTGTCGACAACGATTTGCGATCAACATGAAAAGGAATATTTGACAGTCGCTCCTGTTTTTATTATGTTATTATCGCACTGCGCATGCTCATGCTCTCCCGAAAAGGGATTGGTTCATCAACTAAGAAATCTACGAAGGAGTTCCGAGTTAGCTTTGTCTTTTCCATAACATGTAGTGAAGGAGAACAGAAGGAGAGTTTTATGCTTCCCACATTGATCATAAAGAAGAGCATCTACGTTAAGCCTGATTTCCACTCAGGATAATTTCAATTGGATCGGAACGGACCGGATCGATTTTTGATCTGCGCATGCGTATTAATTAAAGTTTTGCGATCCGTTTCGATCCATTTCAGTCCAGGAAAAAGTTGAAAAAAGTTCAACTTTTTTCGATCCGGTCCGCGGATCAAAATTTTTTAACCAATGAGAATCGGGATTTTTCTATAACTTATTATTATTATTCAAGAAGCTAGCCACATCAGCGAAACACAGTTTCCGTCTGCGCGAATGAAAGGAAATTGCTCTCCGGATCGGAACAGATCAAAAATCGATCCGGTCCGTTCCAATCCAATTGAAATTATCCTGAGTGGAAATCAGGCTTAAGAGATCATCTTGAAATTGGTTTCCTACTTTGATATATTATTCAGGTGAGTTTCTAATGTTAATTGCGAGCTATTGCTCTGTTTAAACTGAAAATCAAAGAAACCGTACAAAAATAGATTTCAGGCACTAATAGGTATTAAAAGAAATAAATAAACGGATAAAATCTTGTTGAAGTGTACAGTGTGTAATTAAGCTTCGTGATTAGTATAGTGTTAATGAACTTTTGTAAAGATAATAGTGCGAATCGTTGATAAAAATTACTCTTTCTCCTTCCCTATTTTTTTTCCACCTTCCTAAACTTCAAATTCTGAAAAATTTATAAAATTTCCTATCGATTGATATAAAAGTCAAGTTAAAGTACAACAACAAATAAAAAACCAATGTGCAGTACTGATATCTATATCATTCAATGATATGCAAAGGTACATTGTGTGCGGATATCATTGAATAACAAATAAAGAGTTGTTCATATTCAAAGTCTGGTGGTACTTTTTTTAGAGACACACTGTAGAGCATCTGATTATTTGCGTTGATGCGCGCGCATGTTCACAAATAAACGATTCGATAAGCATTTAACTTTTTAGAATACAGCTATTATCGAGGAAAGAGCAGTATTGTTTATAAGGATTACGTCTCTTGGAAACCCATCTATATCGACTTTCTCGATGTTTGCAAGCAACTCTGTGATGGGAAAATGATATAAACTTTTATTAGTCACGAGTTTTAGCACGCTGAGTATTATAATCGATGTTTTTTTACTTTTTCCCAAACATTTTTATGCATACGGGCTAGATAAAATAACAAATAACTATGTTTACGGCAAAAACATTAACCATTGTTTATGACTAGACTCGGAATTTAAGAATTATTTTTGAAGTAGCAAATGATACTTAATTAAGTCCTTCCCGAAACTTTCTGACTTAATTTATTTTCAAATGTTTTAGAAGTGTAAAAGATAAATTCATCAGTTTTATGATTTTCTCCAGTAGTTGATTACATCATGGTGATTACAGTGATCAAAACCTTTCTCTTTCGACTATCATTTTTAACTTAAAGATAATGAAATACTTTAAATTCGAAGTAGGGGTGTTCTTGTATTATGGTGTGGGAATCTTTTATTTAGAATAATATGAAATATTAATTGAATGAACAACTTACTAATCAAAATGACAGATCAATAAAGCAAAAAGATGATTGGCTTTTTCATAGAGCTTCCCTAATAGAAAACACTGCTGAATCATCTTTCCCACAAATTTTATAACAATTCCATATCTAGCAGTGCCCCACGGATAATGCCCTCCTGGAAAATTTCCCTAACCCTAACACTACATTAGGTGGGATGGGGGTAGTGGGAAGTTTTCCGAGGGGCTATTTAATGGGTGGAGGGTAATCATCCGGGGAGGGGGATGAGCAAATGTCCATGGGGAAGAGGGGATTGTCCTGTCACCTCATTAATTACATAAAGTACGTTGACAAATTTCTCGTTTCGTAGTTTACTTTTAACTAATTGCAATTTTTGTTTAAAGGCCGTGTTATGACGTATAAGTCAACAAGTATAGCCTCGCTTTAAAGATTTTAATTGCTATAAAAAGTCCTAAAATGAACGTTAATGAGAAATGTAATTTTGTGAAACACTAGAATGTATAGAAACTTGATAGCAAGTCATTAACACAGTGTTTAGGGAAATTAGGGAAAGGTCTACTTTTTCAGTAGATAAAAGAAATAGAAAACAACAAGTTTAGAAGCAAGCAAAAGCTTTTCGGTGTAAAACCATCATCAGTGTCTATAGTTCAGATATTCTAGTTTCTTTGACTTCTTCATAGTTGGATTATAATTGAGAAACTTTTCAAAGTTCCCTTTTTCAAGCATCCTGAAATTATCAAGAATGTTAGTAAGTGCTAAATTAGGTACAAGTCGTTTAATGAAAAATAACAAGACCATAATGGAAAGATAAAATTGGACAATGGTCGTTTACGCGCTTATTTGTTTTATGAGAGTGTCATGAACAGGCAATCAACAGGCAGTAAAAACAACACCTCCCGTTGTTATTTGTGTCGTGGTGTTATTGTGTAAATACTCAAACTTTCAACAATCAGATTAGACAAAATGAAACATATTATATTTATCATTTATGTTTAGTCAGTGAGATGTTAAGTAAATAGAGGAGTAACCAATGGCGTGACCGTATTAGTGGAAATCGGAAGGAAAGGATGTTTCAATTTATTTATTTATTTATTTATTTATTTACGAATGTTTACCCAGGATAGCCTCTTCAGTTCCTTAAGGTACTGTAATCAATGAGGGTCCTGCGAAGGAGGTCCTAGAGTATTTAAAGCCCCCATTTGGGCTACGGAAGCTGTATTAACAGCAGCTGCTCAACTAGACAACCATCCCAGACATCATTCCCACTCTACTTCCTACCTCTACTCTACCTCTACCTCTACCTCTACTTCCTCTACTTCCTACTCTATTCCTACTCAAGTTGCTAGACTTCGTAAAGTAGACGTCCTTAAGTGTTGTTATTTAGATTCACTTTGTTCCTCGCAAATAAAAACGATACGGTAGCAACATTCGCACTACTTCGTTTTAAGTTTTGTCACCTTCAGAAACACTTGCCTAGCGGACACAGGACTTCCTTATCATGTCTGCTTTTGGTCCTATGTTGCTTGCAGGTTATATCACCAATCCAGTAATTGCTGCATATGATCGAGATTGCCCCGGAATACTATTTTACGATTTCGGTACAAGAAATTTCACGTTTTTGACGAAATGATGAACAAAAATAGGGTAACGAACACTGGGAAAGAGACTGGATAGGGTTTTAGCTCATGCAAGGCCCATTCTTGAATTGATCTTGAAATTACTTCACCATTTAAAACCATGGAAGCAATTTTTGTCAGTTCTATTTTCGTTAATAAATGCAAGGAGATTCTTCAAGATTATCCATTAAATCTGCATCATCTTTTTTACGAGCTTTTCTAGTTTGTGAGAATACTTATTTCTCACCGTGGCCATGTACTTTAGCTCTTATTTCACCCACCAAATTCATTTATGAGAGAACAGTAAGCAGATCTGTTCCTGTGTACCTAAGTGTCCTAAATGAACTCGTCTAGTATGTGACATTAAAATGCGTATGATGTTTGCCTCACGGAAAATTGCCCCCTCCCCGGGAATATGATGTACAACAAACAATATGGTGTACAACAAACGTCATCTTTGAACAATGATATAAATACATGTCCATGCATCGTCAGATAGTAAAGTGTACTCTATACACGTTTTTTCTGTGTCATTGGATTCAGAGGGGGCCTCCTAAAACATCATTAAATGTGCATCTTTCAAGTCGTTTAAGTAGTTTTTTCATAAACAAAAGTGTACGTCTTTATTTTAGCCCCCTCGCAATTATTTCAGCCGTAAGGATCTAACTTGAATATATAAACCTAACCACAACCCTAACCACAATATATATAATGTCAAGCAACAACAGCCTAATGAAAAATAATTTAAGGAATAAAATCCATTGCCTTTGCATCAAGAGCTAGCAGACAAAGCAAAACTCTTCCACTGCCCAGACAACTAGCCCCTATCCTTATCTACCTTTGGCTAGCGCAAAGTTCAATACTGAACTGCGGCTATACAAGTGAACGGAGAAGAATAAGAAGGGGAAGGAGAAGGAAACTGCCGGTTTTAACATATATTTTGCCCTATGAGGAAATATATAAAAATAAGAATGTCAAGGGATTTACGCATACGTACTTGGAAACGATATATTCCATATGGATTATACTGACAAGTGGTGTATAGTGAAGGAGATAATCAATATTAGTGAGGCTTAAACTGTACGCACAAGTTCAAACATTTGAAAATGGTAACACTCAACGTGCTAAGATCGTGACGAAAAAACAACCAACTTCTTTTTTGAAAAAAAATGTATTGATATATTATATTCTGTAAATACTGCGTTTTGAATTTTGATTCAAAACAAACAAAGTAAATGAAAGTAAAAAAGTAAGGACCGCCTGTAATCAAAACATTATTTTACGTCTTTATTTTAACCCTCTCGCAATTCCTTCATTGTCGTGGGGTTCACTTTGAATATAAAGGATAGTATACCACAATACATAAGGTCGCTAAAGTCTATCGAAGAATATCCTTTGCCTTTGCATCAAGAGTCCTAATTTGCTCTTCAGTCAAATAATTGGAATGATCTCCCACTATGCCTTTTCTAACAATATTCTTAAACCAAGGCGTATCTAAAGCCTTTTTCATCTCTTTAACATCAACTTATCTTCTAATATCTTCTAAAAGCTGAGCAGTTAACTCCACTTCCAAAAACTTGGCCAGCCTTTTAACTGTAACTTCAAATTTTTTGATCAAATCTTCGTATCGTAACCAAAGCATCTTGTCTCCTTTGAAATCCAGCCAATCGCGATAAAATTGAAACCAATCACCGTATACTACATTACCAGAAAGAAACATTTCATAGAATGTATTGAAATTTACATTTCTAGCCTCACCAAAAACTGGATTGTCTTGATAGAAGTGAAATAGTGAAACAAAGGTGTCTTTTACATCACGTATCACAAAAACTTTTTTCCCAACATTTGCGGTAGGAGCCAACCATCTTGGCAAATGTGTTTTAATCACGCGGTATGGGTCTGTCATTTTCTCCATTGCCACTTCATGTCCGAGGTATTGGCCTTGTAGATACAATTCCAAAATGGGTGAGATTTTAGCAATTTCAATTTGATTAATTCCAACGAGATGCTTAGTCGTTCCTTCCATTAAGGCCATTATCAGAAGTTGTGTAATTGTTGTCCCCGATCTAACGTATGTAATCAGCATCACATCGGTTTCTTTTATAGGGGTGTTTGGAAAGTCCTTCCAACAAGGGGGACAAAGGAAATCACCAAATATACCTGAACGTTCTCCATTGGAGAGAATTACTTCACCAGGCAATTTTGGGTACTTTGATTCACTGGTTTTAGCGGAAAACATCTCTAAAGAGATAAACGGGAGTTGTAAGCATGTAATGTGTAAAATACCATACAGTTATAATAACCAAAATACAATATAGAAACTCGTGCTGGAAATTGCTGGCTTTTGATTGGTTAATTTCAGGGATAGCTGAATGATGAAATTAAACATCCTTTACGAACAAAAATATTATTACATAGAAGTCAATGCTGCAAAAAGTAACTCTACTCGGTATGGTACACAAGAAAGACTTGATTTAAGAAATCTAAAAACAGCTTTACATCTTTTTATGGCTTCATTTTCATCTTAGATCATATTAGTGGAAAGTAACTGTTAAGAATTCATTTGCAAAATTAAATCTGAGCTTTGTCTCAGCATATTTTTACATTTCTTCCCAAGTCTTCTACTTCTTCTTCTTTTATTCAGTAAAGAAATTAAATTACAAACGTAATGGTAAGTACATGTATAGCGTAATTCCGGGCAAAACGAGCCACTTAAGGGAATTTCGATCCATAAATACATGTCAAATACATGTGAAGATATTTTTTCCCGTTATATTACTCCTATATCAGTCACTTTACACTCCCTAATATGATATAAATAATGATAATATTACATCTCTTTCCAAAAATATCCAGCAAATAATAAAATTATGTTACTGCCCCAACATCTTGGGGGCAAAATGAGCCAGGGCAAAAAAACTTAAGTTTCTATAATAAGCAATGTCATAGAGCAAGCAGTTTAGCAATTTATGGCAAAAATATGACCAATAGACTACAGATAACACAATATTTTGCCCATTGCACATTTACGAAGGGTCCTTCTGAGAATATATTGAATTATAATGGAAATTCATGAGTTTACAAGTCAATCCTGACAATTAAAAGGTTGATTAATTGGATTATCAAGACAATCTATTTTACATATACATTTCACAAATGAAATTAGTCTCATGAGAGACAACCCAGCAGGCATTTCAACGTTGTATCAACGTTGGTTGGAAGTTGCAACGTTGGATAACGTTATAACAACGTTGCGGCAACGTTGGAATTCCAACGTTGGATAAATGACATTAGAATAACGTTGAAGTAACGTTGGAATTCCAACGTTGGATAAATGACATTAGAATAACGTTGAAGTAACGTTGGAATTCCAACGTTGGATAAATGACATTAGAATAACGTTGAAGTAACGTCGGTTTTCTGACGTTGATCAAACAACGTTAGATCAACGTTCGTGTTAGTCATTGTCGAAAACTTGTGTTTTTTTACTCCCCGAAAGACTTTCGAGAGGAGGGAAGAGATTTCGTGTCTATAAGATGAGTAGAAGTGGGCAAGGCAAACTGATCTTTTTTTGAAAAAACCATTCCCTGTTTTCATCGCATATTTTTATTGTCTATATTTCTATAAAGGACACATTTTTCGTTTGTACATCTTTCCCTTAACTTTCTATAGCTTTCCATTTTGTTTTTGGTTGTTGATGTACTTTTCGATGTGCGCGCGGTTTTTTGGTTTTTTTCCCGCCAAATTATGAAATAATCCAATGAAATTGAATTGAATTGAACGAGAAAAATGTTGCACACACGCACTGCAGGAAAGATTCACCAAGCGGCAAGGCTCATGAATGAGGTATCTATCTTTTGTAAATTTTGTTTCAAATTAAGAATTGATGTTGAATATGCTAGGAGAGCTATCGTTGTCGGTGTTTAGCAGGTTGCTGTTGTTTCATTATAAAAGAAAACACAAAACAAAAACATAAAGTATTATATGTTTTCATATCGATGAATCCTAATTAATTATTATGCATATTTTGTTGGTGGTATCTGATTAAAAACATTTGACATTTAGAGAATGTTTGAAATTTGAATTTGTTTGCACTAAGATACTTATACACTTGAAAGTTTTTCAGAACAAGAGATATTGCAATGTAAATAAAAAAGTATCAAAAAAACTGTAAATATACCTTGAAATTACTGTAAGTTTGAGAAGAATAGACCTGAAGTAGAGAAATTTTTAATAAAGACAAACTCATCTTTTTTTATAGAAACTACTCTCAACCTGCGCGCGTATGGACATCAAGTAAGTGGAGACACTTACTTGACGAATACAACCTTCAATTAATACCTACTATAGACAACCTCATATCCTACGATCTCTCCCGTTGCAACATCAATATCCACACCTTCTGGTGATGTATAAATGCCTGTTGATGGTGGTGGAGCTTCCTTTAAAAGTTTACAAAAAAGTCTATTCAGTGCACAATTTCGACACTCGTGGAACTCTGCTTGTACCTTACAACTGCTTCACCTCTCAATACCATCGTAAGTTCATCTCTTTTCATCATAGAATAGCCTCGAAGACCTTTTTCTTTCGCTTTACTTCTTAGTTGTTTCAGTGTAGACATTTTCTTCAAATTAGAAGAACATTAACATTGAAGTCTTTACGCACCTACATCGCTGCCTCATCGTCATCACTGATTAGAAGGCTGTCATCCGCATCTATTTCTTGGTACTTGCACTCTTTCAGATGGACTTGGAGGTAGTGGTTGTGTTGTTTCTGTGTGTACACGCTTCCGATCTTCAACACACCAGTTGCCTTGCAGGTCCTATTGCGTGGTACAACACCCCATTTGTGAAATTTCGTCTTGATGACATCTTCCCACATAAAGGGCTTGGGGTTGATCCAACCTGTAGTAGTAATCACGGTACCTGTCATGGTATTGAAGATAAGCTCTTGCACCAATTAGCAATCGCATTGTAGGCATCACACCAAGCTTTATCATACGTTTAATCCCATCTTCCAGGCAGATGTCTCATTATATCTCGATACACCAGAAGAGTGGCAATGTTTTGGGGTCTTGATCGAGAGAGGAACAGTTTTACTCGGTTCCTTCTCATAGCCAATGTAATACCTCATATCGCCCTTGTTTGCTACAATAGGTTCTGCTATAGTGATCTTTGACATCTTGATAGTGTAAATGTCTGTAAGTTCTACACTAGAGTCTTTCCGTGAAATGTCAAGCTGTCCAAAACATAACATCTTTATTTATATTTTTAACCTCAACTGGCACTCAAAACATTAATGTTTCCACAAAAGAGATTAAAAATAGTCTACTAATGCAGCTTTGAATTGGCTCTCCCATGGACCCCAACAGAAGTGTACAAATCCGGCTAATTAGAATCCTGAGAGAGACTACCAGTTTTTTACATATTCTGGAGGTACTTCCGTATCCTCCGGAATATGTATAAGTTCTTCACGTACAAAAGCTCTCTCCAGCCCATCTTCCAAGAAGTACAAAACACGCTGACCTTGGGTATTGCAATATTTTACTGAACTGATACGTTTTCCAACTCCAGTTGTTGTCTGTGGCGCGTCGTTTTGTGTCGTCATGTTCCTCACCTGGTGTTAGCAAGCAGCGGTATAATCCCGCTTCAGGTAAAGATTTTTCCTTAGGGTAAAACTCAACTTTTAACGGAACTTCCTCTAGCTTAATCGCTTTTCATACCTGTTCTGGCAAGAACACTATTGTTCAGTTGACTCACACTTTCCTGGTAGTGTTTTACCAACGTAGTACTGTTTTTCTCTGGATCTTCCAACTCCTGCACATCTTGTATGGGGAACAGTTTCTCCGCGAGAAGTTTGTTAAAGTTCTCCACAAAGGCTTGCTTTCTGTGATCATGCTTTGTTGTAGTTCTCACCACCTCCACATCGTGTTTCTGGAAAACTTTGGCTGTTTCTGACTTGAACTCTGAGCAGTTATCTACATAGAGCTTCTCAGGCCACTTCAGTGGACCCTTTTTGTAAATATCAGCAAACATCTCTGCTACGTCGCTCGCCTTCTTTGTTCTCAGAGGTCTGCCCATTTTGTACCCTGAAGCAATATTGATCACTTTCAAGACGTACTTGTACGTATTTTGATAGACTTGTCATGAGGAAGATACAGAAGATCGGCCTGGTGGATCTTGTTCACCTTAGTCACGTAGTCAATGGCACATTCTTCATGAAGCCATATACCACATTTTTCTCACCTTCCATGGATTCACTCCAGAATCGACCACACACTTTGGAATTTGTTTTAGCAGTGTTTATCCTCTTTTGCTATACAATCAGTTGTTAAAAGCCATAATTCTAAATAATACACCATTTGAAGAAGATAATAGATACCATTATGATTTACCAACTTGACCCCTAATTTGGATCCAGTTTTCATATAATAAAATCACTTTAAATGTCTGTAGAGATTCCGAAATCAAAATTCGTGAGGTATCAGCAAAGTACTTAAGTATTTGCTGAATATTTTATTCATTTATGCTCCCGTCATAATTTTTAGTTGCAATATTACACAAGATAGTGTCAAATCTATGATTAAAAGGCCTGGTTCCGATTTAGAGGTGTAAAATGCTAAATCCGGAGGGGACAAAGGTAAAGATCACTAAATGTATATATCAAAACAACATAACAAGTTTGAAGTCACGCGTTGACATTAAGACAAGTGCAAACATTCACACCTAACTTATATCGACTCATAAGAACAGAAAACAAACAAACAAACGACAAACCACGCGCGAAAAGCAAACAATTGATTATTGAAACTTGCAAGGCGCCAAAATTCTCTACTTTCTCCTAAGGCGAATCAAGGGCCTCTTTGCTTGTTCGTTTGTTTGTGTGTTTGTTTCTTTGGTTTTTTGGGTTTTTTTATATACCTTACCACTTCTTGGAAAAAAAGTTGTAGCAAATCACAAAAACCGCGAAACGAAGTATGAAAGAAAATTTACATCTGCATACCATTGTTAATAAACATGGTTGACCAGAACAGTATATTATCCGTAAATTATTACTGCTAACTTGATGAAGTTCAAAATTCCCGATATGCAATTGCACAAAGGGTATTAGATAATTATTCCCCATGTTCACTTTAGCAATCGAGTGAACTGCAATCTGCTTGCTACTGAATTGCTACTAAATCTGACAGTGTCATTATCTGTTTGACTTTGATGACGTTTGTAAGAGGTTATTATGTATGTGTGTGGTATGTGTTTTTAAAGGAAACCAGTTTTAATGAAACGAGTGCTATGTTAGAGCTCTGGAAACTTCATAAAATTCCAGCATTTTTCGATGTAAGGGTGTCCAACCCAATAGCAAGGAGTTAGTAGGCAAGAATTCCAGTAAATGCTATATGAATTAAACGGAAGAGAGAAAAAATAGGCATATGAACGTATCCTTGAAGTGGGACATGGAGGCCACTTAGATGGGGCATGGGTCGCAAATGTCGGAACTTTAATGCACGACTTGCAGCTATTCTCAGTGAAAAGAGAAAGCAAAATTTTTCTATGGCCGTTTTCTTGGTCGAAGACAGAAAATTTGCTTCACTCTTATTGTCATCATGGGCATTTGAGGTAGTCGTACCAGTCTTCTATCTCGTTTCGAAGACATCATGAGAGCTGGTCCTATAGTGAGTGAAATTACGTCACGTGTGTGATGTAAACTCATTCACTCATGGATTAACTGCATGGTAAAGTCATTCTTACACCATCTTCTCCAGCGTATGGTTTTGTAATTTATTTTATTATTTCAACCGTCGGCTTTCCGAGATAGAAACAATGCCATAGTTGATTTTTTAGTGCTGTTATGGATTTTTATCAGTTAAATGACGGAGTTGACCATTTTAGATTTCATTTCATAAAATTTCCGCCAAAAGATGTAACACTGAGGGCGTTCCCGCCTTGTTATTCACGCATAACAGGACGGGAAGCCATCGCTCAAATCCTCGTTTTCGCCAATTCGCGCTGAATACAAGATGGTCGACACAGTCAATTTGTAAGTGTGGTTTTAAATCTTTGTTTATCTTCTCAATCACTATGTGATTGGAGACGTATATGAGATAATCAGTTATTCTAAAGGTCAGTACTTCCGGTACTGATACAATGTTTTCTCGTCTACTTCGTAGGAGAAACCAAGACAGTGACATTGGAGAAATCCTTTCGAGTCAAAATGAGGAAAATATTGTACAGGCTCCTGTTACGCAGGAAGCTGACAATCCTCCAGAAAATTCAGCTGCTATGGACCCAGAAAGAGCAGATCTGAAGAGGAAAACTACAGACTCTAATGACCAGAGTGTTGCACCAAAGGTGGCACTAAATGTTTTTGGAAGCAAATTAAAAAATGCTACCCAACTAAGGAGGACTCTAAAGTAAACAAGACATTTACCATTAACAACAAAACCGTGACCGACAATAATATAATCGTAAACTCGTTTTGCAAATTCTTTTCCACCATTGGTAGTAACATCCAGAAGCACATACCGTACTTTAGTACCTGGAAACAGTATCAGTACAAAGATCTACATAAACTAAACCAAAAAAATTGCAAATTTAAATTTCATTATATAGACCCAAGCGATGTACTGAAAGTTCTTAAACAACTGAAATCATCAAAATCGAGCGGCATCGACGAATTACCAGCAAGAGTCATTAAAGATATAGCTGAAGAGATATCTGCACCGTTATCTATGTTAATCAATCTCAGCTTCAAAACCGGACAGTTTCCAACTTCCGAAAAAACGGCTATTATCACGCCCATCTTTAAATCTGGAGCTAAAAGTGACCTAGACAACTACAGGCCGATCTCGGTTCTGAACATTCTCTCCAAAGTTATAGAACGAATAGCCTATAGTCAAATCTATGAGTATCTGGAAAGAAACAACCTATTGGCTCAACATCAGTACGGTTTTCGACGTAATCGCTCTACGCAACAGTGCATCACGAATTTCACAGACTTCATCAGAACTAACGCCGATATAGGAAAATGCACAGGCGCTCTCTATATGGATCTACGCAAAGCTTTTGACACTGCCAGTCATTCCTGTATCATACAAAAGCTTCCTTATTACGGCATACGAAATACCGAACTAAATTGGCTGGCAGACTATCTATTCAACCGCAGTCAAATAGTCAAAATTGATGGTTTGTTATCTGAGAAACAAGCAATCACGTGCGGAGTTCCCCAGGGTTCCATCTTGGGTCCGCTGTTATTTCTGATCCTGGTGAATGACTTGCACCTTTCTGTGAAAATATGTCAAATCACCCTATACGCTGACGATACAGTACTCTACTTTGCCCACGAAAATCCGATTGTAATGGAACGCGAACTTAATGCTGATGCAGACAGAGTTGCTGACTGGTTTCGCAATAACGGATTGTCCCTTAACCTAAAACCAGGGAAAACTGAATTTGTAAAATATGGAACAGCCCCGCGGTTAAAACACTACACATGCAGCATTAACATCAAGGGCATCGACATCAACGAATCTGATTGTTACGAATACCTTGGGGTACACCTAGACAGTAAACTCAACTTACTGCAGCAATTCGAGAAGCTCAGGAAAAGAATTTCGACTAGAGTAAATCTACTGTCTAAGATACGTCATTTCGTCACACCATCAGCAGCTGAACAGATTTATCAGTCGATGATAAAGCCAATGTTTACTTACTGTTACCCTGTCTACTCCAGCCTTTCATCAACACAAAATAACAAATTACAATCTCTTCAAAATCGTGCTAAATACTTGGTTGGAACTAAAAAATCAGACTTATGGCTGGACGTTATCGCTCAACGAAACCATCTGATGGCTGTTGACGTATTCAAATCATTGCATGGAATAAATGATCTGCCAAACCTGAAGTATGAACGAATTGAACATGGTATCAATACACGTGGTAACGCGAATACCATACGCCTACCAAGAGCACGTACAGAATTTTTTCGCAAGTCAGCGTTCTACCAAGGGGCAATTATATACAACAAGTTGCCCCAAAACATTAGAGATGAAAAATCTTTTATTTTATTTAAAAATAAAACCAAAAAATATTTTATTTGTAATTAGTTTTTAACCTATCCTATCCTATCCTGACTGCATTAGCTACATCCCTATTTTGCAGTCTATTTGCTCCCAGTCTTCCTTTTCTTTTTTCATTTTTTATTTTCAACAGGTCCGGCATTGATAACAGTATATATTGTATATTGTATATATTAATACTGAAGCTGTACAACCTGTATAAATATTTAACATAATAATAATAATAAAAAAAAACGGTTTGAATTGAATGAAGGATCTGACCAACAGTGGGATTTAGAGCCAGATCTCTTGGACTATGTCCATAAATATATGACAAAGCACTTTTCTGAAAAAGAGATAAAAGAAAAGATCATTGACCTGAACCCAGTCCCAAGGAATGTTAAAAAAGTGCCAGAACTGGACACATACATCAAAGAGCTGTTGTTAGAGAATGGGAAATCTACCCCATTACAGACTGAAAGAATCCTTAAAACCTTGCAAGAAAAGATTTTCTTAATCTTGGGACCATTGGTTCGCTTATGGCAGGTAATGGAGTCTGAGAGATCAAACTCTGAAGAAGATGAAGATTGGACATTCATTTCATCTCTCTTTGAACAGTGTACCTTGCTCACTACTCAAGCAATTAATTCAACTATGTATCAGAGAAGAATGAACCTACTCTCTACTCTGATTGACAGTCAATCTAAGGTGAAAGACATCCTTAGAGAGCAATCTGGAACCTTGGACGCCCCAGATAATCCTACTTTGTTTGGCACTACATTTGAGGAAAAGTTGTGCAAGGAATCCACTGCTCGTCAAAAATCAAAGACAGTGTTCACTGGTCTACGACCAGGGAATAGTGCATCTTCAAATAGCAGAGGTGGACGGGGATTTAACCGGCCCTTTCGTGGAGGCCCCTTGCCTAACCGAAAAGGTGGGGGGGGGGGGGAGGGGGGGGGGGGGGGGCGCATCTTTGGTAGAGCTGCCAACTCCAGTTCCAGAGGTAAGAATGTTTCCTCAAAAGTTTTCTTTTCACTCGTCAGAAAATTTCCTCAGGATAGACCAATTCCCAAATATCCATCCAGCAATAGTAAAACTATTTCCAATACCTCCAAATCCAGGTCTCCCAATAGCAGGCAGGATAAAACACTATTTTCAGAATTGGGAAAAATCACAAAAGACCCCTATATTCTTCAGGTAGTACAGGGTTATAAAATACCCTTCGTGCATCAACCTATTCAGGAATTTCCTCCTACTCTATTAAAAATGTCAATGGAGGAGATTCAGTTGGTAGATCTGGAGGTGGAAAAAATGCTTCAAAAACAGGCCATTCAATGTTGTCCAAAGGAAGGGAAGTTTATCAGTTCCTTATTCTTGGTTTCCAAGAAAGGAGACTCTGGCATGAGACCAGTGATCAATCTGAAAGAGCTCAACAGAAATATAGAGTACCTCCACTTCAAAATGGAGGGCCTGTCATTTTTGAAAGAAGTGTTACAGGAAGGGGACCTAATGTGCAAGCTCGACTTGAAGGACGCCTACTATGCAGTACCCCTTCACAAGGATTCTCAGGATTTTGTGTGTTTTCAATGGCAGGACAAGTGCTTCAAGTTCTTATGCCTATGCTTTGGCCTGTCCCCAGCCCCTCTTATTTTTACCAAACTAATGAAAGTGCCAATTGCTCTCCTAAGGCGGTTGAATATTATTCTAATAATTTTTCTAGACGACATTCTCCTGATAGGGAAGAATTTAGAGGAAATACTGATGTCCAGAGATACTTTAATTCATGAGCTTCAAAGTCTGGGGTTCACCATCAATACGGCAAAATCAGTCCTAGTTCCTACCCAATCGATAGAGTTTTTGGGGGTGGAGATAGATTCAAAATCGATGTCTCTTACTCTTCCAAAGGTGAAGAAAGAGAATATTGTCAGGCAGTGCAAGGATGCACTTTTAAGAGAGAAAATCTCGATAAGGGAATTAGCCAGTCTAGTAGGGAGATTATCCTCAACAGCCATTGCAGTTCTTCCAATTCCCTTACAATACAGGGCACTCCAACGACAACAGATTCTGGAGTTGTCACAAAGCAAGTGTTTCGATTCCTGAATAACCCTCACAGAGGAGGCCAGGGAGGAGCTGCAATGGTGGGTAGAAAACATTCTTCTGAGTCAGGGCAAGGCATTGATTTCATCATCCCCGATAGTCATTATGTCAGATGTGTCTCTGAAGGGTTGGGGTGCTTACTGTCGGGGTCACAAAACAGGGGGCCCTTGGTCTCAGGAGGAATCTCGGCTCCACATAAACGTTCTGGAGCTGAAAGCAGCTCAGTTAGCAATTCTGACCTTCTCTTCAATGTTTCCAATTTGCAAAGCCATCCATCTAAAGATGGACAACGTAGTAGCCTTGAGATACCTTGTGAAGATGGGAGGTACCAAAAATGCCCAGCTGACAAGAATAAGCAAAGAAATTTGGGAGTTTCTGATTTCTTGGGGGATCATGATTACGGCCGAATACCTTCCAGGAAAATTAAATGTGGAAGCAGATTCAGCATCTCGTTCCACACAGGACTCCAGCGAGTGGATGCTGAAACCCTCAGTTTTCCAGGAACTTTGCAACCAGAGGGGAACTCCATGCACCGACCTTTTTGCCTCCAGGGTGTCTCACCAAGTCAAGAGATACATGTCCTGGAAGCTAGACCCTCACAGTGCCGGCTGGGATGCCTTTCAGGTAATTTGGACTCCCCTAAAAGGGTATGCTTTTCCCCCATTCTCTCTAATAGGGAAAGTTCTGAGAAAAGTCAGGATAGACCAAGCTACACTAATAATAGTGACTCCAGCTTGGCAAGGCCAACCTTGGTACCCAGTGCTCCTTCAAATGTCAGTGAGGAATCCACTTTTACTCCCAAAACAGCAGGATCTGCTGAAAAACCCAGAAGGAAACTTCCATCCTCTAGCACAAAAAGGAAAGCTCCAACTAGTGGCTTGGACAGTGTCCGGAAAGGATTACTTGGTGAAGGCATATCGGAGAGAGCTGTTCAGCTTATCACTTCCAGTAGGAGAATCAGTACAACCTCTCATTACGAATCAGCCTGGCGCACATTCAGTAGCTGGTGTAGTAGCAGGAAAGTTGATCCCTTTCAATGCTCTCTAAATTGGATCCTAGATTTTTTGGCAGATTCTTTTGATAAAGGAAAGGAGTTTACTACTATTGCTGGTTACAGATCAGCAATATCTGCTTATCATGAACCCATAGATGGTGTTAAGGTGGGTAGTCACCCAAGAGTTTCAGAACTATTGGCAGGGGTTCACAATCAGAGATGCCCCCAACCCAGGTATCTTTTTATTTGGGATGTTGACAAGGTAATTTCTTATCTAAAAAGCATTGGACCCAATATGTCAGACAAAGACTTGACTTTGAAACTATCTATGCTTCTTGCTTTAACCTCAGCAGCTAGATCACATGAGATTTGTTGTTTAGACACTAGATACTTGGTAAAACATTCTACGGGATACACGTTTCATTTTGGTAAACCCACAAAAACAACGAGAGTAGGTTGTATTAGACCACCTAAAAACTTCTGAGTTTTCCTAGTGATAAAAGTGTCTGTGTATGTCATTTCATCGATCTCTACATTGAGCGATCCCAATCTTGGAGGGGCGAAAAATCTCAGTTACTGTTAAGTTACATTAACCCTCCCTCATAATCCGATTAAGCCAGTTACTGTTGCTAGATGGATAGTGGAGGTTTTAAAGTCCTCCGGTATTGATACCTCTCAATTTTCAGCTCATTCTACCCGTTCAGCTTCCACATCAAAGGCAAGAGCTAGTGGGGTACCATTAAAGGAAATTCTAAAAAGAGCTCACTGGTCAAACTCTACAACTTTTGAAAAGTTTTATTATAAACAAATATTAGCAGATAAAAATTGATCTTATTTATACTGCTTAATAGTGGCTTTAAAGAGAGGATTTGAGCGATGGCTTCCCGTCCTGTTATGCGTGAATAACAAGGCGGGAACGCCCTCAGTGTTACATCTTTTGGCGGAAATTTTATGAAATGAAATTTACGATTGTGCAAGGGCGCGTAGCGCCTGCAGTGCAATCCAGATTTTATGAATAAAATTGAAGCCAAAAGATGTAACACTCCCTCCCTCCACACCCCGTATTTTTCTTTCTTCTTTCTTCTAGGAAGAGGTCGTGGACACAATGGACGTGGCGGATAAGTGGACATCTTACTTAATCTTTTTATCAGATATATTAAAGTTATGAAACATGAAATATGGCGAAAGTTAAAAATAATATTGTCTCTTATTCTTTTGCTTGTGTCTCCCTTACCCAGTGCAACTCCAGCACGAATCGTCGTTTTCAATAAAACATTACTCTAGCTTACATTACGTTTTATTTTCGATTTGAGCTTTAACTTCGACCTATTATGCGTGAATAACAAGGCGGGAACGCCCTCAGTGTTACATCTTTTGGCTTCAATTTTATTCATAAAATCTGGATTGCACTGCAGGCGCTACGACGCGCCCTTGCACAATCCTAAATTTTTGATGACACTTCATATTGATTTTGGCTTTATAAAAGCTGGTTTCCATTATTATCGTTGAAGATCGCTGAGGATCTTTCACAATCGTCGTGGATCGGCAGGGTGCCACTTTGGCGCTCTTTTTTATTCAAAATGACTGCTTCAGAAGAGGAAAGTTTTACATTGGTAGCAATTAATTTCCTGTTGCTGTCATTGAAGAGGGAAAACGATCATTGTCAGCAAGGAAAGTACCATTTTGGGTCAGACACATATTTCAGAGACGGGAAGATTGTCGTGTGTTCAAAACAGTGATACAGGAATTAAGACTGAGCCATGAGCCAACATGTTTTTTTGTTTGTGTGTTTGCGGCCACATGCTGCCATTGTCACAGTGTGCATCATGGGATACTTGGGATCGCTGTGATTCAATTAAAATCGCTAAGAATGCTGCCATTAAAATTTCAGATTCGATTCAGATTCGCAAACGATCTTTGTGGATCGCTGGCGATCGCTGGAGTAGAATTCGCTTCTAACGATCGCTCTTAAATGTTAAAATTTGTTTCCATATAACAATAAAACCAAGCGATCCTCAGCGATCTCCCCTACGATTTTATGGAAACCAGGCTTAATATATGGAACAGAAAAATTTGCTGAACTTGCATTTGTCCAGTTTTAAAATATGGCCGCGTGGCTATGGTTGTGAATTTGGTTGTTTATATAAAGAGGTGAGAGGTTAAATACTTTTTCCTTTCTTTCATTTTTCCACAGTTTCATTTATTATTATAGTTTATTATATTATTTACGAAGTTCGAGAGCTTACATTGCATAGATTTTTTCATATTAGCTTTTGTGGAATTTAAGTGAATGGAGCGATATATGGATAAAAGAAATCCGAACCTTTTTTCACTTCAATTTCACTTTTTCACTTTTTTTCCATTTTTCAATGGTATTCATTCAATCTACTGATAAGACTTAGATTTCCGTGTAAGCTAAAAGTACCCTGAATATATATATAAAAAAGCATTTGTGACGTTCCAGGGGATTTTGATAACAAACGATACCTATTAACGATAATATCGTTATTATCGTTATTATCGTTAATATAGCTAATGGAACTACAGAGTAACGTTATTATCGTTAATATCGTTAATATCGCTAATATCGTTAATATGGTAAGAGCACAGATTACCGTTATTATCGTTAAAAACTTTTGTTCAAGACGTTTGTTTATACATTTTACATACGTGTGTCGTTTTATGAAGTTCTAAAATCACCGTGATTTAATTATTTATTTCGCCAAATAGCAATAAATTCAAAACAAACTCGCTTGTTCATGACATGACATAAACTCTGAATCATTCAATTATGACACGCGGACATATATTTTTCTAGAAATAACAAAGCACTTTTTTTCATTTGTTATTCCGGTACCTTTTCAGCACAAATCTGAAAAGCCACTTTAAAATACCGCGTCACTCGATTTGGTAATGTATTATTTTGAAATGTACATTTGCAGGTACCACCCGTTTGTGTATTAAATTGAACTTAATTAGCTGGTTCTTATATTCATTTGGAGATTAAAGATACAGAAGTTAGTACGAAAGCAGGCACAAGTAGAAACCGTCTGCTATAATTCTTTTTTCTGAATTGTTCGACGGGTTGCCATTCTATAAGCTCTTGGGAAAAAAACTTTACATTATTAAAGACACGTTACATTAAAGTTTTTTTCGATAACAAAACTTTTATTATTATTCTTTCGAAAGACATTTCACTTGAAGATGTACCCTTAATTAAATTGATCGCAACGTTTTCAGTGATCATTATTGATTTCTGTCATTTCGTCGATATAATGTTTTCCGATTCAACATTGGGTTGGAGGACGAATGTAGGAAGGGACGAATGAAAACATCTTAACGTCTTAACGTCGGCTTGACGAGTTGCAAAAGTTCTCTTTTGAAATACTCACCTTCGTTTAAATATAATATTACCTGTTTCCTTCAGTTTGTTATGAAGTTTATGTGAAAAGTTGTCTGAAAGTTGTGTTTACACAGTGCTCTAAAACTTTACTTGAGGGTAACTCTAAAAATATTGAATTTCTTACGCCGTAATCAAGCGAAAGAAAGATTAATATACGCCAAATGGTTTCCTTGTCACAAATAAAATGATCACATGTTTAATATTAATGTTATTATCGTTAATATCAAAAATATAGTGATTTTCTTACTATAATTACGATATTAACGATAATAGCGATAATAACGATATTAATGATAATAACGGTATTAACGATAATAGCGCTATTAACTATAATAACGCAACGATAATTATTAGCGATAATATCGCTAATTCTATTGTTTTATTAACGATATTATCGTTAATAATTATCGTTACATTTGTTATCAAAATCCCCTGGAACGTCACATTTAGTGAAAGCATCAATGCCATGATTTAATTTTTCTTTTGAAGTTTTAGACATGATAAAAAGTTTTACCCGGGATACTAGTATTATATGCATAAATATATAATGATGATGATGATAACTACTGTCAATGTTCCTAATTACGGACAGCCTTCAATTAAGGACACAAAAGGTAAACAAAGATTCTTGTCACAAAAATATGCATTCTTACCGAGTTCACTACGTATAACTGAATAAAATCATGGTTTATGAGAGCAATTAGTAGCAATGCGTGAAGAATTGAGGGTGAGCATGAAGAATCTAGGTCTATCTATTTCAATACTCATTAGGAAGTGTCCTCCTCCACTGTGATTGAGATACAAGAATCTTTTTTATTTGACTTTATTTTATGATGAAATTAGCTTTAAAAGCATGTTCTGAATTAATTTTCATTCCTCAACAACTTTTTTAATGTAATCAGCAGCAGATACAGGTCAAGTTCGACAGCAGTATACCGATTTCATCTAATTTAGGGATGCTGAAATTCAGCAATAGGTTTTGAAAAAAATCCTAATATTTTCAATCAAATTATGTATCTCTAACACAAGTGTGATAAACAATTGTCAATTATTATAATAAGAACAAGATTCGCAAAAATGCGACTTTATATTTCCTCAAAGTTGCAAAATTTTTGCCAGTTATTGCGTGTACATTGAAAACAATGAGAAAAATGTATGATGAAACAATTACAGTATAACTACCATCCACCTGATGCACAGATAGAAATGTTGTCCTTACTAATCAGGGTGGAATTGAATTTAATACCGCAAAAAAACTTATTTTGGACTTATAATGAAATGAAGATGTTCATGGTCAAATGATAAGGTTTGTTATATAATTTTTGCCGAGGAGTTAAAAAGTGAGAGGTTATTATATGGGCACTTAGCTAAAAGTTATATGACCTAACTGTGACTAATATTTCCCCTTAAACAACTGAATATATATATCATCAATGTGTAAAAGAATTTCATCATAACAAATGTATATATAATCTTTATTGTTGCAGAAGCTTGACATCCTTTATACCGTAAACAATGTAAAACAGAACACTTGTTTTTTGTAAATCAGATAAAACTATCTTACAACATTATATTATCAAATTTGTATACAGGTGGTTTTATTGTACAAAAGAAAAGAAAATTGTTAAACCTAGTTTTAATAGCTACAGTGGAATTGTAAATAAAATGTAAATAAAATTCTCAATAATAAAACTTCTCGTAATTCTGTTTATTATCAAATTATACGCCCGCATAAACATTTTCAATAGCTATATATAGTATGATACTTTGGGGTAAACATCATAAGCAAATAACTAATAGTCATAAGAAATCAAAATTTTTACTAATACAAATAGTACGTAGCATTTCAAATTATGACCGAAGAGTTTTTTTCAAAAAATACAAAAAAATGCGTTCACACTCATTGTTTATTATGTGATAAAAATGACTTTCGTAAATCCAAAATGGAAAAGAACAACAGATTTTCGTAGTGAAAATACACATCCATAACCAAACCACTACATAGCTGAAAACACATGTTTGTGTTCTGACTTGATTTAATTTACAGACTGTCTGTCATGTTGGATTGTGTTTTGATTTACGTTCGTTGTCCGTAAGAAAAATTGTCAGTATTATATATATATTACATATTGAAAAATAAAATATGATATGCAGCATCAAAACAGTATACATGACCATAGACTTCATTCATAGTAAACTATTTTTCTGTTGTTGGATTAAACAACTATCCAAGTACACTCGACCAGATTCTTTCAAGTTATTATTATGTGTCTCCAATCCTCTGTGTATTAAAATATTAATACGTAAATGGTTTTCTGAACTTTAAATTGCATATACAACATCACATATTTATATACCTGCTGTTTTTGAATTAACATAACTGGTTGAACTAGTGGTTGTACTCCACGCGAAAAGGGTTTCCTTCTTTATATGCTGTACATCATCATCGTGCTTGCTTTCTCAATTCAGTTGGGCTACATTACATCAGGATCATACTAAATAAATCTTCAGCCTGGTTATTCAGAATGAATTTTCACCTTTGCACTGGAATCACAGCTTCAATGGTTTGTTGTTCCAAACATTTAATTACCAATATCATCATCATAACACATATCAACACAAAAACAAAAACACATAATACCAATGCTTTTTTTTGTTTGTTTTTTACACGTTCATTCAAAAGTCTTTACAACTTTTTAAGAAATAAAACGATTTATTTCCATCATTTAACGTTTCATCTACTGAATCATGTAAGCTAGCAGAAAATATCTTCAAAGTCTTATCTGCACTGACACTGACTGAACTGAAAAGATGGTATACTACTTTACTGAAGACTAGCCTCTAATCTTATCTACCTTGGCTAGGCCAGAGTTCAATACTGAACTGCGGCTATAAAAGTGAACAAAAAGAAGGAGAAGGAGGAGAAGGAAATGCCGGTTTTAACATATATTTCGCCCTACGGGGAAATATATAAAAAGTAAAAATAATTGTACATGGTATGTCTATGTATGTGAGTATATGTGACGGTTTGAGGGAAAATCATAACAAGTGATAATTTCTGATAAATTTATCAGTATATAACTTACTGATTAGAAAACAATAGATTTAATCAGTAATTCATTCGATTTATCAGTTCGGAGAATCAGTAATTACTGATAAAATAATCAATAAAATACTGATAGATAATCAGTGTATATATTAATTTATCAGAAATAATCAGTATTACTGATTACTGGTTATTTATCAGTATTACCGATTATTACTGATAAATTTCTGATAAATTACTGATTATCAGTATATAATATCACTTGATATGATTTTCCCTCAAATCGTGTATATTGTGTAAACTTTAACTGACGAAGAGAATAACTCGAAAGCTTGACATTCAAAATGTAGTTTTTTTGTATTTTTATATTTTTTTTATAACTACACCTGATGCTGTTTCTGATAAAATATATTATATATATATATATATACATGCTACAAAACAATGTGAAGATTTTTGTATAAAATGAACTTCCTTTTGTTTTGAGCATAAACTATTTAGGATTCGATTTTATTTCCAAGAAAAAGCAATGTTTGCTAAATTTATTATATGTCACTGGAAAACATTTTTTATCAGCTATCAAATGATGCAATAAATAATATCGAGAAGTTGAAACAACATTATTATATTATATTTACGGATATTTCGTCCAGCCTCTGTGGACATTATCAACGTATGAAAATTTACAGCGCAAAAGTTCACTATTATATGCCTAATTCTATACAAATTACATACACATAATGACGTTACCATGACAACTATAATATATATATATATATATGTATCAAATGATGTAATGGTATTACTGTTTTTGTACCTGTAAATTTTGTACCTGTAAAAATAAAGAAAGCTTGGAAAACACTACATTGTTTCAAAACCACTTTAGTTTCCTGTGCTCACTTCACTCATAATAGAATCACAAAAGATATGCTTTCTTTTATCACTCACAGAGCTATTTTCTTTCAAAAGAGTTCCAAAAATTGACACCAATATATTATAATATAAAATAACATCTTTGAAATGAAAAGCCTGAAGGTTTTCTTTAGTTTTCTAGTGGTTTAGTGCCTTTGATTACACCATTTCCATAAAGGAAATTTTTATTAAACATTTAAACATTTTTATTAGATGAATGGTCATGAACCAGAATAATTTTTGTTTATTATTGTTATTAATACAATGGTGTTACATGCTTGTGTCATAAAGGCTCTCATTTTTGTATTATATAGTACATGTTTTCCAAAATTGTTCGAAACTGTGATTTTGTGTTTGGTGTTTGTTATTTCAGTATTTGTATTTTTGCTGGTATTTATATCTATCTTTAGAAAGCAATTAAGGATCACAATTTGCTTGGAAGTTACAATACATGTAGAGTGAAGAAAACCTTCAAAAAGTTGGACGTCCTAGAATGATATTTGAATCGTGTTGTGCATGTTTTTGTCATCCTATTTTGTAAGTTTCTTCACAGTAATACCTATGCTATGGTTTATTTCAATCTTTCAGCCCATAGTTTACCAGCTTGTAAGGGATTATTATGTCCCATTCTGGGTAGAGCATTTTAATTCATCAAGGCACTTCGTAGAACCATAACAATGAACCTGGTTATGTGATCTGATTTTACATTGATAATGTAGCTGATAAATACGTACACCACTATATTCAACCACGGCCACAATGTTTCATCGTGAATATACCTTACCTAAACTTTTACTTTTCGTGAATTTTCCTGATTTGTTCTTAATCATCTCTGAAAGAGTTTTGATATTACATTATGGTTATTTAATGATAATGAACTAGTTGGCTCAAAATATGGAATTTATACTGAAATTCAGGGAAAGTGTATTTTATGATTAAAGCGTTTGATGATTACGTTTAAAAGTTTTCTAATACTCAGATTCACTACACTTAGTCCTAATTTCAGTAATAATTTCCCTTGATTTCTAACAGAGTTTACTAGAGGAAATTGTTACAGTTCATGAGTCAAGTTACTAAAAATAGAAACTAGGAACACGGTAGACTCAAGACCCTACCATCAAAAGTGAAGTGGGGGAACCTACAATTTCTCCAAAGTGTGCACCAAATTTAAGTGAGATAATGTGAGGGTGCTTCATAGCTGAAACTTAAAATATCGTTGTATTTCTACGTTGAATTCACACAACTCTTATATTCTTATATTTCAAAAAAACAAGCCACAACATCAAATGCGAACTCTCTTGACTTGAAGTATCCAAGTGTTCCCTATTTCCCCAGATAAGCAAAAAGACCAGAATCCCTATTCCATTCATATATATTATTCAACCTATTGCATGAAGAGTGTAGAGTTCATTCCTAAAATTTCATATAGTAGTGTACATCAGTGTATGTGGATTGTATATGTCATGTAGTTGTACTTTGTACCCTGTTTAATGTCTACTCTGTTTTTATGTGATATCTAGTTTACTTTTGTTTTTTCAATAAGTCATTTGTGTACTGTGTAATTTATGTATGTAATCCGTGTCCTGGGTCCCAGATCTCTGCACCCAACTTATCACTTGAATTGTAACAAAGACTCTAGGCCAGTTTTACTAGTGGTGCCACACATCAGACTAAGTTCAAGAACTGTCTTAGTTTTTTCAACAACACTATTATAGTTTGACTATACCTGTTTTGTTTGATACTGTTAAAGCTGCTCCTGTGTGCTCCAGCTCCAAGGTCCTCACTTATAAGATGTCTATTTGCCAAGGAAACTTCTGTAACAAAATCAGTTTGCTAAATCTTTTATTGGATAGTGTCTGTGGTTTTCTACATTCCCTTTACATACACTGCAGATAATTCCCAATATTATATAATAACTTACACCATTCTGAATAATATTTTCATCGATTAAGGATGATGCAGTTGATTTCTTAATCTACAATTCTTTTTGTTGATTTTATTCTCCGAGCTATTTTCAGAGAATCGCTTGTTCATGCAGTATACAGAAGCTGCATATTACCATTTTAGGATTTTCTTTATGAATTGTGAATTTTTGACACTATCCTTCATCTTTTTTTAGAGGGTTAGTTATTCGCGGTGCACAAAAAGACCTGCATTCTAAAACTGGATGTGGTGCAAGAATACTTGGTATGAATCCTTGCCAGTTATTTATTCTTTGGATTTTGAATTGAACTTGAATTAGAACAGCCAAGTCACCATCAGCAGGTCACTATGCTAGACAGAAACCATATTTCGAAAACATAGTATGCCAAGCAAATAGATCCGAACGCATTTATCTGATATTCCATAAAAAATCGTGGAAAAGTATGGGAGTATATATTTCAGAGCCTTTCGATTCCTGTCATGCAGTCTATTTAGGTAAGGTGTTAAGGTAAAATGTTTAGGTAAAATGGTGTTTAGGTAAAATGTATATAATTTATTATGCAGCACATTTACCTATATCAATTGTGGTTCCATATATTTGATGCAGTTTTGAACATCATATTTACATACCTGTTTTCTTAAATAACACCATCCTCTTGCACAATTTATCATCACAGTTTTTTTGTTAATTATATAAAACCATTTCTGATTTCTATTAGGCATTAACATGAAATTCAGAATACATAATTTCAAACAATTTGTTGATTTTTGAAAATATAGTGTATAACTTTTATCCAATTGGTATTTGTTTTAGGTATCACCCAGTTGGTGATTTCCGGCATTTGTGTCATTGTGGGATGGCTATATAAAAGCAAAAACTACATTACTCATTATGATAACAATACATTGTCAGCGACATGGGGCCTCTTAGCGATCGGTGGTGTCCAGGCTATTTGTGGTTGCTTACTTTTGGTTGGTTCATATCGTTTACACAATGATGTTTTAATGAAGATCATCAAATGTATCAATATATTTCTCATATTGGGTTCCATTGCAATAGTCTTTGCATTGAGACTAACATGGGAGTAAGTGTTGAAAATTTCTGATTCTGCCATGCATTGTCTGTGATTCTTGAGAACTAACCAGAAAGAATGCCTAAGGTACGGTAGGAATATATGATGAAATTTTATTCCGCGACATTCCGTAGCAGTAATGTGAACTTTTTCACATATTGCCCTTCATAGTTATCCATACAGCAGTTTTTATGCAGCGATGGTGAAGTAGTTATTACCTTTTCGAGTGCGACCACTGTGACTGGGGTTCGAGTCCTGATCATGTCGCGTCTCGATACTCAACTGTGATGCGTCGACTAACTGTGCTCTGGACTAGTTAGAGTATTGCAATACGTATCTCAGGCAGTAAATCAACTACTAAAGCCAACTTTGGATGAGATGGAAGTCCAAGGACTCAAAGCTCCTAGTTACTTACTGAATGACTTACTTTACTATGGATCTTGTATGAAAACACACCCTGCAAAAAAGGAACATAAAAGATAAAAAAAAGGTTTCTTTACTTACGCAAGATGTGAGGGAGGAATTTGATAACAAACGATAAAACGTTATGCGAACTACGTTATGGACGTTGTAACGTTAAAGAAAAAACAAAAGAAATAACAATACGAATCGTTAAAGTAAAGTTATTAAAAAAAAGAATAACGTTTATATAAAGTTTTGCGGTTTGTTGTCAAAATCCCCTGGAGCATCACAAATAGAGTAATAAGTGACTTATTGCAATTCGACTGGCAAAACAGACAACCATGACAAACCTGAGCAGTCAAAAAAACAACAGTTATTTACTTTTATTCTTATAAATTGGTATACACCTTTTTGTTAAAGTCTTGAAAAATTTTTAGCGTGTTAGAACAGGATAATTCAAACTTCAAATAATACCTTAATTCTTTAGAGATGCATGGGGCAAAGGTAAATCCTACAACATAGCAGAAATTGTCATTTTATTCGTTGGAATGCTGATTGCTGCATTTGCATGTGTCTATGCGAAAGTAATCTTAAATAGGGGTAAGTAATGTTTACTTTCATTGGTACATTTATCTGATAATATGGATCCATGAACTACGTAAAATTTTTATGTTGACGAGGATCAATGCTCACTCACTCTTTTAAGAACCTTCTCTCAAAAAATTATTTTTCTCAATTTCTAAAAGTTTCACCTCGCTCGAGATCAAAGGCCCTTATTGTAGCTGGTGTAAGGGCTAGCGTAGTTTGAAAATTAAGGCATCTTTATAAATTTGTTGCAGGTTGGTTGGACCCACAAATGCGACGAATTTTAGGCTCTTCTCAGACGCGTGCTGCGACACAATCTGCTTCTACTAAGCATGGAAACGGTTCGGTATATACTGCTTTGACAACAACGACTGACAACTCAATCAATTTTGGATACGAAACACAACAAACACATGATCAAGCGCGTTTAATTAATGATGGCGATGATTAAATTGATATCCTAGTACCACTGTACGAAATTTAATGATTCAGCTAAAATAGGTTATGTAACAAAGGAATATTTCCCTTGTTAATCGCTGTATTTGCAATGCCATATACACATCGTGTAATGACATGAGACTTTATTAAATAAGTTGTAACAATATTTAACATGATTCCCATTATATCCTTCTTCCAATGACGGGGAGAGGGGGAGTACAGGTCACTCTTGTAAACTTTGGATATTACAATTCGTCACAGCTGTAGCACTGAGTTCAGTTCAGATTTTGTGGAAATATATCAATTTACTATAATATAATATAATATAATATAATATAAATATAAGAATTTGTATATAAGTTTATTAATTTGTTGCTTGTTATGTATTTGTACATTTCTAGATCTATAATTTAGTCTATATTTTTGTTTACATATCTGTATTTTAAACCCTTCTCTCTACCCTATATAATTGCAATCCAGTTTCACTTAATCATTCATTTTTAAAGGGAATTTGAAGAGTTAACTTACAATACACACTTTACTCAGTGTTCTAGATAGGCTAGCTGCTAAGTTTTTTTAATAAAACGCTTAATGATTAATCTCAGTTTGGCACCCTATTTGGCACTGTGCGTTCGTTCTGAAAGTGAAACGTGAACAGATAGCTTCTCCACGATATTACAATAAGTGTTTATTGTTCTCAGAAGTAATTTGATTGGTTTATTAAAATACTGCACGTTCTTACATCACACAAAGCAAAAAGTGCAAACTAAATCAACGCACAAAATGACTGTCGTCAAGATTTTTTAAAGCCTCAACTGAAGATATGGAAAAACTTTGTGTTGTATGAGACCTTCGAACTCGTGAGATTTTGCCGTCCATAAAGAACTCGTACAAATTAATCGTTAATTGCACTCAGCATGCTATTACATGTACTGGCTGATTAATTCAGTTTGAACTCAATACAACGATACAAACACATTCCACCTGGCTATTCTATTATTTCTTCCGCAACACAATTCCCTTTAGAAGCTGGAAAATCTACTCAAGATATCCATCGAGTAATATGTAGCGCTATGCTGATAAGAATAGTGTAGTAAAAGTTCTTTTCGATCTAGATGCCGCTTGCCTAATTTTTCAAGTTTTAATCTTCTAATGTTTTGTTTGTTTGTTTGTTTGTTTGTTTCTTTTTTATTTCTGATAATTTTTTTTAAAGCACAATTTTTTTGGAAAAACGGTGTTTTGGTAGTCCAGAAGGTCGTCAAAATTCAAATGATATCGTACGATTTGTAGCAGCCTTTGCATTCATTCGTTAGGAAGAAACACTCATAGAGCCATGCTTATTTAGGTCGACAGCCAAAGTGATTCTCATTGGAAAATGTAGGCAGGTATTGCCACATATGGAGATAATGTTGTAAAGCGGGGACTTACCCGTTTTAGCGTGATCTGATTTGAACACCACTCATGCTTAACCAAGCCACTTTACGATTTCATGTCGACTTTTAAATATCTCGGTGGATCATTTGTAAATTTTGAAGTTCAGGTTTTTCACATAGAGTACCCATGTTAAAATAAAAGAAATGTCTAATGTTTAAATACATGTACATATTCTTTACAAAGTATTTCTCAGGGTATTTTCGTTAGTGTACTTTGTTAATAACCTCGAAATTCAGGTTGAGAAGTAAGTGTTAGTGACGCTTTAATATTTATCGTTTTAGAAATAGAAATGAAAATTCTAAACACTATTATGAATAAAATAATTCTACTTGTTCTAATGAATATGCAAAATGTTTCGTCTCTTTGGTTAAGCTTCTCAGCTCAATGAGAAGGTGTAATGTTATTACTGTTAGGAAGTGATACTACAAAAAATGACATTATGCTTTTCACTGAAGTCAAATAAAGATGAAATCTTTTTAAAGGCATTTTTAAGAATGCATGACTGCAGCTACCACAAACACACGAGGCTTGCTTGTTTATTACATGACAACATAATTTCGAAGGAGTTTAAATCCACCAAATGATTACTTAAAATGAAAGTGCTAGATTTTTGCTTTTATACAAAAGAGACGATAAAGCAGTGTCAACATTCCAAGAATTTGTGAGATACCTTATCGGACAAAACTTAGTCGGACAAAAGTGACTAAATTTTTTGGAAGTGACTAAAATTTTGTCCGACTAATAATTTTGTCCGACTAAAATTTTGTCCGACTAATTATTTTGTCCGACTAAATATTTGGTCCAAATCATTTTTTTCAGAATTATTCTTCTTATCGGTTTTCACTCCAAACCATGTCTTCTATAAAGGAAAATTTACCGATCCTTCAGAAATCCTGTTTGCGAAAGTTTTAAAAGCTGATAGATTGATTTCAAAAGCAAAGAAAGTATGTTTGCCTTCTATTGATGTTGCTTTTATAAGACCCTATTAAAGTGAAAAAAGATAACTTTGGCACCATTTTATGCAATTTACATTTTTAAACCAATATTCACATATTGTGTTACATTTTTTAGGGTTAAGGTTAGCTTTTTTGTCAATTGTTTTTTTGACTGAGTCCTTTGTATGTCCTCATGGGACATATTATTATTTACATGACCTAATTTTTGTGATTTTATTTAAACTGCAGAATTTTAATGCACTTTTAAGACTTTATCAGCATCTTATATTCTTCTACAGTCGCCATTTTAAAATTACAATAAAAACAAACGATCTCTACTATTTACAAGATAGTCTAATAACGGTTTTAGGCCAAATCAACAACCTCGTATCAACCTGTACATGAATAACCCGTATTTGCATGGCTTTTGGAGATAACACATAATCATTTTACCGGGTGATAACGAATAAGGAGATAAAACAAGATAAGACTGCCCATTTGAAGGGTATTTAACGCTTTTTTTTGGAGAAAGCTCACGAAGAAAGAACAAAATAATTCTGAAAAGCTTGAAAACAATCGAGGCTCATTTTTTCCAAAAATGGAGATAGAACAAATTCTCAGCTAACAATATGAATATGATAGAAAAGAATCAGAATCGGATTCAGATGAGGAAATCAACGTGTTTATCCAAGAATCTTCAGATGGGAGTGACATTGAAGTCTTGAGGATTCCACGGGAAAAGAGAAAGGCACCGGTAATAACAGATACTTCCGACGAAAGTGACAGCGAGGTAGTTCAAAAGAAAAAGAAGAAGACAGCCATAATAGAAGAAACGCCTGAAACCAATGCAGGAGGAATCAAAATAGATTTTTTTTCAGGAATATGACATTGTCATTGAAAGATAAAATTATACTATCAAGTAAATAAAGTATTGCAATTTTTTTTAATTGCCTCCCAAAATTAAGTAAGTTATGAAATTTTAGAAAAGGACCAAAATTTTAGTCGGACAAAATTATTAGTCGGACAAAAATGACTAAAATATTTGGAGGTGACTAAAATTTTGTCCGACTAATATTTTCGTCCGACTAAAATTTTGTCCGACTAAGTTTTGTCCGATAAGGTATCAAAGGCAATGAGATTATAACAAAGGATTTCAATGTAAATTCCAACAAACAGAAACCATCAGCTTGTCCTTAAGCAAATGCAGATATAGCTAGTCAGTCAGTCAGTCATTGTACATCAAAAAACAATCCTTTTGCTGAAAATGTCTGAAAATTCTCATGTAGTATTAGATCAATGAGTCATTGTTGATCATATAGTCACCTTTCATTAAAATGGAATGATCATTATGTGGGCTAGAATAGGGATGACATTTTAAAGTGGAAATATATCTTGAATGTATTGTGGTTTTGAACTCTGTTTATTATGTTATTTATAATGTTATTTGATGTTTTGATTCAAGTCCAATAGCAGCAATTTAAGGTTGATTTAGTTGTGACTTAGTATAATAACAGAAAGTAGCTAACGAGATTTTAGAAGGGCTGCTGTCGTTGGATTTTATAGCCAGATTTTACGAAATACCTTGACAATTTACCCAGCCGGCACAAAGACGTCTAAAAGACGTCTTATTTGCCGTCTAAAAAACGTCTAAAAAACGTCTATTTTGTCCGCTTTTAAGACGTCTAATCTAAGATGTCTATTAGACGTCTTGTTAAGATATCTAAAAGACGTCTTAAGAATGCGTCTTAAAGACGTCTTAGGAAGGATGTCTTGAAAGCGGACAAAATAGACCTTTTCTAGACGTCTTTTAGACGTCTTGTTAAGATATTTAAAAGACGTTTTGAGAATGCGTCTTAACGACGTCTTAGGAAAGACGTTTTGAAAGCGAACAAAATATAGACCTTTTCTAGACCGTCCTTTATACGTTTAAAGGGAAAATAAAACATCTAAGTTGAATTAAAATGTTTATATTCTTTCGAATGAATCAGTACTTTTTCATACGTAATACAACAAAATAGCAAAATAGAAATATGCAGAAAAAAGGCTTTAAGTATAGTTAAGGTTCTTATTGAAATACATAACGTTTGAAAAACCCTGTCTTGTGTTGGATATAACTCATCATAACTTGGAGGAGGCTCTAGTTAATGGTATGCTAGCAAAGCATCTGCATTTTCGTACATTTGCATTTCAAATCGTATCTGTTATTACTTCTTCCATATCTTATCACCCTGGATGAAATAAAGAAATGCAAAAATAATGTAGGGAAGGCTTTGTATAAAATATTTACTAAACCAATACATTACACGTTTTGCGAGAGACTTTTTTCTCTAACATTCAAAACAAAAGCATCGAAACAGAATAAAAAATCCTTACAAACATCCAAATCAAATGTTTGAATCCAAATGATCAAGTATGTGAATCTGTAAACATAAAGAATACACCCATCATTTAACATTCAAAGTAGAGCTTTTTGCCCACTCCAGCAACATTTTAAAAGCAAAGTAATGGGAGTTAAAAATTAAAAGATTTAGATTTAGCACGAACAAGAACTTTTCGAATTTTTGAAACTGCTTAAGAATTAATTTGGTTCAGATACGATAATCAGGGGGTGATAAATAGGTTGCAGTATATGATAAATATCGAAAATCAACCAGCTTTTAAAAAATTAAGCGTCAAATATGATCATATAAAACCTTTTATACTAACATTAATTCATTTGTCCTCTTTGACTGAACATAACAACATCAATAGATTATTAAACTAAATGTTTCACCCTGTCATGAAATCGAATATCAAACATTCGAAAATCGAATAAAGCGGAAAGAATAAAAAAAGACATATTAAAGACGTCTTTAATATGTCTTGAGAAAGATGTCTTTATAAAGGCGTTTAAAAGACGTCTTGGAAGTGCCAATAAAATACGTTCTTTTAAAGACGATTTTTAGACGTCTTTTAGACGTCTTAGATTTTTCAAGATATCTTAAAGACGTCTAAAAGACGTTTTAGCTAGACGTCTTTCTAAAGACGTATCTTTGACTTGATTTAGACGTCTAAAAGACGTCTTGTGCCGGCTGGGTACAGGAACTAAAGTTGATTACAGAATTGTGTAGTGCAATTGGTAATGGCATTTTTTATTCTTCCTTTGATATCTTTAAAAACAAAATAGTACACTAGTACCAGCATGCTTTCCATTAAGCTTTTTTCACATGCACGTAAAATTTTACGTAAGCTCAAGAATGTTCATTCATTCTCTCCTTAAGGAAAAGTTTTCGTAAGGTCTTACGGACGTTCATGAGCTCTTACCACGATTTCCTTAAAAACAAAAAATTTTGTTTTTAAGAAAATCGTCGTAAGCCTCCGTAAGCCTCAAGAAGAAAAAAACGTTCGAAAAATTAGATCGAGCGTTCGAAATGACGTCTTTTGTTCGAAATTACATCATTTTTTGCTAATGATCTATTTCCAAACGTTCCAAATGTACTTTGTATTTTTTATTGCAGCAAATTTTAATGCATGTGAATGAAAATCTCCGTCAAGGCATTTTTTCTTCGTAAGAACTTACGAAAAAAGGTTCGTGAGGTGTTACGACAAAAATTACGTGCATGTGAAAAAAGCTTTACAAAAACGTGGAAAACAGCCTTAAGACCTTTAAGGTTTTAAGGCTTATGATAGGCATGCATACGTGTATAGAAACGTTAATTTGAAATAAATCAATTTGTTATAAAAATTAAAAATTAGAAATGAAGTTCACAGTACCATTTGATCTTAAATCATTTTTTTCAATTTCTCGAAATATCAAAAATTGAATTCTTATTCAATTTTCAATTATTGTTTCATTGTCTTTTGAAGTGGGGAATTTAAATTCGAAAACCTTACATGAATATTTCGAGCTTTATTGACGCATATTTTGCATACATTTAGTACAGTCACGTGCTTACACGTTGAGTCACGTGATGTCGTTGATAATGTACCGGGGGTTATGTTTTACAACTGTATGAAAAAACATAAAATCTTCCGCATCACACTTTTGCTATTCATTACAAAAAATGTCGCTGTTGAATGTGTCATCTTTGGAAGAAATTAAGACCTTAGTTCAAGCTGGAATAACCTACAATGAAACCAGTAAATTATTGCGACAACGAACTGCATCACCTCGTGGTCTTTCTGCAGCTAATATCCATTTTTTTTGTAAAACTAACAAGATCTGGGAAGCAGAGTTTATACAGCCCATCAGAAGTCGATAAGATTGTATTCAGAGGGATTTCTGAGGTAATTTTTCGCTCTCTTTTGTGCCCTGCGTTTTCACTGTTCTCACTTAAGTTATCATATTATAGCTTTTTGCTGCTGTGTATAGGGAGGAGAATCCTATGGTAGAAAAATGATGACTGGATTGCTACGTTTAGTGAGGGGTTTTACAATGGCACAAACGTTGCGAGGTTGTACTTGTACATGCTGACAGGTTTACCGTTTTCACTGAGATCAGCAAGAACAACTTTGACGACTACAAGAGCATTCTGCGTTATTCCTGTGGATAGGCGTGGAGTTGACATGGTTGTTGTTTGTGAAGATGGCGTCAACAAAACGGATTGTGATGGCGGTTGAAAAAGATTAGAGATTGCGACAGTTCCTCCTGATCTATCACCATGCACAATGATTATCGTCCCAGAAACGTAATCTTCCAATTCGAAAATAGCACTGGTGGGAAACTCAGTACATCTGGATCGCTGGTCGACTATGTACAAGCTTGTATGTTCAATCTTAAGAAAGAAGATGAAAAGTATTATACGTATTTTGTTGCACATTGGAAATAATGTGAATAACATAGAAACTAGCCGCCAAGGCGGCGTCGCTCGCCGCACATGTCCACCTGCTCTGTATCACTGTATCAATAAACGTCAAATTTCCTTATAAACGGCTCGTACAACCAGAAGCAGATTCGAAGTCACAACCTCTGGTAAAACCAATCTTTTATCAGTGTAACAATACACTCAAAACGTATAGAGAGAAAACTTCAACTTTTTATTAACTTTTGTTTAAAAAAAATTACGCGCTCTAACATGGGTGCTATCAAACGTAAGGGGAAAATGGATTCTCTTCTTAAAAAGATCACACGGGAGGAGAGAAGAAAAGGCACGTGCTAAATGAATCAAGTGAATAAAAAAAACGTTCGATCTGATATAAAATAAAATAGATTAAAAGAAATCGATTAAAGACAACTATTATGACAAAAGCAAAAAAAAAAAATTTTGTTTTATGATATTTTTTTTTACCTATAGGTTTTAAACATTTTCATTACTCGAAAAAAAAGTTCACCCGTCTCAGACAGTCAGGCAAGGATACGTTAGGATACACTGGCAAACCGAGATGCTACCACGTTCTCCCACGGCTGCTTTTTGTCCAAAATGTTTTATCAGTTAGTTTCTTTGTATTTAGTTGATGTATTGTTTTCAAAGCCAAGTCAACGTGGAATATAAAACTAACAAAATAATAAAAACGAAACGTTATTCCTCTATTAGTTCATCAGCCAAAAAAAATCACGTTCGATTGGGGTTGCAATGTATTTGCTTCGAACTCACGTCGCACACAAAAAAAGAAATAATTTTGCTCACAACTCAATCTACCATTTTGCGTCACTTACAAACAAACAAACAAACAGACAGAGAATCGGCTATTAATATATAGATGCTTACCAAAAACTTCCTAGCCAGATTGGAAACAGTGGCTTGACTTGAATGTTTCAGACAAGTGATTGGAATTTTTCAGACAACGGAACGAAAACCCCCGTCTTTTTTAAGCCAATCAGAAAGAACGTTGATGGCCAGTGTAAAACCATTCTTCTACTTTGCTTATTTAACATAGCACAAGACATAATTAAATCAATTTTCAGAATTAAATAATAGGAAAATCGCAACAAATTTAGAATTTGAAAATTGAAATCAATTTTCAATTTTTCAAAAAATTGAAAATGGATATGAAAATCAAATTATATCAGAAAAGGCAATTATCTGTTTTAAAAATTCACAAAAATTGATTTTTTTTTAATTAACGTTTCTATACACGGACGGGCATGAGCCCATATACCTGAAGGTTAACTGGAGTTCAAATTAAAAATATTAGTGCAAAGCTCTGTTAAATTTTTAAAATAGGGATAATAGGGATAACTGACGTTTTTTGGGGTTCACGATATTGACCATGGGGTGACGAAAAAATTTGGGCAGAATTTTTTGGGACGTGGTTCTATGACGTCATCAAAACTTTTGATCGACGATATCTCCGAAGCGGTGCATCATAGACATATGATCCTATACATTTACTTGCTCAGAATTTCGAGCTCTACAAGATGGTAACACTTTCCATTGTCGTTTCCTTAATTTTATTTTTCATGAACTCATTGGGAGGTGACACACCGCAGGATGAACATTGGCGGCTAGTCTATATATTAATAGCCGATTGTCCGTTTGTTTGTTTGTTTGTTTGTAAGTCACGCAAAATGGTAGATTGAGTTGTGAGCGAAATTATTTAATGGAGTGTCATGAAACAAAATGTTTTTTGCTTTTCTTTTAATAACGAGCCGCCAAGGCGGCGTCGCTCGCCGCCCATGTTCAGCCTGCGTTGTATCACCACCTGCTCCAAATTGTTGCACTTAAAACCAGCGATAAGACTTCCTTTGCTGGCTTTATCGCTTAATAAGGCTCGTTTGCACGTGAAGAGAAATACGTTTCTCGTGTTTCAAATCTTGCATGTTCTTAACTCAGCCGTTCATTGTCGCGGTCGCATTTAAAATGTCAGCAGACTTTTGCTTTACACAATGCATTTCGAACGTGAACTTCACGTGGTTTTTATTTACGATTTTAAACCAATCAAATATCAGTTTAACAATACACACAAAACGCAGAGAGAAAAAACTTTTCAACTTATTATTAGCTTTTGTTTTACGCGTTCTAACATGGGTGCTGTCAGAAGAAGGTGAAAAAATGGTTTCTCTTAAAAAGATCACACGGGAGGACAGCTTGTGTTCAGCCAGAGGCAGATTCGAAATCAAATATCAAATATCAGTTTAAACAATGGTTCCAAAAAAACCCAAATTTCATGATGTGTTACTTATTTATTTTTTAAAACAATCGTTGATCAGTACAACAATACACTCAAAACGTAGGGAGAAAAAACTTCAAATTTTTATTAGCTTTTGTTTTAAAAAAGTTACGCGCTCTAACATGGGAGCGACGCCGCCTTGGCGTCTAGTATATATATATTACTGATGATAAAAAGAGATGAATGTTTTTTACTGCTACAACGAGTATTATAGTTACAACACTTCTATTCCTTATGTCATGTGTATGTTGTTCAGTTTGAACTCGGTACTGATACTTCTGATGATCAGCTTCTTTAAACATTCCATGTTTCTAGTCTTTCTTTTCAAGATACGAAGTTAATTTTTTTTTTGCGACCGCAATTTCTCCAAGCAATTATTAATGAGTTTTTCTAAACTTATTTTTTCGATTTTCTCTTCTTTTTCTTTTCCATTTCCTAAACAAAATTCATCATGAGAAAGATAAAATGATAAGGGTTCCATTGGTATAAAATTTATCAGAATTACTTGGATATCTACTTTGCAATCTGCGGTAATATTTCTTGTTTCCAATTTTTCGATACACTCGAATTCGATTCTTTAGCTGTTAATAGCCAGACCTTTTATTCGTAATTCTCCACAAAAGAGCATTAAAGTTATGATTAAAAGATCAGGTTCTAATTTAGAGGTTGCTCAAACCGGGGGAATTCCCTTAAAGCTCGATTGGTATTTTCTCTGAACATATCTCTCTAAGGCTGCTTTTACATTTAGCCAATTGTTTTGCAGGAAGCCAAATTGTCATACGTTTTTTGTTCTTTATGGAAGCAGTACAAAGAGAACTTGGAATGGCTTCAACATTTTTTGGTTGAAATTACAGGACAGCCACATTACAGGAAGACTTTGTTTCTGGGGAAAAAATTCACCTAATGGAAAACGGCCTTACTGACAAAGCAGCAATTAAATGCTCCATTGGATGCCAGATGGTTCATATCAATGGTAAAAGTATGAGATTAAAATTCTGTGCATATTTATACATTCAAATAATTAACACAGCAATACCAACTTAGACGAAAAAGTAAACAAACGGTAACGACTTCACTCTTAACTTTTTGCATAATACCAAAATTGTACCAAAATCCCTTCACAAGTTGTAAGAAGCAACTGTGAATTTATGTTATTTCAGTCACAGGTGAATCACTTGGTAGTTCAATGTACTGGAAAGCAATTAATAAGCGAAATATATTTAGAAGTTACACTTCCTGTTTTGTATAGAGCACAGAAAATCTTCAAAAACCTGAAGAATCATAAATCAATCATGTTGTTCAAATGTTTGTGTTATCCTATTTTGTAAGTATCTTCATAGGAATTCGTACTTCTACTGGTTATTTCATCCCATATGTCGAGAGCTTCTAGGGGCTTATTTTGGCCCATTCTGTGTGGAGGTTTTGAAATCATCATGGCATGTAGGGCTATAAGACTATGCTGGAGTATTTGGTCTGATGATAACAAATAAGCTTAGCATTATTTCAATCATGACCGTGACATGATTTTACACAGCCTTTACCTAAACTTATGCCTGTCCCAAATTTTTCCAAATTGGTTGTAATCAGCTATGACAGAGTTTCGATGAAATATTTTAATTACTAAAAATATAATTAGCTAGTACAGAGCGAGGGCTACAAACTGAAATTCCAGGAAAGTGAGTTTTCATCAAATTTACCATGAGAGTGTTAGTAGATTATCATAATGACACTGAATATAGGCTGTATTTTGATTATAAATTCTCCTTATTTTTAAATCAAGCGATGGTATTTGGACCCTTTTGAAAGTTAACGTAACGATAATTGTAGGCCACCTTCGCTAATACACGGGTTGCATAATAAAACGTTCCGTAAATTATATAATAGAATTTACCGAATGAATTTTTTTTCGAGTAAAAATCAAAAGTGAAACGGTGCCAGAAACAACCGAGCCTGTGGCTCTTGAAACTGAGCTTTTCATCGAGTATTTTAAGTTATTCAGCAAAATAGCATTAAATCAATACCTTACCTTGAGAAAGAAATCAAAAAGTGGGTCGTTCAAAACAGGATTATCAAACTAGATTCACAAAAATGCCACTGTATATATTTCCCCAAAGTTGTGAAAATTTTATCAATTATTATGTGTACATTGATAAAAAGTAATATAAAAGTGATATAAAGTGACTGAGAAGTTACTATGGAAATAGTTAAAAATTAAAAGACCTAAATGCGACTAATATTTCCTCTTACACAACTGAATATCAATAACTGCATCAATGTGCAAAGAATTACATCATAATAAACATATGATCTATATTCCTGCAGAAGACAAGTTAAAGGACAGGCTTATAAACCATAAAAACAAAGGAAACAATGTAATTCAACAGAACACTTGCTTTTCGTAACTTGGATAAAATTAGTTTACATTATACAACACATTTGTATAATACAGGTTTACAAAAGAAAATTGTCAAACCTAATTTTAATACTAATATACTTTAGTATTAAAAACACTTTGCAGTAGACAACAATCAAAGGAATCAAAATATCTACTAACAAGTGATATATATATACGTAACATTTCAAATTAGGACAGAAAATTTATTTTTAAAAAAGAGATGTCCTTAAAGTGATAATTTTTAAAACTAAATTCAGACATCTCTATTCAAAAAATACTCAATGTTTAATTAAAAAGAGAATAAGTTTCATTTTTGATTTTTAACTCAATATTTTGTCCTGCACCTCAGAAAATTGTCAGGAACTTTATAGGCCCTGAAGAATATCTTCAATATATATCTATTATCTGATTAAAATGACCTTCGTGGAAAAAAACAACAGAATTTGGTAGTGAAATTACACATCTATAACTAAATCACTACAAAGCTGAAAGTAGAAATTCGTGTTTTGCCTTTGGATTGTGTTTTGATTTATGTTCCATGTTTGTACAAGAAAAATTGACAGTATTACTAATTTTTACAAAACATATCTATACAGTAGATCAAAACAGTATACGTGATCATGAAATAAATCCATAGTAAATTATGTTTCTGTTGTCAGAGTAAATGACTATCCAGGGAAGCACACTCGACCGGATTCTTTCACAAGTTATGCATCACAATCCTGCGTTTTAAAATATTATACGTAATTGGTACTCTGAACATCTTATTGCATATAATACGACATCACGTTTTTACTTCTAGTTTTTGTAATGTATACTCTTTAAATTTACAAAACTGGTTGAACTGATTGTTCTCCTCCACACCACATAAAAAGGTTTCCTTTATATGGCTGTATACATCCATGTGCTTTCCAGTTCACTTTCAGTTCAGTTGTATTTTGGGCTATATCAATAAAAATAAATCTTCAGCTTGGCTATTAATAATAAATTTTCGCCTTTGCATTGAAATCACAGCTTCAATGTTTTGCTGCATTTAATCACCAATCATCATAACAACCAGTAACAACATTGTTATATCAACACACAAAAACAAAACATCATGATATCAATTTTCTTCAACAGCCCACGAAATTCGAAGAATTTTAGGAAGGCACGTAAGTGCCGTCCTAAACCGGCCGAAGGCCGGCGAAATTTTGCCGACCTAGGCCTTACTTTAGGTCGGCATTGCCGTTCTCCTTGCTTCCCTGGGTCGGCACAACAGGTTTCACCTCATCTGAAATTACACATTCTTCCCAACACTTTTATTTTTGCAAATCATAGTAACTGACGATTGAAAACTTTGTACAGTCCTGCATACACTCAAATTTTACCAATGTATCTTGTTGTTGCTGGCGTTACAAGAAGCAATAACGTGAGCAAGGCGATTTTAAAAATGGCGCATGGTTTGTTGCTAATCTCACGGTAGCCATGTAAGGCCCAGTACTCACATGTTAAATTCATATTGAAGGGGATCGGAGATTTAAGAAAAAACGCAGTCATGTATGTAAATAAGTTTATTGATACGAACTAAGAATATTGATATTTGTTAGAAATCATGTTTTGATATTACGTTAGGATAAGAAAAAGGAAAATGCCGTGAAAATTGTGTATTTAGGTCGGCAAAATTTAGCCGACCCCATGCTTGTCTAGGTCGGTTTTCAGGTCGGCATTGCCGAATGCCGACCTGAATTTCGTGGGCTGTTCTTCTGTATTTTGCACGTTCATTCAAAAGTTTTTACAAAACCTTTTAAGACAACACCGAACTAAGAATTTATTTCCATCATTTAATGTTTTTCGTATTGAATCATTTATGTTCCAAGTCTGTAAGAACCATTACTACATCCTTTCACCACACAAATGATAAGTCATTTTGATTTTACATCGAAAGTTTACTCGAAATTTTTGTGCTAAATTCACATGGAGTTGTTTCTATGGAGATGCGCTTATTTTGCAACCCGTGTATTGCACGGGGCTATCAAACCAACTGTCTTTCTGCAACGCAATTATAGTTTGTTTAAATATTTTTTTTTGCATTGCTGTTGAAGATGCTCCTGTGTGTTCCAGTTCGAAGTTTTTCATTCATATAGTGTCTATTAGTCGTGTAAACGTCCAAAACAAAATTAGTAAATTGATGACTCCCTTTGGATGGTGTCTGTGGTTATTCATCACACCCATACATATGCACTCTAGATAAATTGATAATTTATCCGCTAACTCATGCCATTATGTATGAAATTTTCATCAACTCAGTGTTAAGCATAATTCTTTCTGTTGATTCTTGTCCTATAAGGGAGTGCTTTCAGAGAATGTAATATTGGCACTGTATATGCACATAATTATTTTAGGACTTTTCTTTAAAGCCTTGAAAGTTTTGGTACTATCTTTCATGTTTTTAGAAAGTTAGTTATTAGTGGTGCACAAGAAGACGCGCATTCCAGAACTGGATTGGGTGCGAGGATAATTGGTATGTTTCCTAACCCGTTGTCTATTTTAGGGACTTTAAATTGAACTAGGATTAGAATAGCAAGTGAAATCAGCAGAGGAATAGGCTACACGGATATTAATTGGTGATTGCAGCATTTCAAAATTTACAAATACCAATAGATCTAAAGACATTTATCTGAAATTCCAAGTACAACTTTGTTGGCCTAAGTTAGCTTATAAGTTGGAAAGTATGTGAGTATATATTTCAGAGTCTTTTGATTTCCGTCATTGAGCCAGTAATTGGAGAAGCTAAATCATAAAAGTATGATTGCATTGTTCGATCTTGTGAAAAGGCGAGAACAATTTTCAAATAAAATTTGAATAATACAAGTTCAATTGCATTTTTAATAAACCAGTTGCACAAAAGGAAGTTCAAAAAGCCATTTTGCAACGTAGTAAGAACTTTTAAATATGTTGTCTAATTGTTTCAACCAATGCAGGCACATTTCACGAGGAGCAACATCATCCAGAGATGTTGTTAATATGTTGTTGTTAGATGTTGCTATATGCAGCACATTTGGCTATCTAAAATGGAGGTCTTGTATATTGAAGTCTTATATATTCGATATAACCGATGCAGTTTTGAACATTACACCTGTTTTCTTAATTGACGGAAGTCTCTTTCACAATGTATCATCACTCACAGTTCCTTGTTCATTAGCTATATAAAACCGTTTTGAATTTCTGTTTGTCATCAATATAAAATTCAGAACACATGAATTGAAATAGGTGGTTCCTTTTTGAATATAAAGTGTATAACTTTCATCCAATTGCTTTTTGTGTTAGGTATCATCCAATTGATGTTTTCCTTCGCATGCATCATTGTCGGATCGCTGTATGAAAGCAAAACACACTTGTATAGAAATGGCCATGAAGCAAAACAGTTCAATGTAGGAGTGGGATGGGGGCTTATAGCGATTGGTGTTGTTCAATTTATTTGTGGATGCTTATTATTGGCTGCTTCATGTCGTTTAAACGATAGTTTCTTAATGACGGTCATCAGATATATCAATATATTTCCCCTTTTGTTCGGTACGCTTGCAATGGTTTTTGTATTGAGAACAGTGTTGGAGTAAGTGTTATTTTTCTATTTCTGTCATAGACTATCCGCGATTCTTGAGAAACCGCAAATAAAAACAATGCCTTAAGGTGCCGTCAAATATGGTTACCAAAAAATCATATTCTGCGTCATTTTATACCAGTAATCAAAACCTATATACAAATTACACTCAATGGTGATTCATTTAGTAAATTTTGTGCTGCGATGGCGTACTGGTTAGTACCTTAGAGTGTGACTACGGTACCCATGTTTGAATCTCATAAATGTCCTATATCGATGCTCAACGCCGAATCCAAGAGCAGGTGTATCAAACCACTAAGTTAATGCGCACTAATCTTGGGGTAAGTTAGAATGATCCCTAACGTATCTCTATCGGTGTTAACTACCAAAGCCAACCTTGGAAGTATAGAAGGATGGAAGCCCAAGAACTGAAAACTCCCAGTTAATTATTCCCTCACTCATTGACTATATATGTTACTTAAAAACACACCCCACAAAAAAGGCTACTGCAAAATATGTTTTTACTTAGACAAGAATACAAATATAAGTAACATAAAAGAAATTCAATACTACTTACCAGTCGTTCCGCCATGAAAAAATAATAATAAACATGGTTGTCAAACGGAAAAGAAGATGATGGGATGAAGCAACATTTGGGCCTAAATTTTATTTGGTATTGCGGCTAGACGTCATCAAAATCTTTGATCGACAATATCTCAACAACGGTTGGTCGTAGCGTAACGATCCCATACATTTCTTTGCTCAGTTTTTCGAGCTCTACAACATGGGTAAACTTTTAAGTCGCGAATCCGTAATTAAAATTTTCGTCCCGAGGGTAATGCGATGTTTGACACATCGTTTTCGAAGTTAAAGTTGGTAAAAATTTTTACCCGGGTTGCTAGTAATACTATATACTATATGTTCAAAATGTTCTGATTACATCATTATTTTTCTGCGAACGCACGCTGTCGTTTGGTAGTAGAACACTGGTCTACTTAGTTGCAAACAAAATATGTTTGTATCTTTTTTTACACAAATGCATATAGAATAATCGTCCGTCCACATGTACAAAATATATGTTGAGGTTTTATTTATTTGTTTATTTGTTTATCTATTTATTTATTTGTTTCACGAATATTTTACAAGGATAACCATTTCAGAAATATACATTCTGATGTTAACATGGGTCCTTGAAAAATATATATAGAATATGTAGAAAAAAAATTACAATGTTAAAAATTACAATGTTAAAAGCGAAAAACGAAATAGTAAAACCAATCAAAGTAGTAACAAGATTCGCAAAAATGCGACTATATATTTCCCCAAAGTTGCAAACATTTTATCAATTATTGTGTGTACATTGATAACAAGAAAAATGTATCATTAAATAATTAAAGTGGTATATCTACTATCAAGCTGATGTTCAGATAATCAGGGTCAATTTGAACTTAATTAGTACAAAACGACTTATGAAATGAAGATGTACATGGTCAAATGATAAGATTTCTCTTAATTTTTGCCAAGTAGTTAAAAAGTGACTTTAGAAAACTATAAGACCTAAATACAACTTATATTTCCCCTTAAACAACTGAATAGTCTTTTTGCAGAACAATCTGTAAGGCAATTTCGTCATTTTAAACACACGATCATCATTATTCATGTTGAAGACAAGCTTCCTATCCTTTAAACCATAAAATCACAGGACAAATGTAATTCAACTGAACACTTGCTTTAACTGAGATGAAACAATCTTATAAAATTATAAAATCAAATTTGTATAAAGGTTAACAAAACAATAAAAGAAAATTGTAAAAACTTTGGGGTAGGGATTTAAGCAAATAACTATCAAAAGCAATCAAAAACCAATCTTTACTAAAAAATATTATGTGTAGCATTTCAAATAAGGAAAGAAAAAAATCACAATTTATAAATTAAATTAAAATATTCAAAATAAACATCTCTGATTCAAAAAAATATGTTCACATACTATCATAGTATGTCATACATATATATATTATATATTAATGTATTAAAAATGACTTTCGTAAATCCCAAATGAAAAAAAAAAAAAAATTGGTAGTGAAAGTATACATCCATGCATATCTGGAAGTAGAAGTTTTTGTTTCAGCTTGATTTAAATTACAGACTGTTATGTTGGAATGTGTTTTGATTTACGTTCCTTGCTTGTAATGAAAATTGACATTATATTATTATTTCTCCAAGAAATAAAATATCATATACAATATCAAAACATTATACATAATCATGGAATTGAATGAATATTGTTGGATTACACGACTATCCCAGGAGGCACATTCAACCAGATTCTTTCAACTCAGTGTCTCAGTGTGTGTGTATTAAAATATTGTACGTGTTTAACTTCTTTTTGCATATACAAAATCATCACGTTTTCATTTGCAACTCTTGTTATGTACTCCTTGAATGAACAACTGGTTGTTCTCCACTACATGTAAAAAGGGTTTCATGGTGGTATATCTATGTGTTTGCAGCAGTTGGGCTACATTCATTATACAGCATTTAATTACCATCATAACATTCACATTGCTATCAATAAAAACAAAACGTCTCCGTGATATCTCCCTTTTTTCTCTTTCACTTGCGGTCATTCAAACATTTTAACAAAACTCTTAGAAAAACATTGAATTAAAACGTTTTTATTTCCATCATTTAACGTTTGAATCTCTTGAATCATCTTAAAAAGCTGGGAGACAAAGCAAAACTCTTCCATTGCCCAACTGCACTGACTGAAAAAATGGCGCACTACTTCACTGAAGACTAGCCTCTATTCTTATTTATCTTGGCTAGGCCAAAGTTCAATACTGAACCGCGGCTATAAAAGTGAACGGAGAAAATGAAGAAGGAGAAGAAAGCTGCCGGTTTTAACATATATTTCGCCCTATCGAGAAATATATAAAAATCAGGTCAAAAGGACACAAAAGTAATAACGTTCCAGAGATCTATGACCTAAGATAGCAGAGACTCGATTGAGATTATAATAACTGATAGATAATACTCTCTAAGTTTTGATTTAATCCTTAATCCTCGTGAAAAAGTAAAATAGAAGCAAACACCTTCATCGGACTTTGCAGCCATTCCATCAGGTCTGCGGCAGAGGGACAGGAATGAATGATACAAATATCAAAAAATGTTTATATAAAAGAACAAGAAACTGCGGCAAAATAACATTACCTGTTGATTTCATTTTAGAAACGCATCAGGCGAAGGTAAATCTTACGACATTGCGGAACTGGTAATTGTACTCGTTGGATTGTTCATTCCTTTATGTGCTACTGGCTATGCAAAGATAATCTTAAACGGGGGTACTTTTTTTTGCATTTTTTGTGTTATTATATAGACCAACAAACTATATAAAAGTTATAGGTCGAAGTTATAGGACGAAGACGATTGAAGTAGTCGGCATTAATATAGCTGCATAAATAAAAGCGTTCTATATTTGTTGCAGGTGTTTTGGATCCACGAATGCAAAGATTTGTAGGCTCTTCTCAAACGCGTACAAGTACTAGTGCAATGCGTCAAACACGTGCTGTACTAGTGCCTCAATCCGATTCTACTAGGCATGGAAACGGTCCGGTGTATACGGCATTGACAACAACAAGTGTCAACTCAACCAATTTTGGATACGAAACACATGATGAAGCAAATTTAATTAATGATGGCAATGATGAAATTGACATGCAAGTACCTCGGTACGAAGGATAATCAACCAGTGAAAACAGGTTATGTAACAAAGGATTCGTTTGTTGATGAATGTATTTGTATGTATCATCGTGCACTCTGTATCATATATTGACATCAGATTTTGACATCGTTATATAATTTACTTTGGCAAGAAGTACAGTTTTGGGTAAACAAAATGTATTGTGGGTAGTCTATATTGTTATCTGCCAAACTTCAATGATATCGTACCTTTTTGATCAATTTTTGCATTCATTTCGCTTGAAAGAAACACCCACAATCAGGCTTACTAAGGTCGACAACAAAAATGATTCTCATGAGAAAATGCAACCACTCTTTGATATTTTTGATTCTAAGTGAGATACTAGTGTAAGGTGGAAGCTTCCGACTTTATCATGATCTGACATGCATTCCACTTATACTACCCACGCCACTTACGTCTTTATTATGCACTTGTAAATATTTTGATGCATCATATGTAAACTTTGAGATTTAACTTTTTGACATAGAACAGCCATGTTAAAGTGTGAACGCGGATTTTAAAACCAATCCCATTCTACAGGCTTATCTTCAGAATATTGTGAACATCAAAAAATATCAAAAGTATCAAAAGTTTCAAAACACTGTTATGAATAAAAAAAATTCTTCCTGGACTGATCAACAAATGCTGAATGCAAGAAAAACGTTTGTGCTTTTTCGTTAGATTCTCTTCTCACTGTAAGGAGCAATGTTATAAGAACATACATGTTATCGACACGAAGGAAATTATACGTAGGAAGTGATATTACAGAGAATGATATTATATATTTTACAAAATTCAAGCCAAGATAAAATTTCGATGGATTTTCAGGAATGCATAGCAACAACTAACACAAACATACACTAGACATGCTTAATACATATTTAATCCAACATAAGATTATTGAAGAGCTTCATTGCCAAGGAGTTTCAATATACAAAATGATTACTTGAAATGGATGACTTTTGCTTTTATACAAAGAAACTAGCAATGACAAGTTTTTGTGAATTTCTAAGACATCTCAGCGGCGTCAACGAGAATATAACAAAGGACTGCAATTGTAAATCCCAACAAAAAATACGAACAGCTTTTCCTTGGACCAATACATGGTCATTGTTTTCTTGCATCACACAAAAGTGATCATGTTGCAAACAAATTCCCCATTTTCTGAACTTCTCTGAAGTTTGTATAACATCAATGAGTCTTTGTTAACCATTAAGTCCCATCAAAATGGAATCACTATTTTGTGCGATGGAGATGACAGACAAGAGGAGAAGTAATTTCTGTTTTGAACTGTGGTAGCGTTTATTGCTATTTAGATGTTATTTTGAAGATTTGATCAAAGTTCAATAACATCAATATTAGATTGATCTGATTGTCATCAACAAAAAGAAAACAATGACAAGACTTTAGAAGGGTTGATATAGTGGAATTTTACAGCCAGATTTTAAGAAGTATCTTTAAATGCACATTCTACGTGATGAAATCGCAGCCAAATTTCAAAAGCGAATCTATAACATAAACTCTCGTCAACTATCAAACCTGTATAAGTATCGAGTTAATGATGGAGTTATTTTAAGTGGTGTAATAAGTCCTTGAATGGAAAAACCTGGTTCCAAATTATTTATATAAAAGCACCTGTGTAAGCTATTAAAACAGGTAGACACCAAAAGTACTTGTCAAGAGGTTTTATAGAACTTTTGATGGCATTTATTTAAAGAGTAGCACTGATTAGAGGGAGTATTCCAGATAATGGTGTTAATGAGACTTCAAATTAAATGTTCTTCATTTGAGCTGCAATTTGTATGGATGGCTGCATAGAAATTAAAAGTTTCCACAATGTTTCAATACTTCAAGTATACAGATAGTATACAGATACTATAAGCTATTATAGAAAATACATAAGTGATTTTGGAAACAAGAAAATATTATCTAATCGTTACTCTTCACAGTGTAAATGGCAAGTTTAAGTATTTGTTTTGATAGTGATATTATTTTACAGATTAATGGTCCTTATACTTCCTGTTATTACTCAGCCGATCTTAAGATCGACATGAGTATTGGAATCGGCGTTTTTCTTCATTATTCTTCATTAAATTTTGCCGTTTTCGGAAAGTCTGTTCGGATTTCGGATTGTTTGTTTATTCAGAATAGTTAATGACAGACCCAAAATTTATGCTAAATGTAATACAAAAAGGCCACTTTCAGTATTAACTCATGAAAATATTAACTTTTTTATACTTTTGAAATACTTAGAATAGAAGTTATTTTAGCTGTTTTATGTTGAAAAGTTTCCAATCTTTAAAATGTTTATTATCTAGTCTGTAAAATATGCACAGAGAACGTGAAACGTTTTCGCTTTTGTTTTGAGGAAGTTGTAAAAGTAGCTTTGTAGAGTCTTTGAAGAAGAATTTTAAGACTTCTTTCCTGTCTTTATCAACTATTGCCATGGAAATATTACCATGAAAACATTCCTTGTAGGCAATGTTTATGTTTAGTTGACTCTGGGAAAAGTTCGTGAATAAGAAGATGAAGGATTGATAATAAACAAAACTGTGCTGTGCAAAAACTTTCAATATCACAACAGAAATGTATGTACATTACTGGTGAATACGTCTTATCAATAAATCTAATAAACAGCTCATTTCCTTTAATAAATATTACACTGAAAGTTGAAGATATTGAAAAAAAGTAAGCAAGTGAAATTGTCATTGAAAGCACAAAATTACTTCACTTATGACTTAATGGACCCAAACTGACTTCATTCCGATATAATAACTGAAAGTATAAACATCATGCGCAAGATATTGGTGAACGATTATGTTTAATGTCACAGTGAATTGAAAAGTGGTTGAGATTAACGTTTAATAAATTAAAGAAGGGAGCAATTTGGTGAATTCCAGACTGTATCAAATTATTAGTCACTGTATAATGCTCGATCAAGTTACCACTGTGTGGGACTGATTAGTGTTTAATTCACATTGGAATTTTTTTTACTGCAAACCACTCGATGCAGGCACAATGATTATGTTTGGGATATACTCAATGTCAGGAATGATAATTGGAATCAAACCAATATACATACACATACTTTGAAGATTTGGAGTGTAACATGCTAGGACAGAATATAACATGTTTGAAAAGAACATTGTAATACAGATCCTAACAAAGATGTTTTTGTCTTTTCGTGCACGATTGCTTTTTCGATAAACTCCGTGAAAAGATTCAAATGATAATATGCAGTCAGTGGCGGATCTAGAAGGCATGCGCAACTTGTGGAGAAGCGCATTAACATAATTTGTCACTTCGGTTTATATTACCAATGGAATTGTTTGAATGTTTTTCTTTTATGTTTGAATTGTTAACACTCTCTTGCACAAGTTGCGACTTATCTTAAGGGGATTTTTTTTTGCGTCGATTAACTTTATAAATCCACGCAAAACGTCAAGACATGAATAAGTCCACGCAAAAATAAGTCCACGCAAAAGTAAATCCCCTTAAGGTACTTCTTGATCCGCCATTGGAAGGTTTAGTAGAAATAGATTTTTATATTGCATGTTATGTTGATTGAAATTATATATATACAATATAATTTTTATATTGTCATGGAGTAAAATCTTTGAAATGCCCAAGTTTCTCCTGCTCCTACTAATCCAAGTTGTGAACAATTTCATGTAACGTTTACTTAAATATGTTTCGCATTTCTGGAAAAATTTGAAAGGTTTGCACAAAAAGCAATTGGAAGGTCCTGATGTTAAATCTGGCAGTCACTTTTGCAGATTTGACAAGGTCTTCAGTTTTTAAGCAAGTTTGACCTATTTTAACTCATTTGATTGTAATAGATTTAATAGTGTTGAAGTCAATACAATTGTGAAAGTCTTCGATCCATATAATTTTACATAATGTATGTTAGATATACTTCTGCAATTTATTTAGTCTTCCTCACTTCGTACTAGCCTCTTACTATAAGCGTCATCTCAAAGGGCTTGCCTGTAATGTAACATGAGCACAATTTAATCGCAATTATAATTGTTATATCGGCTGAGTTACCGCCCTTTAGTGCTGTTTTATTGAAATTAAAAGATCTTGTAAGACGGTTACTCTTTTATCATAAATCCATTCATTATCTGAATGCCTACTTTTCGAATGCATGTTTGAACTACGCATCCGTTATCAGTTGCCATTACAAATTTTGTTTCTACCGTTTTAAATACTTTAAACTGCTTCACTAAAATTTTCATCTTAACGAATTTCATTCATTTAATAACGATCATTGGTAGTAAGTAAGTGGGTACAAATTTAACATTGGTTTCACAAATGGTACAACAGCCGGCCATAATATGTTATTTAAACAGTGCAAATCTTTTGTAAAATAGGTAAAGCTGTGCCCCTTTGAAAATTTGAAACTTCTTTGGGAACAAATACTTTCTTCACAAAAGAAGGATTCAGGTCGCTAATTGCTTTAAAATCTTAATGCTGTTATAATGCCTTTATATTTAAAGTAACGGATTTCAAATCTGTCAAATGCAAGCAAATCTTACTTTTTTCAAAACGTTTGATGTTTTATAACTAAACTAAAATTGAGAAGTTATGTAAAATTTTGAAATTTGCTAATTCTGTAACGGCAACATAGTGGTTCAACTTTCCTTACCACAAGGTTGTTTCTGCAATCCTAAAAGGGCAAAGGTTCTCTTTCTGTTAGCCATGTATGTGAGATGTATGCAAACATGATTCGGACTAATCAAAACCATAAATAGAAAATTTTGGAAGTCATTTTGGAAGTGTTACATTTCCATATCGATCTTTAAAAGTTTTATTAACAAGTCGTTACCTCAATATACACGCTAACACGTGAATCGTTTTCTAATCGATTTTGTTTAGTTTTGTAGAAGTTGAAGCTTTGTAGAATCTTTGATTTTAAGAATACTTTCCTGTTTATACCTAATGTTAATCATTAGAACATTTCTTAGAGAGGAAATATTGGTGTTTGGGGGGAAATATGCTTGAGGAGGAAGAAAATGAGGGTTTCATAATAAATCAAACATTACAGTGAAAAAACTTTCAGCATCCATCAGGAATACATCAAGATTACTGGAGAAATATGTTATCAATACTTACCGTGGCCCATTAGTGATATTTTATTCCATCAACTACATTTTATTACTGAGTTAACATTATCACGTTTTATCTGCCTATGCCACCTTTCTTGATCATAAAAATATCGACCCCATTAGAAATTTAACTGTCCATACGTTATTTAAGCCTTCCATTACAAGAAAATATTTACTTAAATTATCACGTCCTTTTGAGCTTACTGTCCATTTCGTATATTATCGCGCCTTTCCCGAACTAACTGGCCATTACGTAATTATTATCGCGCCTTTTCCCGAACTAACTGTCCACTATATAATCATTAAGGCGTCTTTCCCGAACTAACTGGCCACTACGTAATTATTAACGCGCCTTTCCCGAACTAACTGTCCATTATATTATCTTGGCATCGCTCCAAAATTAACTGTCCTTTTCTTAAGAATTATCACGCCTTTTTAAACTAACTGGCCATTTCGTTTATTATAATATCGCGCCTTTCCCGAGTTAACTGTCCATTACGCAATTATTAACGCGCCTTTCCCGAACTAACTGGCAATTTCGTTTATTATCGCGCCTTTTCCCGAACTAACTGTCCACTATAAATCATTAACACGCCTTTCCCGAACTAACTGTCCATTATATTATCTTGACATCGCTCCAAAATTAACTGTCCTTTTCGAATTATCACGACTTTTTAAACTAACTGGCCATTTCGTTTATTATATCGCGCCTTTCCCGAATTAACTGTCCATTACGCAATTATTAACGCGCCTTTCCCGAACTAACTGGCAATTTCGTTTATTCTTTCGCTGCCATTTTTAAAACGTTTTGTGGACGATCACATGGCATGGCGAAAATCAGCCAATAAACTATCGCTATTTAAGTGGAGGTGGCTAAATTAGCACCCTTTCGTAGAATTCGGGCATTATGCACCAATCACGATTGAGACGGCTTCTTTATGAACCAATGAAATTTAAAGGAGAACTAAACTAAAAAAATTACAAGTTCATTTTTTTGCCCTATTTGAAACAGCTTTAAAAATGATGAAAGTCAGTTTTTGAATTTTCAAAAAATCTTTTTTCGTTCCCGAGATATTGCCGTTTAAAGTTTTTTCCCGAAACATGATCTCCATGGCAACGTGACATCACAACGTTCAAGAAGATATTGCTGACATATAAATATGTGAATAACTCAGAATGTTTTAATGATTTATTGTTAGAACATTGCATGTAGAGTGGTAAATAACTGCAGTTGTGAAAACAGCAAAGAAATTTATTGCCACTGTTACCCCGACTCAGTTCCAGCTCTCTGTCAATTTTTGCTGACAAAGCTATAATAACATCATCCAAAACTATTACTATGATGAATTTCACTTTAACTTATGCCCAGTGAAAACTGTCCCATTTTCTAAAATTTCGTTTCCCTTACCTGAGTAGATCTCCATTTGTAGCTTTGTCAGCAAAAAACAGAAAAGGCCTGGAAACAAGCCAGGGTAACTATGGCAACAATTATTTTTAGTGACTTGATACCTGTACGGGTTTGTCACTATACATACAAAATTTAAGCAGTGCATCACTTATATTTCTTGAGTTATTTACATATTTGTATGTCAGCAATTTCTTCTTGAACATTGTGATGTCACGTTGCCATGGAGATCAAGTTTTGAGGAAAAACTTTAAATGACAATATCTCGGGAACGAAAAAAGATTTTTTGAAAATTCAAAAACTGACTTTCATCATTTTTAAAGCTGTTTCAAATAGGGCAAAAAAATGAACTTGTAATTTTTTTAGTTTAGTTCCCCTTTAAGAAACAAATATGCGTGGGTTTGGACAGTAGATGAAAAAAAACGAAGAAAAACACGGACGATCGTAAAGTATTTCTTGCTTACGCAGAAATCCAAAAACACGAACTGTTTCAAAGTATTCCTTGCTTACGCAGGAATACAAAAAACACGAACGGTTTCAAAGTATTCCTTGCTTACGCAGGAATACAAAAAACACGAACGGTTTCAAAGTATTCCTTGCTTACGCAGGAATACAAAAACACGAACGGTTTCAAAGTATTCCTTGCTTACGCAGGAATACAAAAAACACGAACGGTTTCAAAGTATTCCTTGCTTACGCAGGAATACAAAAATGTTTTTAAGTGATGTATTATATATTTTTTCTGTTTTATAGAGTATAATGTATCATTTTTGACAATTTCTGAAAAATGTTTTTCAAAAGTAGACTTCGGTCGCGTATTTCTCGTTTTTACAAACTTGTAAGGATTTGATGAAAATCGGAGGTGATAGATTTTGCAACTGCGAAGGTAATGTTGTGTCTGATGATCAAGAGCATGTGGGGGCCGTGCGGGCCACCCTACGTAAATACTAGATCCATAATGGGGGACTACACATCCCCCCTTTAAAAAACTAAGTATATATATATATGCCATCACATGAACTAAATGTTCTGTTCCAAACGCCTGTTCTTACCAAAATGTCTATGATCTCAGTCAAAAGAGTTCAATCACGAAAACATCAGAAAGTCTCGATACTTTGTCGGTTTCACCACTTTACGACCATACCTTGACCATTTCACCTCAACATTCTCTTCGTTTTCATCTTCATTATCGTCCTCCAAGTCATAACCAATCGTACTGCTACCCTCGCTTCCTTCCTCGTGACTAATCGTCATACTTTCGTCATAACTTCTCGTATCGCTTTCAGTCTCATCCTATACCGGTGGATTAGATGGAGATCTATCCCTGGTTACTCTAGCTTGGTCAGCGCGCGGCGCAGAGATCGCAAGCACTTTTCCGAGGTTCTGCCTATTACGTCTGATTGTACGTCCATTTAGCAACTTTACGTCGTATGATCTTTGGGATGCTTCTTTCACGATACGTCCTCTCATACTCCATTGTTTCGCCAGGTCCTGTACTGCTACCAGCTGACCATGTGCAAAAGATGGCTGGTGGGGTTCTGTGCACTTGTTGTATATTTGTTGTTGATAATGTTTCTGCTTGTGCATTTCTTTCACTCGTTGATGATCTGTTGGACGCAGATATATTCTTGGAAATACAGGCAGGTTATCACGCAATTGACGTCCATTTAGCAATTCCGCTGGTGATTTCCCTCCTGCTAGTGGGCTATTACGTAATATAAGCAACCCTTTCAATATATCCTGCTTGGATGCCTGTACCTTCTTTATCAAACGTTACACCGTTTTTACTGTTGCTTCGGCCAAGCCATTGGACTGTTGATGGTAGGGACTACTGGTGACATGTTCAAACTGCCAATCTCTAGCGAATCGTCGGAAATACTTGCTGGTATACAGAGATCCATTGTCACTGACTACCTTTTGTGGAATGCCATTTCGTGAAAAGGAATCTTTAAAAGAGGCTATCACAGTTGTCGCCGTTGCAGGTTGGAGCTGATATACCTCTGGCCACAAGGAAAAATAATCGACTATTATAAGAAAACTAGCCGCCAAGGCGGCGTCGCTCGCCGCCCATGTCCACCTTCAGTCTGCGTTGGATTCACAAAAAATAAAATTAAAGATTTAGCAATAATAAGTGTGCCCATGTTGTAGAGCTCGAAGAACTGATCAAAAAAATGTATGGGATCTTTTTCCTATGATCAACCGTTAGAGAGATATCTTCGTTCAAACATTTTGATGACGTCACAGACCCGTCCCCCAAAAAATTTGGCCTAAATTTGACTTCACGAAAAATAAAATTAGGGATTTGGCAATAATAAGTGTGCCCATGTTGTAGAGCTCGAAAAACTGATCTAAAAAATGTATGGGATCGTTTTCCTACGATCAACCGTTTCGGAGATATCGTCGATCACAGTTTTGATGACGTCATAGACCCGTCCCCCAAAAAAATTAGACCCAAATTTTTCGTCACTCTATCCCATGTATCGCGGACCCCAAAAAACGTCAGTTATCCCTATTGGTTACCGAGATAATTTTCCCTAAACGTCGCATTCGACTAGGGTCTCAATACAATGGTTTCACACCAACGTCGAACAAAATAAAATAAAATAATCTCTCTCACAACTCAATCTACCATTTTGCGTGACTTACAAACAAACAAACAAACGCACAAACAAACAAACAAACAGAGAATCGGCTATTAATATATAGATGTGACTGTCCCAATTGGAATAAATCAGAACCAACTTTTCGCCAAGCTCGAGTTAGCACTTCGTGTGGTGAAAGTGGCTCCTTTGATTTTGATGGCAGGTGTTGTTGGCATTGAGTACACTTGTTGACTAGTTGTTCTACTTGGTTATTCAATCCCGGCCAAAATATACTCTGTCTAGCACGTCGTTTACATTTGTCAATGCCTAAGTGACCCTCGTGTATTCTATTCAGCATGTCTTGTCTCAACACGTTTGGAATAACAATTCGGTCATTGTATAAAATGATCCATCGACCCCAGTTAGTGCCCCACGAAATTCCCAGAAGGGGAGCAAAGCTTTTGGACAGTCCTTTTTGTTTGAGGGCCACCCTACTTGCATTACGTCCATCAACTGAGAAAGTGTATCGTCAGCGAGTGTCGCAATACGAATCTCTTCTAGCCGTGTTTCTGTTGCCGGAAGATTTTCAATCACAGAGCGGACATGGTGGAACACATCTTGCTCAGCTAACACATCGTCTGCCGTGGGCTGTGAAACCGGAGCTCTGGACAAAGTATCTGCATCTGATATCTGTGATCCCGGTCGGTACTCAGCTGTAAACTGCATGTCCATAAGCTTTATTCGGAGTCGTTGAATTCTCGGTGACATATCTGTAAGCGACTTGTAATTTAATATGGGAACCAAGGGTTGGTGATCAGTTTCAATGCGGAATTCTGGTAAGCCGAACAAGTAGCGCCTCATTCGATGACATCCCCAAGTGACTGCTAACATTTAAATTTCTACAGGATAATAATTCAATTCGCTAGCCTGGAGACATCGTGATGCACAATCCACTGGTCTCCACTCATCGTCATGTTGCTGGATAAGAATTACACTCACTCCGTGTAGTTTGCTCCCATCGGTGCGAATTTTGGTAGGCTTTTTCGGATCATAATGAGCTAGAATAGGAGGTGTCGTTAAAGCCTGTTTAACTTTGGTGAATGCCTGCGAATGTTTTTCCGTCCATAGCCATGCATTCTTCGTACTGAGTAGGTCACGTAACGGTGCGGGTGTTTCAGCCAGTGGAGGGCAGAATTTCGACAGCTGTTGCGCCATCCCTAAAAATCTCCGCAATTCTGTTATGTTGTTTGGAGGTTTGAACTCCTTTATTGCCTGCAACTTCGTTTCCAGTGGCTGAATACCTGCCGCTGAAACTTTATGTCCCAAGAACTCTGCTTCGGTTTGATCAAATTGACACTTCTTAGGATTTAACGTCACTCCGTATTCTGAAAGTTTCTGCAGAACATTGTTGAAATTATTTAAATATGCTGCTTCATTCTCCCCATACACTAAAAAGTCATCCATGCTGTTGGCTACCCCGGGAAACCGATTATCATATGTTGTACCCGTTTTCTAAATATTTTAGGAAGCGAAGCCAATCCAAATGGGCATCTCGTCGGGCAAAAACGACCATATGGTGTGGTAAAGGTACACAAAGGTTGAGACATTTCATCAAGTGGTAGTTGCCAATAACCAGCTTTAGCGTCAAGCTTCGCCATGAATTTACACTTATGACCCAATTGTGCTAGGGTTTCATCTACGCTAGGAAGCTCATGGTATTCTCTTTTAATGTTCCTATTGAGCTGGTTTAAGTCAATACAAAAACGTAATTTTCCATTAGGTCTTCGCGCTAAGACCACTGGGTGGCACCAATCTGTAGGCTCATCCACCGGACGAATTACCCCCATACTAAGCATTCGATTCAGCTTTTCCTTTAGTTGGTCTAGTAACGGTATGGCAACGCGGCGTGGTGCTCCAATATGGTATGGAGTAGCATCTTCTTTCAGGTCGATGTGGACTGGATTGCCTAGAATGCAACCCAATCCTGTGAATACTTTCGGAAAGTTCTTCTTCACTTCCTCAAATCGCTTTATACTACTTTCGTGAACTGTCACACACCTGAAACTGTCCGTCAAGTGTATGTTTGTCAACTTGAATTTTTCCAAAGCTGGACGTCCTAATAACGGCCTTTCCACGCCCTCGCATACAAAGATCGTGATGGTATCTGATGTCTCAACCAAGGTAACTGCTTGGTTGAAATATCCCATACATTTAAGTACCGTGCTGTCTGCGCCAAGTAACCGTTTATGTGTATGAAATAGATTATCACTTTCTATTCCGAAGGCTTTCATGTGCTTCTCTCCGATAACTGAAACCTCTGCCCCAGTATCTATTTTAAATATTATTTTCCCGTGTTTTGTACTAATGTTTATATTCCAGTTGTCAGTCTCGGGCAGAACCTTATTCTCGCGCTTTAGCCCCCGCGCCTGCACGGTTCCCAGGAAAAGAGCTCCCAGGTGTTCTTTCACTTCCTGCACACGTTGTTGTTCGTCACGGTCACCTGATGTTTTCTTTCCTTTGGAGCATGCTGAACTTTTCGCGAAATGATTTAAATTTCCACACTCGTTGCACTTCCGTCCCCACGCTGGGCAATTATCACGACTAAACATGTGTTTCCGGAACTTACAGAACTTACACATTATTTGGTTTTGATCTCTCTCTCTTACCTTGATGATGTTGTTGAAATGTGTTCCCTCCTTTACCTCTAGAGCCATACTGGGAAGAATAGTTATTGTACCCAACTGCTCCAACCTTCGTCTTCGCAGATTTCTTGAGGGTCGATACACCGTCCACTGCTTTCTCTGCTGCCCGACACACCTCAACTGCTTTTTCGAGTGTTAACTTCTTCATAGCCAGTAGCTTTTCCCAAACATTGTCACTAGTTATTCCATTAATAATTTGATCAAGTAGAAGACTTTCATTCATAATTTTACACTGTTGTTTGTTCAATTCCTTGCGCAATACATTTGTCTTTCTCTGTTCTTTCAGCAAAGTTTTAACCTGACAGCTTGGACGACTTTTTGTCTTGAGTACACCAAATAGATCAAAGGATTCAATAACTGAATACGTACAGGGTGGTGCTATGTGTACCACATAATACCAGGATAGCATATATTGATAACGGAAGCCAACATACGATAAAAGCAGCTACTGCAGAGACTGCTAGTATAAGTATTCTTCTACCCTTTTCTTCTCTTTTCCTTTCATAGTCGGTTAGGCTGTCCTTCCTTTTTAATGTCTTGATAATCTTCCAGTAACAGAAAATAAACAACACAGTGGATACCAGCGTCAGGACAGAATATATGATTTGATCAAGCCTCAATTCCGTTGCTGTTAAAAACTGTTGCAAGGGAATATAGTATGCACAAATAAAACACAGGATCATCACCCAGACCGCCACCGCCGTTTTTTGCGCCCTCTGTATTTTGAAATTTCGGAAAGCCATGAGATTGGAAACGGCTTTCATTCGCAGCAAGCTGAAAATGACCAGATTAGCGATAGACGATAACACAGAGGTTTTTATGACGAAGTTGTATAGAAAAATTAAAATTTCTCTTTGAACTGAAAGACTTTTTAAGATCTTATGAACTATTAGTGAAAGTCCCACCAAAAAATCGGCCAGTGCCATGTTGAAGATGAATACCGTGGACGGATTCCTTTTCTGGCTGACAATGATTAACATCTCCATTATATTCAGAAGCAGTATTGCTGCAAAGACAACTGGTCCAAAGAAATTCTGCAAAATCTAGTTTATTGCCATTACTGCTTCTTGTTCGTCTTTTCCGTTTGCCTCAAACTCTAAGGCTGGTGAAGTGTTATAGTAGCCATAAAAACTGTAGTTTTATCCAATTTTAAATATTGTCATAATTTTATATGATTGGAAAGCATAATGAAATGGATGTACCATTTTTAATCTAAATTGATATAGGAAGGGAAACAAGCAGAATTTTTAAATTACATAACGAGAACCAAGGCGATGTTTCTCACAACATAGCCATTATTTGATTTATTATTCACTTTGCAAGAAAAAATTCAGGAAAATTTATAATCATAAACAAGTGTGGCTTCGTTTTTACGATCTTAATTGATTTTGATTTTTTCATTGGGGAAAAGGAATAAATATTAATTAGAACACACAGAAACCAGTCGCAACTTGATGATAAGGTAGTTTGATTATGCGGTTTTTACGTTCCACGGTCTTCCCTAACAGCGAAAAACAATAGCAAGGAGATATTTCCGAACTCTATGTTCTTATGGTAAGGGTACAAATTATCAGGAAGTAAAGATGCTCTCCAATCCAAGGCCAATCAAGTCTCCATTATAGTTGAACTATGAAATTACATACAGTTGACTCTCATTATCTCCAACATACAGTTGACTCTCATTATTTCGGACAAAAGCCTTGGTCCCATCAGCATTTACAGCCTGCTACAGTGTCTATCAAAATGTCTTATCCACCAACTTTCAAGGCGTATATCTCATTACATGTCTGATAAAATATTGTGAATTTTATATCACAAGAAAGACCTTTTCATGCTTTATCCATTAATATAAAATGTTTGCCAAAATATTTGTTCTTCGAAAAGATATTGAAGAAAAACTCAACGATTTGGTTCATTAAATTCTTAAAAGTCAATTAATTCATTTTACAATGAAGGACATTTGTAAACACAATAAAAAAAATTAAAAATCATGACACAGTAAAAAGAATATACAGTGTGTCTCAAAATGTTAGCTTCAGTAACTTTATTCTCAATTTTCTAAAAAATGAATAATGGTATAATAATGAAATATATACCATTAGAAAGCTGAGTTTCTTGGCTTTCTATTGATGTGGTTAACTGGTTAATTAACTGGTAATTAACTGGTTTTTTATATTTAGCTTATAATCCAAGAAAAAAATAAGTGTTTTAATCTAAAAATTCTTAACGATCAATTAACACCCCGTTTAATGAGCAAAATATTCATTGTTGTTTATAATTATGGTATTGATTTTTTACAAACCGTTTGAGAATTCTCCAAAATTGTTACCAAAAATAAAAAAAATGTTAACATAACATTGAAAGGTAGTTATTTTTTTAAACGTTTTTATTGTAATGATAATTTTTCACTTGTGTTATAACTTTTGTTGTTTAATATTTTTATTGTTAACTGAGTTTTAATTGATCGTTAAGAATTTTTAGATTAAAACACTTGTTTTTTTCTTGGATTATAAGCTAAATATAAAAAACCAGTTAATGGGTACCACATCAATAGAAAGCCAAGAAACTCAGCTTTCTAATGGTATATATTTCATTATTATACCATTATTCATTTTTTAGAAAATTGAGAATAAAGTTACTGAAGCTAACAATTTGAGACACACTGTATTTGAAATTTTTAAGATTGGTTGTTATGGGAAATTGATACGCAAAGCTATACTTAAAATTTTCTAAAGGTTTCATCAGCACAAAAAAAAATTACACCATGAAAAAGTCATTAGCATGTCATTTAATTGACTTTTAAGAATTTATTGAGCCAAATCGTTGAGTTTTTCTTCAATATCTTTTCGAAGAACAAGTATTTTGGAAAACATTTTATATTAACGGATAGAGCATGAAAAGCTCTTTCTTGTGATATAAAATTCACAATATTTTATCAGACATGTAATGAGATATACGCCTTGAAAGTTGGTGGATAAGACATTTTGATACACACTGTATAAATCTTGTCATCTCGAACTTTTTATCTGTCCAATGAGAGTTTCAGATAGTGGGATTCGACTGTATTTATTTTATTTCATAGAAATAAATTTATGTAAATAAGACATACAGCTTGCCTAAAGAAATATAATTTGAATTGGTTTTAATTGTTTCTTCTTGTGGGGAAGAGATTTGCTTTGTACTGTCATAACTAGAAACTGACATTTTACAGGTGGTTGTTAAGAGAAATAGTTTAGTTAAAACACAGGCTCTTACGAGATCATTTCGAAAGTAAAGTTATCTGTAAGTAGATTGCGTTTAAAAAATTAGTTCAAAGATTATTCTAAACTCAGGACTTCGAAAAACTATTGTTTAACAACAGGGCGTCGGGGAAAAACATGCCCCCACTTTAAAATGAACATAGTTTTTCAAGATTTTTATACCATTAGATAGATATTTTTTACAGCTTTCCCATTACTGTATAAATTAGTCGATAGAAACAGGGATATGTTTAATATAACATATCCCTGATGAAAATAAATATTTCAAGAATTATGGATTTTTTCCTGGATACGGTCATCAGCTACTTTCATAATGATCAATTAACTTATAACAATATACAGCGAAAAAACTAATAACACAATAACTAATAATATACGTCAACCTTTTCTTTTATAACGTAAAGAGCAACTGTTTTCGTACTGTCTTCATGCTGGTTTTGAAGTCATTTTATCGGCGATGAAAACGACTTTAAGATGTAGCTAGTCGTGTTGGCTGAATATTATTTTTGACTATTATTTATTAAATTAGAAGTGTTGCGGTATTCTCACATTTTTGAATCCACGAAATAACAATTTACAAACTGTGTGACATTGCCAGGATTCATTATTTAATTTGATTTACACCGCATGTTGGTTAATTTCCAACGTAACAGTTGGTGTTGCTGTATTTTGTTTACAACATAGGTAAGACCTCATAGCTTTAGTGATTTTCTTTCTCGAATAGATTAGATAAATTAATGGATTCAACATGGAGTTCATAGCAGCCATGTGATAACTTAACACTTGCAAAGTCCTGTTAAATGTGCCGCAGACATGTAGGATAGCATGTATTGATAACGGAAGCCAACATACAATAAATGCAACCACTGTAGAGACAGCTAGTATCAATATTCTTCTACCCTGTTTAACATTTTTCCTTTCGTAATTGGATGATATAACCTTCTCTTTTAACTTTTTGGTGATCTTCCAGTAACTGATAGAGAAGATTAAGGCGCTGAAAATTGTCAAAACAGGATAGGTGAGAAGATCATAAAGTAATTCCTGCTTAGACAAGGAATGTACAAGTGGAACATAGTATATACAAATAATACACAGCGTGACCACCCAGATTGCCACTGCCACTTGTTTTCCCTTTCGTATTCTTAAATTTCGGAAGGCAATGGGATTGGAAACGGCTTGCATTCGTAGAAAGGTGAATGCGAGTAAGTTAACGATAGACACTAACACAGAAGCTTTTGTGACGAAGTGATATAGAAGATTTGAAATTTCCGAATGACCAGTGAGTTTGTGTAATATCTGGAAAAATGAAAGCCTAAACCCAACAAAAAAGTCAGCTAATGATAAGTTGAAGATGAATACCATGGATGGATTTTTTTTCTGTTTTCTAATAATCAACATCTCCAATATATTCAAAAGCAATATTGCTGCACAGTTTATTGGGCTCAAGTAATTCTCCAGCACATCTATGATATTCATGATTTTGGTCTGTTTACCCAATCTCTGTCTGTATGATGGAAAATAGCATTTCTAAATTAACTTGCAATATACGAATACATACAATTTCATTCATCTGAAATATCGCGTCTGAAACATTGCAAGAATAGACAAACTCAATGCTAGAAAAAATGATATACATACATAATGCATGAATTGTAACCATGACACTTTTTTTTTCTTCAAATCTTGTTGTTCAGTGAGATAGCAGCTGATTATTTCCTTCCTTATCCTGTGCTTTTGTCTGTTGTAAATAAGAATTGGAATAAGAATGGAAGAAGAAAAAAATTGATTGATAATAGTTTTTCATCATAATTTTTTGAAGATAATTTTTTTGGAAATCCGGAAAAAGCGAGGAAAAAGCAAACCATTATGTCTGCAGTTATTTTTACCAGAGTAATAAAAGGATTTCTTATTATTATGGCAGTGGTTTTGAGCTTAAATAGCGCTGAGTTAGCTAGCGCTAGATTTTGTGTTTTGATTTTGTGTGTTGTTATACCCTAATGGAGATGAAAGCTCTACTGCCTCTCCTGCTTGTCAAAGTGTGTTGTAAACAATGAAATGTTTATTACATGTAGCAACGAACAACAATCTTTACAAATATCACTTGCCGCAGTACAGTGGACTCTGTGTAATTCGACTTTCCACTACTCGAACTCTCCATAATTCGAACTTAATCATTGGGTCCCTTCAAGGTAAAACTTACCAATATCACTCTCTGTAACTCGAACTCCCCATAATTCGAACGATTTTGTTTTCCCCTTTGAGGTTCGAGTTAGAGAGAGTCTACTGTAATTATAACAGAAGAATTGCCTATAAGAAATCATTGTATTTAGAGTCTTGTCACTTAACAGCTAAAACACGCTTGCTCTCAACCTGCTCTTACTCTAGCCGTAATGGCAGTTTATGCTTTAGAATATGTAAAATTCTCTTAACGAAGGCATCTATACATTAATACCCGATTCTCCGTTTGTCCGTCTGTCACACGCAAAATGGTAGATTGAGTTGTGAGCGAAATTATTTCTTTTTTTGTGTGCAACGTGAGTTCGAAGCAAATACATTGCAACCCCAATCGAACGTGACTTTTTTTGGCTGATGAACTAATAGGAATAACGTTTTGTTTTTATCATTATTGTTAGTTTTATATTCCACGTTGACTTGGCTTTGAAAACAGTACATCAACTAAATACAAAGAAACTAACTGATTAAACATTTTGGACAAAAAGCAGCAGTGGCAGAACGTGGCAGCATGTTCGGTTTGCCACTAACTCTTGCCTGACTGTCTGAGACGGGTGAACTTTTTTTTGAGCAATCAAAATGTTTAAAAGCCGATAGGTAAAAAAAATCAAATCATAAAACAAAATGTTTTTTTTTTTTTGCTTTTCTTTTAATAAATTAATTTCTTCTTTTAATTGTTAAGCGTTCTGATCGAACGTTTTTTTATTCTATTTATTCATTTAGCACGTGCCTTTTTTCTCTCCTCCGTGTGAACTTTTTAAGAAGAGAAACCATTTTCCCCCTGTTTGATAGCACCCATGTTAGAGCGCGTAACTTTTTTAAAACAAAAGCTAATAAAAAGTTGAAGTTTTCACTCTCTACGTTTTGCGTGTATTGTTACACTGATAAAAGATTGGTTTTACCAGAGGTTGTGACTTCGAATCTGCTTCTGGTTGAACACAAGTTATACGAGCCGTTTATAAGGAATTTTGATGTTTATTGATACAGTGATACAGAGCAGGTGGACATGGGCGGCGAGCGACGCCGCCTTGGCGGCTAGTTGTAAATTTAATGATTTAATGCTGATTCTTAGCGAACTTTTATTTGTGAATGAATAGGTTGATTTCGCCCATTCTGTCAATAGTCACAAGAAATGAACACAACCATCAACCAACCTAGCAGGAACAGAGGCAACCAAACTAGCACAGGCAAATGACTATGATGAAATGTTCAATTGGTATATATTTTCCGTAATTGTGCATGATAGTTTACTGACCGTTGATCAGGTTCTTACCAGTCCGATGCTGTTTTTTCCTTCTTATTTTCTATCATTTCGTAATTTTCCCCAAGTCAAACATGATAATTTACATCCACGGCACTCACCTATGTTTGATATGCGATACGATATAAAAGCGTCGTGGATTATCTGAAATTATCTGAGAACTTTTCATATTTTTCTTCTATTATATCTATATTAGTATCCCGGGTAAACCTTTTTACCAAGTTTAACTTCGAAAAGAGATGTGTGAAATACGCCATTTCCGTGTACGCAACCCGTGCCGGAAAAATAAATCATGAAATCGCAACTCAAAAGTGTGCCCATGTTGTAGAGCTCGAAAAACTGATCAAAAAAGTGTATGGGATCGTTTCGCTACGATCAACCGTTGCAGAGATGTCGTCGATCAAACATTGTGATGACGTCATATCCGCAGTACCAAATAAAATTTAGGCCCAAATGTTATTATTATTATTATTATTGACAATATTTATACAGCGTTTTTCGTCAGTTTTAAAAAACTGTTATAAATGAAATAGCAGTTTAAAATAATCAAAACTAAAAATGGCCAAAATTCAAATATATTAATCTAAAATTATAAAAATCTAAAATTATCTAATAAAAAAACCACGTTGTAAAAAAAACTGTTGTCATCGTAATTGAACTGAGATGTTTAGAAAAGGTAAAGAAAAGAGCTTAAAGACTGAAATAGAGTACACACAAAATGAATAAAATGAGATTGAGTAAAACTAATAAAAAAGTAATAAAAAGATGAGTAGATAAGTAAATAAATAAATAAACAAATAAATAAATAAATAAATGAAAAAATCAGTATAAAATGCATAATTAAAACAATATTCTACGACAAGGACGATGTACGTGATTAGCAAATCATTACGAAGTGTAGTTGAGAGCAAAGATTGTAAATTCCACTATCGAAAAACAATAAAATCACGCAGTAGAAATTGTTCAGGAGACAATTAAGTTCTACTAGCATGTAGCTTTAGCTAAAAATCCCCCCGCGCTTAAGCATTCCAATTTGTACACACAGCAAGCTATACATTGCAAGCTATACAACGGAAACAAAAACAAAGAAAAACTTTGTTACTTTTTGTTATTTCTTAGTCCTATGTCACACTGATGCTAATTTATACCTTTCCAAAAGTGTAATTAAGGCTTAACAAGTAATATCAGAAAGTATTGGCTACAAACAAAAGAAATGTGTGAACTGAAACCATGGATACGTATTTTATCATCAAAATAAGATAAATATTTGTTAAAGAAATTCTGTGAGAACCAAAAGAAAGAAAAATCAAAAAAAAAATTAAAGCGAAAAATCCATTAGAAAACTGCGTTTCAAACTTTTATTCGAAACAAGAAATAGCCAAAGTTTACACAAAAACAAGAAAAAAATATAAGAAGGTTTTATTGATCTGTGATCACACCAGGCTTGGAGAGGACAGAAAAAAGAAGGAAAACAGGAAGAACGACAATTTGTAGGCTTTCTTGCATACACAGAAATCCAATTATAATCTTTTTAAGGCAAGATCCGCCAAAAATCAGTGCATTGAATAAAATTTATCGAATGAAAGATTTAGAGCTAAAACATATATACAAAAATAAAATGTTGTTGGCAAAATTTCAGATTTCAAGCTGTCCTTCAAAATCCTAGTCGTTCACTGCACTAAAACAACACAAAAGTAATATGAACAAGATGCCCTACCGGGCAGAAGTATTCCTGCGGATGACTGTAACACTTTCTGAAGCCTTTTCAGAGCGAAATGAGTGTTAGTTCACGATTTAAAACCATATGCATAATGCGGAATGATGTTTGCAGTATTTTACATTTTACTTTTTAGCTACGATAACAATTAAACTTTGTTGTCTCATTTTAAACTTCAGTCTTGCTTCAATTTAGAGATTTTTTAAAAAAAATTTTAATTCAAAGTTGTATTCCCTAAAGAATCTTCAAGAAGTAATTAAGTAATACAAGATGCCCTACCGGGCAGAAGGATTTCTGCAAGCTTTGCTGCTGAAAATGCCACAAAAATGCAACACTAGTCCTGAAAAACTAAGACAGTCACATCATTCAGCTCGAGAAGCATCAGCATTAAATAAACAAAAATATTGATGCGACTGACAATGTTCGTCAAGAAAGTCAGCCTACCATAACATAAAAAAGGGGCTTTTCTTTATGCTATCGCGGAGATCATTTATGAAGATCTGTTTTTTTGTACGAATAAGCTGAATGATTGTTACTGGATATTTGCCACCTACGTACCCCAAAAAAGTGCATTGACACAATACGAAACTTTAATTTAACCACATTAAATATAACGAATCCTATAAAAAGATTGTGTATACTGGCGGTAACCAACATATTGTTTGGGCAGCACAAACTAATATATACATAAAGTTTCTATTGATCTCCTCAGAATGAAAAATATAAATGTCACAATAATAATTACTTAGAAATTAAAGCTCGTATCTAATCTAAAAGTTAAAAACATACGTAGGGAGAAAAGAGATAAGCTGATATAGCCAGAATACATCCAAAAATTGCTACTAAATATAGTATAAATAGCTGTATAAAGTGCATAATGTTGATGGTGATGTTGGGGAGGAGCTGAAAGGAAGCTAAGCTGAGCTTTAAAAATCCAAAAGCTTCTAAAAATTGACTTCAAACATGCATACACATACAAAATACACAAAGGTCTTTCATATTTAAAAAGGCTTGGAGCAAAAATAAAACAAGAAATACCTTTTCTTCCACACACCATGCATGTATTATTGACACTGTTTTCATATTTTAAACTTCAAGAAAACTTCTTTCAAAAAACAGAATAACCACACTGTAATTTAATTTTGTTAACATGATAAGTTCCCAACAGTAATGCAATTCTTTAGCTATATAAAATTATAAGCTGTATTAACTTCTTTTAAAGCCATATTTCCATCAAAGAAACTTTTAGCAAGCTACACACGTCCTTTCGCTGCCATTTTTAAAACGTTTTGTGGACGATCATATCACATGGCGAAAATCAGCCAATAAACTATCGCTATTTAGTGGAGGTGGCTAAATTAGCACCCTTTCGTAGAAATCGGGCATTATGTACCAATGACAATTAAGACGGCTTTTTTATGAACCAATGAAATTCGAGAAACAAATATGCGCCGGTTTGGACAGGATGAAAAAAAAAAAATTCAGAAAAACACGGACGATCGTAAAGTATTTCTTGCTTACGCAGAAATCCAAAAAAGTTTGTTGCGTCAAGAAAAGTCTGTGCTTAAGAAGTAATGACTTCGAATTCATTTAATTATATTCCCAAGAGCATCACAAAAGTTAAGAGACTTTGAAAAATTTTTCCGGAGATCAAGCTTAAAAAGGAACACCGTCAGTTTAAAAATCCATTAGAGAACACTCTTCCGTGGACGTTTCAAAATACTCCTTTTAAAACTATGCAGTATGAAAATCTTTATGTTGTTTGTACCTGAACTTCATAATAAAAACTTTTACTTGGCCATGCGAAATAATAAAAATATCTGTGTTTCCTTTTTATCGTCAGCTTGATAGTATACAAATTTTAGAATCATACAATATTTTAAATTCGACTAGTCAATTAAAAAAGTGGTCATCTATTGATTAATAAAATGGGTATAAGCTGATGAGGAAGATGAGCTGTGCTACAAGATTCCAGAGCTTTATAAAAACAGGATAGCTTACCTAGGAACATGAAATAGAAAATTGTATTATATTTAGAAAAAGACTAACAGAAACCTACGCATTTTTTTAAATCGATGTAAGCATACCGTTTTTGTAGTCGATCATATCTAATTTAGGCATCAAAAACTGCTTATTTATCACGAATAACTACTAAGAGTATTAGTTTCACGTAGATTATCAGTTTGGATCATAAATGTTCTTGATTCTTTTAAGCTAGGAGGATAGAAAAAGAGAAGGAGAAACAACTCTAGTTTTTTTTCCATTGTAATAAGCTCGATGCGCTAGCGTGTGGCTCTATTCAAATCTAAATTTTAAAATTAGCGGTTAGCTGCATAATCTTTCTTTGAACAAAGAAATAATTTAACATAATTTAAGCAGTAGCAATGCGATTGGTTTTTCAAAAAACAATCCGGACGAAATGTTATTGGCTTACACCAACTCATGATGTAATAGCTTTTGATCACAAACTGTTTCTCCTAACAGTGAGGGGAATATATTATAAAAATAATCATGGAATATCATAGTTTCAAAACATATATAACAAGAAATCAATTCCGAATTTATGCATCTTGGAAACTTTAAAATTCAAATTAAAATAAGATAACAAGATTTAAATAAAAACGTCGAATTTTCGATTTCTAAATCATCATCAGGACATATAAAATCTGTACACCTTTAAACATGCATATATACAGTTGAAAGTAAAACCTCAGTAGGGAGTTAAAACATTTATATAGATGAACCAGTAAAATATAAGAAAGGTTAAAACAGTCATAGTTTGAGACCTCATCATTAACAAACTAAAACACTAGAAGTGAGTGAGTGAAGATATTTAAAGCATAAAAAGGAATGTATATTGGGAACATTAATGATTTGAGTGGCTATTTCCCATCGACAAAAATTGGTCTAGGTTTGGACAGTGAAAAAAAAAAACAACAAGATGCCCTACCGGGCAGAAGGATTTCTGCAAGCTTTGCTGCTGAAAATGCCACAAAAATCCAACACTAGCACACTAGTCCTAAAAAACTAAGACACTCACATCATTCAGCTCGAGAAGCAACAGCATTAAATAAACAAAAATATTGATGCGACTGACAATGTTCGTCAAGAAAGTCAGCCTACCATAACATAAAAAAGGGGCTTTTCTTTATGCTATCGCGGAGATCATTTATGAAGATCTGTATTTTTGTACGAACAAGCTGAATGATTGTTACTGGGTATTTGCCACCCACGTACTCCAAAAAAGTGCATCAACACAATACGAAACTTTAATTTAACCACATTAAATATAACGAATCCTATAAAAAGATTGTGTATACTGGCGGTAACCAACATATCGTTTGGGCAGCACAAACTATAATATATAAAGTTTCTCATATTGATCTCCTCAGAATGAAAAATATAAATATCACAATAATAATTACTTAGAAATTAAAGCTCATATCTAATATGAAAGTTAAAAAAAATACAACATACGTAGGGAGAAAAGAGATAAGCTGATATAGCCAGAATACATCCAAAAATTGCTATTGAATATAGTATAAATAGCTGAAAGTGCATAAGTTGGTGATGTTGCGGAGGAGCTGAAAGGAAGCTAAGCTGAGCTTTAAAAATCCAAAAGCTTCTAAAAATTGACTTCAAACATGCATACACATACAAAATACACGAAGGTCTTTCATATTTAAAAAGGCTTGGAGCAAAAATAAAACAAGAAATACATTTTCTTCCACAAACCATGGCACTGTTTTCATATTTTAAACTTCAAGAAAACTTCTTTCAAAAAACAGAATAACCACACTGTAATTTAATTTTGTGAACATGATAAGTTCCCAACAGTAATGCAATTCTTTATATAAAATTATAAGCTGTATTAACTTCTTTTAAAGCCATATTTCCATCAAAGAAACTTTTAGCAAACTACACACGTTCTTTCGCTGCCATTTTTAAAACGTTTTGTGGACGATCATGGCGAAAATCAGCCAATAAACTATCGCTATTTAGTGGAGGTGGCTAAATTAGCACCCTTTCGTAGAAATCGGGCATTATGCACCAATGACAATTAAGACGGCTTTTTTATGAACCAATGAAATTCGAGAAACAAATATGCGCCGGTTTGGACAGGATGAAAAAAAAAAAATTCAGAAAAACACGGACGATCGTAAAGTATTTCTTGCTTACGCAGAAATCCAAAAAAGTTTGTTGCGTCAAGAAAAGTCTGTGCTTAAGAAGTAATGACTTCGAATTCATTTAATTATATTCCCAAGAGCATCACAAAAGTTAAGAGACTTTGAAAAATTTTGCCGGAGATCAAGCTTAAAAAGGAACACCGTCAGTTTAAAAATCCATTAGAGAACACTCTTCCGTGGACGTTTCAAAATACTCCTTTTAAAACTATGCAGTATGAAAATCTTTATGTTGTTTGTACCTGAACTTCATAATAAAAACTTTTACTTGGCCATGCGAAATAATAAAAATATCTGTGTTTCCTTTTTATCGTCAGCTTGATAGTATACAAATTTTAGAATCATACAATATTTTAAATTCGACTAGTCAATTAAAAAAGTGGTCATCTATTGATTAATAAAATGGGTATAAGCTGATGAGGAAGATGAGCTGTGCTACAAGATTCCAGAGCTTTATAAAAACAGGATAGCTTACCTAGGAACATGAAATAGAAAATTGTATTATATTTAGAAAAAGACTAACAGAAACCTACGCATTTTTTTAAATCGATGTAAGCATACCGTTTTTGTAGTCGATCATATCTAATTTAGGCATCAAAAACTGCTTATTTATCACGAATAACTACTAAGAGTATTAGTTTCACGTAGATTATCAGTTTGGATCATAAATGTTCTTGATTCTTTTAAGCTAGGAGGATAGAAAAAGAGAAGGAGAAACAACTCTAGTTTTTTTTCCATTGTAATAAGCTCGATGCGCTAGCGTGTGGCTCTATTCAAATCTAAATTTTAAAATTAGCGGTTAGCTGCATAATCTTTCTTTGAACAAAGAAATAATTTAACATAATTTAAGCAGTAGCAATGCGATTGGTTTTTCAAAAAACAATCCGGACGAAATGTTATTGGCTTACACCAACTCATGATGTAATAGCTTTTGATCACAAACTGTTTCTCCTAACAGTGAGGGGAATATATTATAAAAATAATCATGGAATATCATAGTTTCAAAACATATATAACAAGAAATCAATTCCGAATTTATGCATCTTGGAAACTTTAAAATTCAAATTAAAATAAGATAACAAGATTTAAATAAAAACGTCGAATTTTCGATTTCTAAATCATCATCAGGACATATAAAATCTGTACACCTTTAAACATGCATATATACAGTTGAAAGTAAAACCTCAGTAGGGAGTTAAAACATTTATATAGATGAACCAGTAAAATATAAGAAAGGTTAAAACAGTCATAGTTTGAGACCTCATCATTAACAAACTAAAACACTAGAAGTGAGTGAGTGAAGATATTTAAAGCATAAAAAGGAATGTATATTGGGAACATTAATGATTTGAGTGGCTATTTCCCATCGACAAAAATTGGTCTAGGTTTGGACAGTGAAAAAAAAAAACAACAAGATGCCCTACCGGGCAGAAGGATTTCTGCAAGCTTTGCTGCTGAAAATGCCACAAAAATCCAACACTAGCACACTAGTCCTAAAAAACTAAGACACTCACATCATTCAGCTCGAGAAGCAACAGCATTAAATAAACAAAAATATTGATGCGACTGACAATGTTCGTCAAGAAAGTCAGCCTACCATAACATAAAAAAGGGGCTTTTCTTTATGCTATCGCGGAGATCATTTATGAAGATCTGTATTTTTGTACGAACAAGCTGAATGATTGTTACTGGGTATTTGCCACCCACGTACTCCAAAAAAGTGCATCAACACAATACGAAACTTTAATTTAACCACATTAAATATAACGAATCCTATAAAAAGATTGTGTATACTGGCGGTAACCAACATATCGTTTGGGCAGCACAAACTATAATATATAAAGTTTCTCATATTGATCTCCTCAGAATGAAAAATATAAATATCACAATAATAATTACTTAGAAATTAAAGCTCATATCTAATATGAAAGTTAAAAAAAATACAACATACGTAGGGAGAAAAGAGATAAGCTGATATAGCCAGAATACATCCAAAAATTGCTATTGAATATAGTATAAATAGCTGAAAGTGCATAAGTTGGTGATGTTGCGGAGGAGCTGAAAGGAAGCTAAGCTGAGCTTTAAAAATCCAAAAGCTTCTAAAAATTGACTTCAAACATGCATACACATACAAAATACACGAAGGTCTTTCATATTTAAAAAGGCTTGGAGCAAAAATAAAACAAGAAATACATTTTCTTCCACAAACCATGGCACTGTTTTCATATTTTAAACTTCAAGAAAACTTCTTTCAAAAAACAGAATAACCACACTGTAATTTAATTTTGTGAACATGATAAGTTCCCAACAGTAATGCAATTCTTTATATAAAATTATAAGCTGTATTAACTTCTTTTAAAGCCATATTTCCATCAAAGAAACTTTTAGCAAACTACACACGTTCTTTCGCTGCCATTTTTAAAACGTTTTGTGGACGATCATGGCGAAAATCAGCCAATAAACTATCGCTATTTAGTGGAGGTGGCTAAATTAGCACCCTTTCGTAGAAATCGGGCATTATGCACCAATGACAATTAAGACGGCTTTTTTATGAACCAATGAAATTCGAGAAACAAATATGCGCCGGTTTGGACAGGATGAAAAAAAAAAAATTCAGAAAAACACGGACGATCGTAAAGTATTTCTTGCTTACGCAGAAATCCAAAAAAGTTTGTTGCGTCAAGAAAAGTCTGTGCTTAAGAAGTAATGACTTCGAATTCATTTAATTATATTCCCAAGAGCATCACAAAAGTTAAGAGACTTTGAAAAATTTTGCCGGAGATCAAGCTTAAAAAGGAACACCGTCAGTTTAAAAATCCATTAGAGAACACTCTTCCGTGGACGTTTCAAAATACTCCTTTTAAAACTATGCAGTATGAAAATCTTTATGTTGTTTGTACCTGAACTTCATAATAAAAACTTTTACTTGGCCATGCGAAATAATAAAAATATCTGTGTTTCCTTTTTATCGTCAGCTTGATAGTATACAAATTTTAGAATCATACAATATTTTAAATTCGACTAGTCAATTAAAAAAGTGGTCATCTATTGATTAATAAAATGGGTATAAGCTGATGAGGAAGATGAGCTGTGCTACAAGATTCCAGAGCTTTATAAAAACAGGATAGCTTACCTAGGAACATGAAATAGAAAATTGTATTATATTTAGAAAAAGACTAACAGAAACCTACGCATTTTTTTAAATCGATGTAAGCATACCGTTTTTGTAGTCGATCATATCTAATTTAGGCATCAAAAACTGCTTATTTATCACGAATAACTACTAAGAGTATTAGTTTCACGTAGATTATCAGTTTGGATCATAAATGTTCTTGATTCTTTTAAGCTAGGAGGATAGAAAAAGAGAAGGAGAAACAACTCTAGTTTTTTTTCCATTGTAATAAGCTCGATGCGCTAGCGTGTGGCTCTATTCAAATCTAAATTTTAAAATTAGCGGTTAGCTGCATAATCTTTCTTTGAACAGAGAAATAATTTAACATAATTTAAGCAGTAGCAATGCGATTGGTTTTTCAAAAAACAATCCGGACGAAATGTTATTGGCTTACACCAACTCATGATGTAATAGCTTTTGATCACAAACTGTTTCTCCTAACAGTGAGGGGAATATATTATAAAAATAATCATGGAATATCATAGTTTCAAAACATATATAACAAGAAATCAATTCCGAATTTATGCATCTTGGAAACTTTAAAATTCAAATTAAAATAAGATAACAAGATTTAAATAAAAACGTCGAATTTTCGATTTCTAAATCATCATCAGGACATATAAAATCTGTACACCTTTAAACATGCATATATACAGTTGAAAGTAAAACCTCAGTAGGGAGTTAAAACATTTATATAGATGAACCAGTAAAATATAAGAAAGGTTAAAACAGTCATAGTTTGAGACCTCATCATTAACAAACTAAAACACTAGAAGTGAGTGAGTGAAGATATTTAAAGCATAAAAAGGAATGTATATTGGGAACATTAATGATTTGAGTGGCTATTTCCCATCGACAAAAATTGGTCTAGGTTTGGACAGTGAAAAAAAAAACAACAAGATGCCCTACCGGGCAGAAGGATTTCTGCAAGCTTTGCTGCTGAAAATGCCACAAAAATCCAACACTAGCACACTAGTCCTAAAAAACTAAGACACTCACATCATTCAGCTCGAGAAGCATCAGCATTAAATAAACAAAAATATTGATGCGACTGACAATGTTCGTCAAGAAAGTCAGCCTACCATAACATAAAAAAGGGGCTTTTCTTTATGCTATCGCGGAGATCATTTATGAAGATCTGTATTTTTGTACGAACAAGCTGAATGATTGTTACTGGGTATTTGCCACCCACGTACTCCAAAAAAGTGCATCAACACAATACGAAACTTTAATTTAACCACATTAAATATAACGAATCCTATAAAAAGATTGTGTATACTGGCGGTAACCAACATATCGTTTGGGCAGCACAAACTATAATATATAAAGTTTCTCATATTGATCTCCTCAGAATGAAAAATATAAATATCACAATAATAATTACTTAGAAATTAAAGCTCATATCTAATATGAAAGTTAAAAAAAATACAACATACGTAGGGAGAAAAGAGATAAGCTGATATAGCCAGAATACATCCAAAAATTGCTATTGAATATAGTATAAATAGCTGAAAGTGCATAAGTTGGTGATGTTGCGGAGGAGCTGAAAGGAAGCTAAGCTGAGCTTTAAAAATCCAAAAGCTTCTAAAAATTGACTTCAAACATGCATACACATACAAAATACACGAAGGTCTTTCATATTTAAAAAGGCTTGGAGCAAAAATAAAACAAGAAATACATTTTCTTCCACAAACCATGGCACTGTTTTCATATTTTAAACTTCAAGAAAACTTCTTTCAAAAAACAGAATAACCACACTGTAATTTAATTTTGTGAACATGATAAGTTCCCAACAGTAATGCAATTCTTTATATAAAATTATAAGCTGTATTAACTTCTTTTAAAGCCATATTTCCATCAAAGAAACTTTTAGCAAACTACACACGTTCTTTCGCTGCCATTTTTAAAACGTTTTGTGGACGATCATGGCGAAAATCAGCCAATAAACTATCGCTATTGAAGTTAGGGTGGCTATATTAGCACCCTTTCGTAGAAATCGGGCATTATGGACCAATCACGATTGAGACGGCTTTTTTATGAACCAATCAAATTGGAGAAACAAATATGACTAGGTTTGGACAGTAAGATCAAAAAAAAAAAAAAACAAAGGCGATCGTAAAGGCTTTCTTGCTTACGCAGAAATCCAAAAAAAAACATGAACGGTTTCAAAGTATTCCTTGCTTACGCAGGAATACAAAAAAAAAAACAAAAAAAAACACGAACGGTTTCAAAGTATTCCTTGCTTACGCAGGAATACAAAAAACAAAAAAACACGAACGGTTTGAAAGTATTCCTTGCTTACGCAGGAATACAAAAAAACACGAACGGTTTCAAAGTATTCCTTGCTTACGCAGGAATACAAAAACACGAACGGTTTCAAAGTATTCCTTGCTTACGCAGGAATACAATAAAAGCGCATTGTATAGGTTTCCCGAAAGAAACGTCACACTTCGATTACGTATACCTGTGTACGTGTATAATGATTACGTAACTTTAAGAAGTGTCTCTCGGCCTTTACGTAGTTTTATGCGCATTGTGTTGGTCTCCCGAAAGAAACGTCACACTTAGATTACGTAACATTAAAAAAAGTGTCTGTCACTTCTGCGTGGTTTTACGACGAAAAGGGAAAAAATAAAAAGGTTTTGACCGTGAGAAAAAAACCAAATATATCACTCTCTAAAATAATAGTGGTATGCACAATCGCGGATTATTATAATAAGATTTTTTGAGAACTCTATCCTGAATAAATATACGAACAAACAATAGAGAACTGTTTTTCGAGAATGAAAGTTTTAGCACTATATATACCAAAGAAATACGAAAAGAGAAAGAATCACAACGTTTTAAGATCGAAACATCCGCGTCCTTTTCGCAGGTATCATAATTGTTTCACTGATATAATTTGCATATTTAATGAAGTTTCGATTGTTTCATACTAACAATAAGTAGAGTTTCTCATTGGTTATTTGAAATTTGAAATTTCAATTTTAGAATGAATGAAACAGCATAAAATTCAAAACATAGTTGGACGATCTTTTGTCCTTAAGACCGAACATTACGATATTATAAACGAACTTTATGTGCCACATAAACCCCTATATCTAGTGAAAGCCATCGTCCTGATCAAAGAAATTCAGCACACTGTAAGATAAATTACCATTTAAGGATACTCACTACACTACAACGTCAAAAAAACACAAAAACATTTTTTGCATATTTTTATGCAACTTGTAACGTAGAATAAGTTTCTGAAGTCAGAATAAAAAAATTTGGATTATTTTCGCTATAAAGTAGGAATTAGTAATTTTATCAAAGTTTATTTCACTTGATCGCATTGTTAAAAATATGTAAACAAATTGACACATTAGATTTTCCACAGATAATCATTTGTTAACCTTCTGCATGATAATTAACGTCCATTCATTTCAAGCTCCAATTCTTTGGTGCAAATATCATTTAGAACAAAGAGAAAAATCGGGTTTACAATACATTGCGGCCTCTATTAAACATTTTCAGATGAAAGCTTTGAAAAATTTTTGTGAACTTTACGAACGCAATATTGGAAGATTCAAAATGACAAAAAAACCTTTCGAAGGAAAAAAAAAGATTACTCTTACTAAAAAATCTGACTTCATAATTTTTGCTGCTCAACGGAAGATTTATTTGAGTAAGTATAACAAAAACGAATCTTGGTTCAACCAAGTGGAAAAACAGCTTTCTCTTACGAGATATTTTTTTTAATTTGCGCGCTTTTCCACTCATCATGAGATTTAATTTTATCTTCTCATTTTTGTCATTTTTTCTTCCTATTCAATATATTATAAAACGGTGCATATTTAATTATTGCTTACAGGTCACACTTTTTATTCCTCTAATAAAAAGTGTAAACACGATGATCTTTTACTTGATGCATTAAAATCTTTAAAACGAAATATTTCAGTTTTATTTTTTCGTTGTTGTACGAACTTTGGCGAGTAATAAGTCCCCTGGGTTTACTTGAAATTCGTCGGAATGACTTTTATTTTAACCAATGAAATCTTACGGAAAAAAGGTTGCCACATTTTTAAAAAATAATTCCGCGTTCGCGAGCAATTGTCGTTTTTGTGTTGCTAGGCATCGAAAATAACCGTTTTTTAAAGAAAAATATGCTTATTAAACGATTATTCGAGTTTGAAAGCTTTATTTAAAAAACTGTGGCAACCTTTTTTGACGAATGATGTCGGGAACACGTGGATGTAAAAAAATTTAAAAACGGATGATTTGTAGGGGACTTATCACTCAAAAACCATTTAAATTTAAACCTTTTTTATTCCTTACCATTAGATGCTATGAAATATAAACCCACGCTGAAATGTAGGAAATTTAACAAGCTTTCAGAAAATGTTTACTTTTACGGGGGAAAAATGAATATAAATTGAGTTATAACAAAAAAAAGTGAGGTAATTGTAGTGTAGTGAGTATCCTTATCTCACATTTAATCAGGATTCAATGAAGCTAAAGTTGTTATTAAAATAACTGTTGTAGAAGTTGCATGTTGTGTTTTCGTTATAAAAATGGTGTCTTGTATGTTTCTCTTCTTTTTTATCTACTGAGTAAGTTTGAATTAATAAGCTTTTAACTCGATTGCCTTCCACTTATCTGTGACTAACTTAAGTCTATCAAGACTTCGCTTAATGGTGGAAAATCATAAATAAATTGGCAGTAAAAACCTCTGATTTCTCGTTAATTGTCGGTAAAATTCTCGTGTGATTAATTATGTGTTTTTTGCGCGTCAAAAGGACGCGGATCTAACCGATTCTTAGAAAAGAACAATAGAAAATTGAATAGTGCAGCTGAATATTGTGATTCTTTTTCTTTTTCTTTTTGTATTTCTATGTATATACAGAAGGTGCATATATATTTATTTTAAAGTTACTTCATCTTTTTAGAAAGTCCGTTATTAACGGTGCACAAAAGATCACGTATTCCAGAACAGGATTGGATGTGAAAATACTTGGTATTGCTCCCAACCAGTTATTTCTTCTATTGCCTTTGAATTGAACTAGAATTAACAGCCAAGTCGTATTAGCAGACCACTTGGCTTAACACAAGCCAAATGATCTTTTAAGCAATTCAAAACACACCTTACAAAGCAAATATATTCAAACGATTTTCTTTTATAAACTCCACTAAATTTTGATTACAGCATTCCCGTCCTCTATAAAGTCGGAACTGAAATCAGAGGATTAAAGGGAAACAAAGATTTGGAAAAAAATATTTTCTTCTGTTCGTTTAAATACAAGAAAATGTTACCAAAAAAGGGAAAAACAAACAAATAAGTTGACTTCCTACTGCCCTGATAATTATTTGTGAAAAAATATAAAACTTTGTGGTGAAAAATTGGGTGTTTTCGTGACGTCCATGAAGCATAAAGTTTGTTTGTTAGTACATGTAGTGTGGTGAAGCAAATGTAAATAGAAACAACTGTATATAATTCAGCAACTTGTTATCGAAGTAGGATTACTTTTATATACCAAAAACACCGTTTTTCTACCTTTCCAATGATGTAGATTTTATCAAAAATGGAAAAAGCAAAAGAAGAGAAAATCGAAAAAATAAGTTTGGAAAACTCATTGGATTTCTGCGTAAGCAAGAAATACTTTACGATCGTCCGTGTTTTTCTGTTTTTTTTGTTCTGTTTTTTTTTCATCTTACTGTCCAAACCTACGCATTTTTGTTTCTTATATTTCATTGGTTCATAAAAAAGCCGTCTTAATTGTCATTGGTGCATAATGCCCGATTTCTACAAAAGGGTGCTAATTTAGCCACCTCCACTTAAATAGCGATAGTTTATTGGCTGATTTTCGCCATGCCATGTGATCGTCCACAAAACGTTTTAAAAATGGCAGCGAAAGAACGTGTGTAGTTTGCTAAAAGTTTCTTTGATGGAAATATGGCTTTAAAAGAAGTTAATACAGCTTTATAATTTTATATAAAGAATTGCATTACTGTTGGGAACTTATCATGTTCACCTAATTAAATTACAGTGTGGTTATTCTGTTTTTTGAAAGAAGTTCTTGAAGTTTAAAATATGAAAACAGTGCCAATACATGGTGTGTGGAAGAAAAGGTATTTCTTGTTTTATTTTTGCTCCAAGCCTTTTTAAATATGAAAGACCTTCGTGTATTTTGTATGTGTATGCATGTTTGAAGTCAATTTTTAGAAGCTTTTGGATTTTTAAAGCTCAGCTTAGCTTCCTTTCAGCTCCTCCCCAACATCACCAACATATGCACTTTATACAGCTATTTATATATTTAGTAGCAATTTTTGGATGTATTCTGGCTATATCAGCTTATCTCTTTTCTCCCTACGTATGTTGTATTTTTTTTAACTTTTAGATTAGATATGAGCTTTAATTTCTAAGTAATTATTATTGTGATATTTATATTTTTCATTCTGAGGAGATCAAAATAGAAACTTTATATATTAGTTTGTGCTGCCCAAACGATATGTTGGTTACCGCCAGTATACACAATCTTTTTATAGGATTCGTTATATTTAATGAGGTTAAATTAAAGTTTCGTATTGTGTCGATGCACTTTTTTGGAGTACGTGGGTGGCAAATATCCAGTAACAATCATTCAGCTTATTCGTACAAAAAAACAGATCTTCATAAATGATCTCCGCGATAGCATAAAGAAAAGCCCCTTTTTTATGTTATGGTAGGCTGACTTTCTTGACGAACATTGTCAGTCGCATCAATATTTTTGTTTATTGAATGCTGATGCTTCTCGAGCTGAATGATGTGAGTGTCTTAGTTTTTTAGGACTAGTGTGCTAGTGTTGGATTTTTGTGGCATTTTCAGCAGCAAAGCTTGCAGAAATCCTTCTGCCCGTTAGGGCATCTTGTTATATTTTTAACGATCAATTAAGCCATTAAACAATTAGCGGCTTTCATAGATTCGTGTTTTACATTATACGAAACTTTCAATACAAGTCTGTGGGGAAATTTAGAAAATAAGCTTTTTTAAAATACCCGTGTTAGAGAGTGCAGTAATTTCAGCTGACAAATTTATTTACTGCCTTGGGATTTTAACAATAGTCAAATGTTTAAAAATCCATAGCAACAGAAACATTAACTTAATAATGATTCTCTAATTAAAAAGTCTCTCAAACATTGAGACTTTTAAAAAACATTTTTGATAAAAAGCCCATACAAATTCGTAGTCATATAACTGGAACACGAATCTTATGAAAGCCGCTAGTAAGGTCATTTTTCCATAGAGATACGAGAAAAGGAAAGAGTCACAGTGAAATGAGTTTCATTGTACCATGCGTGTGTGTTGTATTATTCATGAATAATTGCTCTTCATTGTTACGTCAAAGCTAACAATAGGAACGACTTATGAAATTTTTTTAAATTATGTTTTCGTTCTAACGACATTTGAGACCGTCTTTGTTAATATAACAAAAGAAAATTGACGATTGTTAATTATGAAAACTAAAAATAATTAATGCAAAATATTGCCGATCTATTAGCGATCTTTAATTAATTCATGCGTTATCAAGTAAAAATATTTGTGAGAAAAACACTGATCACAACAAAGCGAAGGAACGAAAAACATCCAACTTTAAAAGCCTTTTTCAAGGGCAGGCCATCGTCCTGATGATTGAGATTTAATACAAGCATAGATAAAGTATTAGTAAACTCACCTGCAATCAGTATTGAGGTACAGATTTTTAGTTATGAAAATAACTGTTGTTGTTTTCAGTTAGTAATTCTTCGTAACAAATATGGCTGCCTTCCTTCTCGACTTCACTTCTTCTCCAAATGTGCTTGTTTTTTGCTGATATCTTTTCTCGGCGTTCATTGGATAAATTATCTTCCTGATAGCCAATCATTTGCTAGCTTTTACTCAGAGGAAAGCTTTGAAATTTACTTTGTAAAACCTATAATTTGTCGGCACATATCCTATGAGATTCGTTTTTTCTCAGTCGGTCGCCGAGAATCGGAAAAAAGACTGAATCGAACACACACGCATAGATTCCAATTGTATTATTAAACAATAGATATTTGAATAGATTCAAAATTCGATGTGACTCTTTCTCTTTCTCGTATCTCTATGGTCTGTCTGATTCTGCAGAGATTAATTTAAATACATTTATTCTTTTAAATTGGTGATGTACATTTCTATTACAAACATAATACAATACTATATAATACAAGGAAATCTATAAAATATAAAATATTTCTTTCATGATCGGTTGTGAGTGTTCATTAAACAATTCCAGATCATTCGGTGAAAACTCTAACGATGTAGGAACAATGATAGTATAGTTTATAAACTCAATAAACCAAGCAAATTTTTACAAGATCTACTTAATGCACTGCAAATGTTCTACTTCTTAATTGAAGAAAAAAAAGTTAGGTTGAAGAAATTATATTCTTGTAAGAATTGAATCATTGCCTGATTTATGCTTCATTGATGTGTATTCCGTTAGTTAGATCCAACTTTTTGGCAAAAAATATCACAAAGAAGGTTTTGTAGCTGTCTTTCTAGATGTGAACCCTCTTAAGCCTATATTCGGTTGTGTTAAACAGATTGGGATAATCCATAATTTAGTGAATTTATTTCATATACTTTGCTTTTGTGGTGCTTATCAAGCATATTTGGTATCTGGTAAATTTTTCTTTTACTTTCTGTCTTTAAGAAACTTTCTCCTCAAGATTTTTTTTTATTCTTGATTTTAAGAAGTTATTTTTCTAAAATAAGATCGTAATAAGATTACTTTTCTGAGTAAGAAATATATAATTGGTATTTCTTGATTTCATAATTGTATCTTCTAGAAATAAGAAAATTTTAAGAATTGTGTGAAGACTTGATGGCTTAAAGTCACAGGGCGTCATTAAAAAAATAGACCGAATTTTTCAAATGTTCACAGAATGCTCTGTTTGTTTGGTTTTATTTGAAATGGAATTTTACTATCTCTTCGGAGATATGAAACTTGTACAGTAAAAATGTAGATTTTCCTTAACATATTTTTCGATGACCTTCCTGTCTTTGCGTTTATTCCTGGTTCGGACTTAGTGTTTATGGCGATTAAAGTTTAGTGTAAGTGTCATAATCGTCGTAATCGTCTAATGTGAAGAATTTTGTAATCGTCAAAATCGTCGTAAATGCCTGGAAATTACGACGATGAAATATTAAAATATTCAAGCATGAATCCGTTCGATTTACAGTTAACTTTTAATCTTTCATACAGGAGTTACAAATTTTGTGTTCGAAATAAGGTATTTGGTGGCATTATTCGTTAACTTAATTTTAGGGGTTCACCAGACGAAGGTAAATCGTGCTACGTAGGAGAAATTATAATTGTATTCGCTGGAACGTTAATTGCTATATTTGCTAGTGGATATGCAAAAGTAATCTTCCACGAAGGTGCCAAAACGTTAACTTTTATTTAGACAATATCTCACAATATTGATCAATAACATAAGAAGATTTAAGTACGCAAGGTTCAGTGCTTATTCACTCTTTCAATAACCTTTGGTAAATGTTAAGTTTCGCCTCGCGAGAGATCAAAGACGCTTGAAAGAGTGCGCAGTAACATAGCTATACAATGTTTACTGTAATTTGTAATAAAGTCATCCTTATGAATTTTTTAAAGGTTTTTTGAAGCTGCAAAAGCATAGATTTGTAGACTGTTCAGAAGTGCGTTCAAGTACTGGAACAATGTGGAAATCACGTGCTGTGTTAGTGGCACAATCAGTCCCTTATGACCGTGGAAATTGTGCGGTGTATACTTTGACGGCACCAATTGTTAACTCGAGCAACGTTGGATACGAAACACAAGGAACACATGATCATGTGCTAATGAGTAAAGATGCTGATTACGACATTGAAATGCCACCACACGAAGTTTAATGAATCAGTGAACATTTCACTTGAAGATTGCAACAATTGCGCCGGCATGCATTCTGTAACATGTGATGGCATCAGAGTTTATCCAATAACAATGTAAATTTATTTTTATCCATTTGAGGAGAGTGTACAGGTGTAAATTTTTTTGAAGTTTGAGGTTAGATTTTTCTTATGTTATCAAATTTTCAATTGAATTTTGTAATTGATTTGTTTTTCTGCACATTCAACCTTAATAAAGTGCTAAAAAACATCCTGCCAGGATTTGGGTATGTTACAAAAATACTTGTTTTATGTCGGACGGACAAATCGATACTTAGGGCTATATAAAAAACAACACGTTTATGATACAATCAAGCAAGTTGGAAAGTATACAAAGAAAGAATACAAAATTCCAAAACATGATTTCTACAAGGAAGAGTCAAAAAATATTGAAACAAACAATTATCAACAACGGTACTCATTTTGGTAACTAAATTAAGCAACACCAGAGAGAGCCTAGCTGGTTAAGCAACTAAAAATTTTGTTACGCTTTAAATTACCCTAAATGAATACATATAACTTGATTAAATGCAGAGAAAAAAACAAAAGAATGTTGACAAATTCAATTTTATTTCTTACAAATTTTCGGTGGCTTCCGCACACCATGATCACGTACAAGTTGTTCTTTTTTTCATAAAAGTTCGTAATTTATAAAAAAAATTAACAATAGAAAAGATTACACGGTAGAATAATTCTAAAGGTAGTGACGTAAGGTGATTTTTCGAAAACAAAAACAGTTACGCCCAAAACGTTAATGCCTTTGTTGCGTGTGGCATTCATCTTCTTTTTAACGGTCAGAATATCTGGTGCTGTAAATCCAAGGCGCTTGATTCCTTGAATAAGGCTCCATCAGTCCTGGATGATTTCTTATACACATTACACAAAGCTCTACAGTTCAGATATGTTTAGGTAACTGTGAAGTATGCGGTACTTTTACCTATTTAAAATGGAGGCCTAGTATATTCGATGGAGTTTGACACATCAGACCTCGTTTCTTTCACAGAGTATCATCACAAAAGTTAAAAGTCTTAAAAGTTTTGGGCAACTATGTAAAAGACATTTTGGATTTCTATTTCACATAAACATGAAATTCAGGACAAATGGTTTAAACAAGTTGGGTGAATTTTTGCAAATAAAGTACACAACTTTCATCGTCTGAGCATTTTGGTTTAGGTACCATCCAATTGATGATTTCTTCCGCATGTATCATTGTCGGATCACTATATGTAAGTATAAGTTACTTGGATGGTTATGGTCATGATGCAGCACCACTCCATGCAAGAGTAGGATGGAGTCTCATAGCAATTGGGCTTTTCCAAGCCACTAGATTTCCAAAAGTTAATTGATCAATGTGGAATAAATTTAAAAGAAGATTTACACTTCCGAAACCACAAGTGAAGAGTAGAAATTCATAAGCTTCTAAGTTTCGCCTCTTTTTCAAACTCTTAATTACTTCTAATTATTCCACTGGGGAACTGAAAAAACGAGTAACTATTACTTACTGAGAACATTATGCAATTAGAAAAAAATAAAGAACATAGAAACGAGGCGAAACTTAGAAGCTAGGCCATAACACGGTGTTTAAACAGAAATTCGGGAAAGGTGTATTATATAATTATCCAATGATTCTACTGTGTTCATTGTTTTCTAAAAACAAGTTCTCAATGTTTTGTAAAAACAGTATGTTTTTTGGAAAATGTCTGGAATTCTTTTAAGCCTTTCTAAATACAAAGGATCGTTTGTTTAATGTGTCTGCTGTAATGCTTTTTAAGCTCTGGATACGTAAAGCTCAGCTCAGTTTCCTCTTCAGCTCCAACAACAACAAGAATGTCTGTCTACTGCACCTACATTATTTTATGTTTGATATTTCTCTCTAGCTATTTTAACATATTTACTTGTATAGTTTTTGACTGTCTTATCAATGTCCTGGACAACATCCTTTAACACAAAATTCTACTTTCAGTTATGTTTGGGGTCATACACTTTTTGTGTTTGGGAAGTTTTTTTGTAATTAGGAAGATTGACCGTAAAAATCTCCCTGTTTTTAAATGTTTTCTCCCTTAAATGTTTTGCTCAATAGCTGTGAACGGAGGCTTTTTTTACAGGTAAATCTACATGAAATTTGCTTTCTAACCATATCAATATGCTTTACTAGGATTTAGTTCCAGGTTGACCTATTTTTTGAGCTTATTCGACTATAAATAAAACTATACTATACTCATTGTTTTATCTGAATGGATTACTATATCCTTAATATCATTACGTACCAACAAAATGAAGAACATTATGTCATTCAGATATAATCAAGTTTATTCGTGTTTATTGGTATAAAGTTTTGAATAGTGACAAGTATGTTTTTCCGTATTTTGGGGAGTACATGATCAGAAATTTAATAAACGTACATTTGTGGAAATCATTCAATCTTTTATAAACTTCAAGAATTTCAAAAATTTAGAAATTGGTATAGGCAAAACATTTCGTGGTTTTTGAACATATGAGTCTTAAAAAGTGACATCATTGCTGCCCGTAACTCCTATTTAGTACTAACCAACCAACTATTTGTGCTTAATTGTGGGGTGTGTTTTTTGCAGACCAGGCCTTAAAATAATTTAGGCTCAAGAATTCTAATATTCAGTACATCTGGCATGTCACGTCAGCATTTTATCACGTTTTGTGTCTGTAAAATACTGGAAACTTGTTTACGTTTGCAGAGAAATGCAACGATACCAAAATCCGCTGGGCGGTTTAAGTTGAAAATGTTTTTTTGTAAAAAAATGGATTAATGTAAAAACGTTTTTTAAAAACATATCAAAAACGTTTAAACGTTTTCAAAAATCGTTTTTAAAAAACGATATCTACAGATATGAAGATCTTCTCAGTACTACCACGCTCTCTCAGAACACCACGCTTCTCGTGGAACGAAGCGGAACGGAAAACTAACAGAAGATTTACCGTTTCGGTAATCGCTGGGTTCATAAACTGCTGATTAAACCCGTTTCTTTTCCGAGTAGCTCCGATTGAAGGTCGCATGTCTCAGAAAAATAAAAAAACATAAATACTTTGAAACATAATTCGTATCACACTTTAGGCATTCTTGTTATTATTATTATTGTTAGTATCAATAAAATTTAAACAGGTTTCCTAGGTAGCATAAAAGTTATTATTCAAAGTTTATCTGTATCGCGGAGGCAAAACAAGTAATCTTTTTTAACTAAAAAACGTTTTTTAACGTTTTTTTACGTAAAAAACGTTTTTTAAAGCTTTTTTCACATGCACGTAAAATTTTACGTAAGCTGAAGAATGTTCATTCATTCTCTCCTTAAGGAAAAGTTTTCGTGAGGTCTTACGGACGTTCATGAGCTCTTACGACGATTTCCTTAAAAACAAAAAATTTTGTTTTTAAGAAAATCGTCGTAAGCCTCCGTAAGCCTCAAGAAGAAAAAAACGTTCGAAAAATTAGATCGAGCGTTCGAAATGACGTCTTTTGTTCGAAATTACATGATTTTTTGCTAATGATCTATTTCCAAACGTTCCAAATGTACATTGTATTTTTTATTACAGCAAATTTTAGTGCATGTGAATGAAAATCTCCGTCAAGGCATTTTTTCTTCGTAAGAACTTACGAAAAAAAGTTCGTGAGTTGTTACGACAAAAATTACGTGCATGTGAAAAAAGCTTAAAGAAGCTTAAAGAAAAAATGCCTTGACGGAGATTTTCATTCACATGCTCTAAAATTGCTGCAATAAAAAATACAATGTACATTTGGAACGTTTGGAAATAGATCATTAGCAAAAAATGATGTAATTTCGAACAAAAGACGTCATTTCGAACGCTCGATCTAATTTTTCTAACGTTTTTTTCTTCTTGAGGTTTACGGAGGCTTACGACGATTTTCTTAAAAACAAAATTTTTTGTTTTTAAGGAAATTGTCGTAAGGGCTCATGAACGTCCGTAAGACCTTACGAAAACTTTTCCTTAAGGAGAGAATGAATGAACATTCTTGAGCTTACGTAAAATTTTACGTGCATGTGAAAAAAGCTTAACGAAAAAACGTTTTTAACAAAAAACGTTTTTAACGTTTTTGCTTTCGAATTTTGTAACGTTTTATCGTTTCCATAAAAACGTTTTTACTTTTTCATAAAAACGTTTTTTAACGTTTTTTAACGTTTTCTTCCATTGTTTAATTATCGTTTTTAACGTTTTTTGAAAAACGTTTTATGGTTTGTTATCAAAATCCCCTGGACAGTCACATATTATAACCCTGTCTCATTTTCAAGTTGCTTGCCATAGCAACGAACTCCTTAAAGAATTATCGAATACAAACAAGATTTACAAAAATGCCACTATATATTTTCCCGAAGTTGCACAAATTTAATCAATTATTATGTGTACATTGATACCCATAACAAAACGTATCATTAAATTATTACTATGGTAACTATCATCAACCTGATACTGATGTTGAACTTAATATCACAAAAAAAAATTATTTCGAAATTAATAAATCAAATAAAGATGTATGAACATCAAATGATAAGGTTCCACTCACAATTTTTGCGGAGGAGTTAAAAAGTGACTGAGAAGTTACTACGGACATCGCTAAAAACTAAAAGATCTTAATATGACTATGATAAAAAACATAAAAACAACAAGTTCTCTAAAACAAGCAAAAGCTTTCCGTATATTATACCATCTTCAGTGCTATATACAATAGACCTTTCCCAAATTTATGTTTAAACGATGCATTGTGGCCGAGTTGTCGTGTCTAACCTCGCTTTTAATATTCTAACCACTTCTAATTATTGGAATGGGAATTAGGAATAATAGAGACTATCATTAAGTTATAAAGTAATGAAATCAGTGGAACAATGAATTGCATAAAAACGAGGTTAGATATGAAACTCGGCCAAAATTCAGTGTTTAAACTGAAATTCGGGAAAGGTCTATTGATATTAAAAAATTTATTACGTTAACTATATGAACATGCTGTTAAAAGACATTTAAAAGAAATAAGTAAAGTATAAAAGATTTATGTAATTACCCTGGAAGCTAAGTCATACCATTTCTAAAAAGATATAATGTTTGCTTTTCCTGTTAAATATCCTGTTAAATTCAACTAATATTTCTCCATAGTTGAATAGGTTTCTTTTGGGTATTTTTTTCAGAACACATCAATATTCGCATCGATGTGAAAGGCAATTTTATTCTAATAAACGTATGATCTTTATACATGCATGAAAGCTTGACAAGTTTCCTACTCTTTATATCATAAAGTCACAGGAAAAATGTAATTCAAAGACTTGCTTTTTGTAACTCGAATAAAACTACCTTACAAAATTATACAATCAAATTAGCATACCGGTTTACAAATCAAAAAAAGAAATAATAGTGAAATATTTGGGCTAGACATAAAAGCAAATAACTATCAAAGGCAATCAAAAACCAATCTTTAATAATTATTATTATTATAAATATAGCAAAATCAAAGTTTGTTGTTACTACGATTTTTATTTCTTCATTTAGAGCCAGCTTTGTCAAATCCATTTTAATTCTTTCTTCATGTCTTCTTGACCTAACATCCTTCGAAAACCAGTTTGAGTTTCTATAGTTCACACTCTGCTTTACATTCCTGAAAAACTTGCTTGTGGCGTATATGCCGTCATGTTTTGTTATTTAACACGTCTCTTCATTAACGCAAATATACCTTTTTTCGAAAGCAATTTACACCCTCTAATCATTAATGTGATCTGCCTTTTAAGAGTTTTAAATTTTCTTCTAATTTAGTGTCATTCCAATCAAATTTTCCTGTAATTATAACGCCAATCGGTAAAGGGCAGTAAATAAAATATATCATGTCTTTCGTTTGTAAATATTTATTTATGACCGGTATTTATTAACCGACCGGTAACCTCGTGGTATGTGCTTGCTTCCTGTTGGGGATGTTGCGGTTTCAATCCCCGACCGAGTCATGCCAGCGACTATAACAACTCTCCTTAGCACTTAGCAAGATAGTAGGAATGATGTTTAGAATGGTTGTCTAGCTGAGCGACTCCTGTCACTACAGCTTCTGTAGCCCAAAGAGGGGCTTTAAATGCTCTAGGACCTCCTTCACAGGACCCTCATTGATAACAGCACCTTGAGAAACTGACGAGGTTATCCTGGGTAAGCAATAAATAAGTAAATAAATAAAACTCAAATGGATTTTCGTCTTCTTCTTGCTCTTCTAATAAAAGCTTTACATACCGCATGCACCTTTCGCAAAAGTAGCCACTTCGAAACTTTGACGAGTCTGTAGTTGTTAAAGAATCATATCATTATCCTTTGAAATAGTTTCATGCTTCTTCCAGCCAATCTACCTTGGCAACTTGGTGCTAGACGTTTAAGATCTTTGTCTTTCTGTGATATAATAAAAAAAAACTGACGTCATGCCGCATGCTATTATAATATTCGTCAATTATCAATGGCCTAACGAAAAAATGACCACAATTAAAAAGATTTTGACCATAAATTTGGAAAAAAAACAACACTTTCTAATTTAAATGTGTTGCACACGATTGCGGATTAGTATAGATTATGCTGATTACTCCTGATTAAACTCCAGAAATTCACAGTTCAATGCTGATGGTATTACCCTTCTATAACATTTAAGGAGTAATTATGTCACTATTATAGATTATGCTATTGCTATATTACATTTGACTCTAATTAAGGGATTATGTCTCCATAATACTTTAAAATGATTATGCCTCAAATGAAAATTCTTACTCTTTTGAAATTACTGCCTCTATTGGAATACATAATTATTCCAGAGGAAAAGAGATAAAAATAAACAACAAAACAATAAACAGTAAATATGAACAGTATTATACGCATCGGTAATTATCTTGACCACTCATTCAACTTTGGAAGAAGCTCAACATGGAATGTTTGTACATATCAACGGTCAGTGTGTTCAAAAACATTTTGTAGGAAACAAAACAATAAAGCAGTTACCAAGGAAACTTAAAAGCAACTTAACAAGCAACTGGAAAAATTTAATAGTTACCACATATCCTCATAAATGCTTGAAAAATCATCTTTTTCAGCAACCTCATACAATCAGGTGCTTCCAATATAACTGCCTTAAAGACAACGCAAGAATTAAACATTTTTTTGAATGCAATAATGCATATATCAATATTATGCAATATCAATGATTAAATAGAAGATTAAAATCTTTTGCATATTCTTTTTATATGTAATCAAATAGTTAGCTTACTGATACCAACGTACATGAATAGTAAACAAACAGTTATGATTTCATTCTTAAATTTCAATGTACTTCCAAAATTGGAACTATAATCTGTTTTAAATTTGTTAGAAGCAACTGTGATTTTGGGTTTGAATTATAAAATTTCTGTTGAAGGTAATCACCGGTATTTAATCAGCAATTAATCAGCGAATTTTATTTAGAAGTTACACTTCCTGTTTTGTGTAGATTGAAGAAAATCTTCAAAGTCTTGGCAGCCCAAAAACTATAAATGAATCATGTTCCTCTATCAAATAAAAGCTTCTTAAACCAGGAGAATCGTCATTAAACTCGATTGGCATTTTCTTCGAGCTTATTTAAGGCTGCTTTTATACAAGCCAAAATTGTTATGTGGTAAGCTAAATTGTCAGACGTTTCTCTTTTATATGACACCATTAAATGGAATACTAGGAATAGTTTCAATTTTCTGGAGTTGTGGCACAAAGTAGTAACATTTTTGAAAAACTTTGTTTCTCACCAAAAAGTTCACTTAGTGGATGACTGTCTTAAAGACAACACAAGAATTAATATGAATTAACTTGGATGCAATACGGCTTTTATTAATGATTAAATAGAAGATTAAAATCTTTTGTATATTTTTTGTATGTGATCAAATAGTTAATTTAATGATACCAAAGTTCATGGATAGTAAAGAAACGGTTAATATTCATTCTTAAATATCAATGTTGTTCCAAAATTGAACAGCAATCTGTTTTAAATTTGTTAAAAGCAGCTGTGATTTTGGGTTTGACTTACAAAATTTCCTTTAAAGGTAATCACCGGTATTTAATCAGCAATTATTCAGCAAATTTTATTTAGAAGTTACGCTTCCTGTTTTTGCAGATCGAAGAAAATCTTCAAAGTCTTGGCAACCTAAGAACCATAAATGAATCATGTTCTTCAAATGGCCATTTTCGTGTTTAGGTCGTCCTGTTGCGTAAGTTTTCTTCAACATTTTAACTCACAGGACGGGAAGTCGATAGGGATTATTACCAGCCATTCTGGGCGTAAAATTTGAAATCATCAAAGCACTTAGTGTAGGACTTCGAACCCTCACATTCAACTCTCATAATGACCCTACATATAGCATATATTTTGGTTATAATTCCTCCTGATATTTAATACAATATTTTGCACGTATGTGGGCATATTTTAAATAATGAATTCGAAAGAATGACTTACTTCACTTTCATTAATTCCACCAAAAGGTCAAAAGCTGTCTTAGTTTGTTCCACTACGCTAATATAATTGTCTAAATCTATGTTATGTATTATTATTGAAGATATGTCTGTATTTTCCAATTTCAATTTCTACACTCTTAAACTGCCTCTTTGCTGAATGAAGTTAACAAATGAAATCAGCAACATGACTATCTTAGTATAAATATTTGCTGCTAATTCTTTTATTTAACTTTTTCCATGGTGTACACCATACTATTTCATATGCTCTTCAGATAAATTGATCTTTTATCTGCCAATTTACACCTCTTTGAATCATATTTTCATGGACTAAGGAGCATGCAGTTGGCTTCTTAATCTACAATTCTTTCTGTTAAGACTTACACGATAAGGAACTGTTGATGGAGTGTATGTATATATACTATATAGACAGAAGGTGCATAAGAATAATTTTTTTAGAGTTTTGATACAATTTTTTATCTTTTTAGGGACATTGCTAATAACAGTACACAAAAGGACGCACATTTCACGACAGGATTGGGTGTGAAAATTCTTGGTATGATTCCTAACCTGTTATTTCTCCTATCGACTTTGAGATGAATAACAAGTTATAAAATAAATTACCAGTAAACCAATAAGTTAAAAAAAACAACATATAAACAAATATTCCCTCTAGTTAGGCTAAGCTTCACCATAGATGGCCGTAAAAAAATGTTTGGTCTAGAGCTGAAAGCTGTTGATCCTGACAGAGCACCACTTGAAGTACCAGAAAAACTTGAGTGGCCATTATGTAACAGTATAAATGCCCCGATTTTTAACGGTTTTATGGAATCGGGTAAACAAAAAAATTAACAAAATCAACAAAACAACTTAAAAATATTTTGCAGAAGCTTTTATGTTAATTATCAATGTTGTACATATGAAATGTTCTTCAAGATATTTTTAACTTGGTTTGCTTTTTAATCCTCAATGACAAACTATATTACCAAAATAATAAAGAGGTTTATTGCCACAATGATTTGTCCAAAAAATAATATGCTCTCCATTCGGTTTTGACCCTCCTTACATCTTATGATTATTGTTTCCAATGTGATTTGTAGTCAGCATTGAATTTCCTTCAAAATGAGGGGTCACTTGACATCAATGTTTGAATGTTTGAATATCACTCGCCTTTCCATTTTTTTAAGCTAGCATTTGTAATAAACGACGCGGCGTTATGTATACATAACCACTAGAGTCTAAATCAACATGATTATCGGTCATTTCTTCGCTTCAAGTGTTTATTTTCCTCCCCTTAATTTCTTCTTCGCCATACTCTGGCTTATTGTCATATAAACCAACAATACAGTAGTCTCAAAGTTCTGTATAAACACCGTATTAACGCCTTGCTATCAAGCAAATTCGAGACAACTGTATTGACTCCTCAAAATTAGACGATTGATTTCTTTCTATGTAAAATTCAAAGCAGATAATTTTATAGGTATTTGTAGCTAAAAATTATAGAAACGCTCAAGCACAACTGTGTCAGTGACTACATTAAATTTGTAAAACAAAAAAACATTTTTTTAGAAAATCATTAAAATCACACTTGGTTTTGATTTTTTCGAGTGTGATGATAATACCAATGAACGAATAAGTTTTTCTGACCTCAGTTTCCCTTTTATTACAAGTTTAACAATAAGGCAGATGGTTTTAACGAGTTGGTTGACTTTTCCATAAAAAAGAACACACTTTTTATACTCTTAGCATTTCGTTTAGGTACGATTCAACTGATGATTTCTTCCGCATGTATCATTGTCGGATCACTATATGCAAGTGTAAGATACTTTGATGGTTATGGCCATGATGCAGCACAATTCAATGCAGGAGTAGGATGGGGCCTTATAGCATGTGGGCTTTTGCAAGGCATTTGTGGTTGGTTAGTTTTGGCCGCTTCATGTCACTTCCACAATGACGCTTTAATGAAGATCATCAAGCTAATCAATATACTTCTTCTGCTTGGTTCGGTTCTAATGGTCTTTGTATTGAAGAAAGTATCCAAGTAAGTGTCAAAGTTTTCTTTTTTCTGTCACTCCCTGATTCTTCGGAGTTCATAGACAGTAGCTTTGACTTACGTCCAGTACAATATAGCTATGCAACATTATTTCAGCCTCATCCGTGTCAGTAATCCAAGCTTGTTGTAATTCTTTTCAGCAGCTTTTGAGCAGTAATACTGTAATGTATTGCATGATTTAGTTACCCGCTTTGAGTCACATTCATTATATATCTCGTTTATCATGTCCGATGCAATTATCTGCTCATTAGAAATGCACAATGACGTTTATTTAATTTATGGCAATGCTTTAGGTATCGCTAGTGGATAGTCAACTACTAAATGCTCAAATCACTTACTCATTTACTATAATACATGGAAAAACATTTCATAAAGAAAAATATACTACCATTGCAAAATATTTAAGTTAAGTTTAGTTAAGTTAAGTAGACATTTTCTACTTCCCCGGGAATGCTTTACATTGGACTTGCACTTGGACTTTCAACTGGGGAACCAATACCTTCACGGCATTAATGTAAGCTGAACATTTGCAGATGGGAATATTGTTTGTTGACCAAAATCAAGGTTTCTAAACCTTTATAACTACGCTAAAATCATTTGTTAAATGAATTTATTTTTACACGTCATCTTGTCACGTGACTTAGTATATAATGTATATATATACCATGCGCATGCTTAACTAATCACACGTCGATAGAATTGTCCCTCCCACCCTCCTAATGTAGGGATATATTGCAATAATTTTAAGATTTACTGGACTTACAATTTATGTATATATGTTTGTATTTTGCTCGTAACCTTGGCGAGCTAGTAACTGCTGCATGGTTCCAAGAGTACGTTTCCTCACACGAGGGGGTTTTTCGTATCCGGCACAGTTGCGACCGTTGTTACTGTACGAGACGCTTATTTTGTGGCATTGTTTTCTGATTTTAGCATTACCTATAATGGTAGATGTATTTATTAACAAATGATGTAGATGTAAAGCTATATGACTTGTGCACTGTACACTTCTAGACTGACTTTACTATATGAAAGTGACTGAATAATAAATAAAGTTATTTTCGTTTGAGTTTACAAATTAGAAAATAACTGTGCCTATGTGCTAAACATCTGTGTTGTTGAGATGGTAAAAGAAAAACCTGTATATCCACACGCATTTCTTATCCATTCCTTTTGCTGCCATATTTCAGCCATGCTTATATAGCTTTGTGTGTTATATTTTGAACGACTATTAAGTGTTTCATTTCCACACACGACAAAAAAACCAAACAAGCCAAAACACAACATCAAACATATTAGCGGATGAATAATCATCTAATAATTTGCAATGAGACCACTGCTGCACCACTAAAGTTTGTTAATAGGTCGTTTAAAGATTTTGAATTCTTATTGCTAATTGGAAAATGAATGATTAGTAGGTGACGTATTACAGACTTTATACTCTGGACGCAGGATATGCAGAAATAAATTGACCTTGATTATATCTAATACTCACCAAAAAAATCAGAACAGTTTAGTATTCATCATGATGAAATTCATCTGTTTGAAAGGGTATAATCTCTATCACTTTTTGTCAATCAAATTGGACTGCTTCACAACATTTACCAACCTATAATGATTGAAAAATATTCTCTGATTTGTTATTCAATATACAGTAACTTCATTACAGTGTTAGCATTGATAACGTGTGCCCAGGTGAAACTTTTTAACACATTTAGCTTAGAGAAGCGTCTAATAGGGTCAAGGGGCTGCAGTTTTCGAGAAAGTATTTAAATGAATTTAGATACCTGAAAAATGAATGATTTCTAATCAACAATGGAGAGCAAAAAAGCAAATTAAATAATTTTTTTTGGTATAACTGTATGCCTTTATGTATCCCACTTGATTCTAACAATAAATATTATGTTATAATTTACACTGTAAATAACAAATTACATATCAACATTCCATTGCTGTAAAAACTGTTTCGAAATTCGGCATACTCGTTGAAGACACACCTTTAAAATTTCTGTTTCCAGCACTTTGAAACACACGGTATAACATTACAATAACATTTGGAACATTATAACATTATGAACGCATTGTGAGCGTTCTCAAGCAAATAGTTAGAATAACTGCAATTCAAATAGTACATACATTCCTTACGTTATTTGTTGATTTGATTATAGGGCTTCATGGGGTGAAGGTAAACCATACTACATAAGAGAAATTGTCATTATATTCGCTGGATCGTTAATTGCTATATTTGCAAGTGGTTATGCAAAAATAATCTGCAACAGGGGTATAAAAATGTTACTTTTGTTTTTACCTTATTATAGATCAGCGAACTTTATAGAAAGTTTAAGTACGTGAATATCAACTCTCACTCACTCTGTCAATATCCTTCAATATATTATAAGTTTTTCCTCCCGGGATATCAAAGATGCTGGAACGAATGCACATTGACATTGCTGTATAATAGCTAATGCAATTAGAAATAAAGGCATCCTTATAAATTTATTACAGATCCGGATCCAGAAATGCATAGATTTGTGGGCTCTTCCCCGACGAATTCAAGTACTGGAACAGTGTGGCAAACAAAAGTTGCGTTACCGACACAATCAGTTTCTAATACTCATGGAAACAGTAAGGCGTATGCGGCTTTGACAGCAACAAGTGCTGACTCGAGCAATTTTGCATACGAATCGCAACAAAAACGTCAAGCGATGTTGGTTTATGATGGCGATAATTGCATAGACATGCAAGGAGTTCCATACGAAGTTTAATAAATCCGTGGAAACTTGTAATGTAACAATGAACTTTTCACCTGATGACCTCGGAATTTGCAACATCACGGTATTCTGTATCATGCGATGACATCAGACGCTGTTCAATAAGTTTTAACAGTATTTAACATTATCCCCATAAACCTTTTTTCAATTGGGGATAGGTATAGGCATAATTTTTTTATTTTACATTTAGATTTAGATTTTTCGCTTAGTCATCAAGTTTTTAATGAAATCGTGTAATCTATATATCAATATCCAATTTTATGTTTGTCTGTCTGCCACGCAAAATGGTGCATGTGAGCTGTGTGAAAAATTATATCTTTTTTTATGCGCGACGTCAGTGGAAAACTATATATGCATCCCAATTCTAACACGACGTTTTTGGCTGGGGAACCAATAGAGATTATAACGTTTTTTTCTTATAATTATTATTAACTCTTTTTTCCCAAGACTAGCGTTGGCTGCACTTCGAAAACAATACATTAACTAGATAAAAACAGAAATTATTAAGCGTTTCGGACAATAACCAGCGGTTGGATAACGGTAGCGTGCTCGACTGGCACACCAAAATTTCCGGTTTCGAGTCCGCCTCTGGCCGAACACAAATTCTACTACTGGGGGCAGCAATTCAGGCGATGGGTTGACGAAAAGTTTTGGGCAAAATTGTTTTGTAGACGGGTCTGTCACGTCATCATAATGTTTTATCGACAATATTTTTGTAACTGTTCGTCGTAGCGAAACGGTCAGTTATCACTTTCCGTTTCCAATTTCTAAATTTAATTTTTCGTGAGCTGTTTTGGTTGTGAAAGATGATAGGGGTATGATGCGGGGTCTTATATCTCAGGTTGCAATTGTTATGTGCAGCATCTCGATATAAACCTGTTTAGTGACAGTCATCCCTGACTTTGCGATTTTAAGGATCTGAAAATGGCTGCATACATATATGACAAGTCCCTGCGTCCCGATGATCACGCTTCTGAACATCTGTCAGTTCTATCATTGACTGCTCTGGAAGTGTTGCATACAATCGCTTTACTTCATCTTCCAGATAATCCACAAACTTCTTTACGCAATCCTCACCTCTGTTTACTTTTAGAGGATCGGCTACATGTCCATACGCAAACTTGCTGTATGTAAACCATCATAAAGGTGCGTGCTTCAATAGTGTCTTTGTGCTCTTCTTTCTCTTACCTTCATTCACAGGTACTAGAAGACTCTCGAAATCTCCATAGATGGCATAAAGTACTCTGAACTGCATCTCTCCATCTTGATAATACAACCATTTATCCTTCTCTTCAGGCATCTTCACTCTGGCATGTTCATTTCCAGAGCAGTGGGCATAGTGCTTGTCTTGTGACTCTACATTGTGAAAACCATTTAGACAGTTGTTGCAAAAGTGCTGTACATGCTGATGCTTTGCGTTTTCCTTACTCAACAACCTTGATGGCTGTATAGTGCTCCTTTTCTCCATCACAAACCATCACTAGATTGATTTGCTTCTTTGCATTGGCTTATGTTACGATTAGATCTTCGCTTGGTGTTGATCTTCGTCTTCTTCTTCCCATTTGTAGACTTTTCTTTGATATACAGTACGTTCACCAGGCTGTAAGGACACTTTTTCTCGAACTTCCCTTGCACTCGAACATCCATTGCTAGAGGAAATTCTAAACCAATCCAGTTGTACTCATTCTCATTCTTTTTCAGGTTAGATATCCGTTCTGAATGATTAGCGATCTCTTCATGATGCAGCGATGCTATCACAGCCCACTTGAAGCATTCTTCAACAATGTCGTTCTTAGAGTTGATGATTGCCTTTTTTGATATCACCCAGGACGGTAATTTAATGTATGAAGATCCTCTTGTCAGCTATAATCAACGTTCAGTTGCATGATGTGATCGATGGTGATACCTCTTTGTGGTAATGCAGGATGCTCTACTTGGGTTATGATATATGCAAACATGTCATCCAATACGTCCTCCATGTCACTACCTAGAACGCTCTTGTCATCTTGCTGTTAAAAGCTTTGTTTATCTTTACATATGCAACTTCATTTCCCTCTGTGTCATCCTCAAGTTGAATTTCCCACGTTATGCGCTTCTTCCACAAAGAGAAAGCTGCCTCTTCCATCAATTTCTTCACACTTGATCTCACTAGCGTGAAGTATCCATCAACATGTGTTGTTGTTGGCATACAAGTGTCTGATGTCCTGTAAACCTATATATTCAACATATCTTACCAATGACTGTCTATACTCTAGTCTTTCCCTAGTCCAATTATATAAAGAAGTTACAGACTTGCGAATGTTCTTCAATCCAGCTGTGAGCGCATTATGACTTCCTGTTCCAGACGCTGAAACAGTGTTGTATAATTTAGATACTGCATTTCTAAAATAACTCGACATCCTTTATAATATACAATTTTTCAACTTGAAAATTTGTTACCAGTGGACAGAACTGCGACATAAGTCAGGGAATTCCTGGCTCATTTTGAAAACCTTCTATTTACGGGAGTTTAGAGGGACTTTTCAGGGAGTTTGTACGGACTTTCTGAAAAGTTTCTGAGGGCCTTCTATTTTAGCTAGTTATTGGGGACTTTTTATCTTAAGGGAGTTTGTAGGGAATTCCTCTGACGCAATCAAACGTGACCGATGCGCATTTGATGTTAATGCGCATGGTAGCAGTTTTCGAGAATGAGTCACGTGACTGATGCTGACGTCAGGATAAATTAAGTCAATGTTAACGTTAGCATTTCTCGACGCATGTGCAGTAGGGGTGGCGTGGTTTTGACTGATGACCTCTTTTTCTTTGCGTGGGATGGGCACTTTGTCATTTGTGGCGGTCAAGCTCTTATGGATTGTCCTAGAATTGGAATGGTTTTGACCTTGAGATTTTGTCAGTTGTCATTGTCAAACTCTTATAAATTGTGTCCCAAAACCAGCCTATTCTTATCTCTGCGGAAGTGGCAAAAATCGAAGAAAACGCCTATTGAAACAGTCGCATAGCACTACAAAAACGTACTCTCTCGCAATGATTTTGAAAAATCTGCTTGGGAGACCAAACCGTTCGGATTACATTTATTTTCAATTTTTAAGGAACCAAAAGTAAGAAAAAAGTATACAAGTCAAGCGGAATTAAGAAAAAAAAGCCTACAAGATAACAGCGATAACAGTATCGCTCTCATTTTGTGCATATGAGGAAAAGATACGTTTCCCACTTTCTTATGTGACTAACAAATCGAAACTTAAAGTTATGATGACAAACAAGATTATTAAAGGAGAATTAAAGGAGAATTAACTTAAGCTGAAATCCTAATGTATATTTAAATAAAGGCTTATATATGAAAACTTTTAAATACCATATTACGCTTTTAAAAAGAGATTTAAAAACTTCAACAACATGCAGGATAAAATAAAAAACGTTGTTAAAAAACGAAAAAAGGAAATGTATTTCTGATGATATTCTAGTGAACACACAACATCAACTCGTCAATTGAAAACGTAAGAACTGCTTGGTGGAAACTTCTTGCAACGGAAAAGGTGAACCACCGCACGGACATAAACAACTTCATAATAATCAATGGAGATGATTTTCTTAGTTAGTGTAATAGCGATGCTGTTAAAAGGTAGGTAAATAGGAGTGTCAAAAGTAACCCTGAAAAGACATGTCTTATACATTTTACATACAAGTTTTCAATTTTTGAATCACTTTCTCAAAATCTGTCGCCTGTGGGCCTTCGTTAATTATTTGCATTTTTGCAAATATGAGTTAAAATTTTTTGATTGGCAACTTAACATTACTTTCTAGGCGGATTCAGCGAAGATCTAATTATATCTCTCGAGTATGGTGCAGATGATCCAAAATGTGGCAAAAAGCCATTTAACCCATGCAAAACATTTGAATACGCCATCAACAACCAAGCCACAACTGAGGATACCATCTTACTTGACAACAGTCAACCAGTAGAACAAACCTATGTGGTCCATAACACCATAAAAGTGATATCAAATCTGACTGTTAAAAGCCTTGACAACACCAAATCAAAACCAATTCTTATAAAAACCGATGGACATCCAATTTTTCAATTTAGCCATTCTTCTATCAAAGGAAGGGTGAGTATCTCCCACATCGAAATACGAAATGCATTCCTGTCTAAATTCATATCAGATTGTGTCCTTCTCCTTTCCAATTGTGATCTATTGAATATGTTTGGTGTAATATTTGCTGAGAGTTCATCAGCAGATGTTACAGTAGCTATAACGTCCTGCTATATTGAAGGAGCCGCCAAAACAAAGAAGAAAACAATTTATGTAGGAAGATATCTAAAGCTGAATCTTTACATTAGAGACTCAAAACTAATGCAATTTAAAAGTGGTTTAATTAGACAATTCAGGTCGAAGCAAACTTCAATCATGATTAAAAATTGCACAGTAGTAGCCGCTGGAAAAGGTACTTATCTGAGTTTTAGTGGCTATTATAAAGCAAGCAATCAAAGTAAAGTATACCTGTCTTCTGTATATTTTAAAGATGTTTCAGTTCTTGTAAAGCAGATGCTTTTACAAGCTGACAATGCTACTTTTGCAAACAATTCAAGACTTGCAGCTGAAAATTCTAAACTTGTAACTGCCAACAATACAAACTTTCTCAATTCTAAAAGAGGAGGCATAATAACCAGTCACTCCAAATTACAGATTTTCAATTGCAATTTCAATAATAATAGTGCAGAACTTGGTGGGGCCTTACGTAGTAAAGATAGTATTGTCCACATATCAAACAGTTATTTCAGGGGAAACAATGCAAACGTCAATGGAGGAACCATGTATATTGAAAATAGACAGAGTGGTGTTAATCTATTGGTTGATAATACCTATATAGAAGGCAACAACATAAACTCAATGACAGTTTCAATTATAGCAATTAAAGATGCTTTCATACAAGCTATAAATGTAACTGTTAATTCTACATCAAACAATCTGGGAATCAATAAAATGCTAGCCAGCAATGGAAATAATGTATACAGCCGCGGCTTGTCTTTCCATTGCCCAATAAATTCAAACATACACGTTCAGAAATCAAGCAGAGTCATGTATCTTCAACCTTTTACTATTATTTGTCAGTCCTGCTCGAAAGGATCATACAATTTAGACAGGCCATATGTTACTTCAGATATGAGATGGAAAGTTGTTAATCCTGCTTGTAAGCCCTGTCCAACTACAGCAATTTGCGATATAACGATAAGAAGTAAAGACAACTATTGGGGATATATAGAGAACTCAACATTTTCATTCACAAGGTGTCCAGAGCAATATTGCTGTTCTAGCTACAGCAATCCCTGTGTTTCCCATAACACGTGTGAAAAGAATAGATGCAATATCTTGTGTGGGAGTTGTCAAAAAGGATATACTGAAAGCTTGACAGGAACAAAATGCGTTGCAAACTCACAATGCAATGATAAGTGGTTCTGGTATGTGTACGCATTATTAGCTGTTCTGGCTGTTTCTCTACTATTATATTGGAAGGATCTTGTAAATTGGATTTCGATCTGTGCAGCTCCATCTACACAACTGCAGAACCATGATTGCGAAAATGAAGCAAGTTTAGCTAATCTAATAACACCATATTATCCTTTCAATGATGGAAGCATAACTGACTTGATGTACCAACAGATCAAAAATGAAACACAGAGTATTTTATCTGGTTTAATCAAGATCATGTTTTTCTTTTACCAAACAGAAGCATTGCTCCAAGTAAAAACATCTGCTAAACAAAAATACCAAGTGCCATCGTTCCTCAATGATATCATGTCGTCCATCTTTAATTTCAAAATCAACATTGTAAGCAATGAACTAAATATTTGTCCTGTTGTTGGCCTCACTGCAGCAGGAAAGGAATTTTTAAGAGCTAGTTTTCCTGTTTCTCTGTTAACAGTTCTTTCTGGCCTCTTCATTTGCAATTACTTGTACAAAAAACTTGCTAGATTATTCAAGTTAAGGGAGCAGCAGAAAGGCCAGACAAAAATTTCCTTTTTTATTCGATTACAGCAATCAATCATACAACTTATGTTGCTAGGCTACTCCACAGTAGCAGTGCTTTCATTCAATTGTTTGCACTGTGTTTCAATTAATCAACAGAGACACTTATATGTTCAAGGCAATGTAGTATGTTACCAGTTGTGGCAAAAGTTTGTTGTAGCTTTTGTGGCACTTTGGGTTGTTCCATTCCCGATTGCACTCTATTTCGCTAGTAAGCAATCACATATGTTGTCTGCAAAACGTTTTGTCTTGATTCTATGTGTGCCACCTTTGACAATTCCATTTTGTTGGTATCCTTGGTCCAAATCCATAACACATATCAACCAACGCAGCAAACCTGTTATTTTGGTCAATGGAATCTATGCTGCATATCGCAAAAACAGTCGTAACAGCGGATTCGTGATCTGGGAAAGTGTTCTGATAACTAGACGATTATTAATAATCATTGCAGCTACATTTATCATCGAGCCAGTGATTCGATTACTGACAATTCTTGCTCTTCTGACCATTTTTCTATGGCACCACAACGTGATGAAGCCTTTCAACAGTTCGTATTTGAATCTCTTGGAGATGAAGTCTATATCAATGCTGTGTTTCTTAGCATCTGCAAACATGTTTTGGGGCTACACTGAAGAATTTGACATCCTGAATAATCCTCACCTTTATGCTAGCGGCCTAGTACTTCTCTATGTGGAAACGGTCATTTTAATTTTGCCATTGATAATTGTTGTGTTGCTCCTTTTATGTAAGTGTGTACAATTTTTAAAACACACTGTCAAGTTGCTCAAACTAGATTGAACGCTGTTTTGAATCGGTTTTTATACCTTGTTTAAATTGCTCTAATCTGCTTTTACTATTGCATGTGTTACTACGTGCAACATTTAGATTTTGTATTATAATCATTATGTAATCATCGTTGTGCTTTGAAATACGAATCTGCTATATAAACCGGAAACAATTTTTCATAAAAGTCACGAAATTGACACCATAAATTTGACAAATCATTTTTGTTTCAAAATTCTTGCTGAAAAAGGTTTTATTTTGTTACCACTTGACCTATCCTTTACTTTTGATAAATGTCATAGCAAGAAAAACAATTTTTGAAATTAAAATAACGCGGCTTAAGATCAATTATTTGTTGATTTCATGAGATACTTTATACTTTGAATTTATTATGTTGTTATATTCACTATATCTACATATTGATAGCCGATTCTCTGTTTGTTTGTCTGTCTGTTTGTCTATTTGTTTGTCTTCCACAGAAAATGGTATATGTGAGCTGCGGGAGAGATCGGGGAGTTAGCAATGTAAGATCACGCATTAATTATCTCTCATTCTATACACGACTTCAGTGTGAAAACATTGTATTGAGATCCAAATCGAACGCGACGTTTAGGGACGTTTAGCAAAACGATCCCATTCTCGATTCTCTGTCTGTTTTTCTGTCTGTCACGCAAAATGGTAGATCTGCAACGAAGGGGATCTGCAACGAAGAGATCACAAATAAATTATTTCTCTTCTTGTACGCGAATTCAGGCGATAAGGTGACATAAAAATTGGGTCTAATTTTGTTTGGGGACGGGTTTATGACATCATCAAGGTCTCTGATCGACGATATCTATGTAACGATTTGTCGTAGCAAAACGATTCCATACATTTTTTTGATAAGTTTTTCGAGCTCTACAATATGGGTAAAGTTTCAGTTGCCAATTCTTTAATTTCATTTTTCTTGAACTCAAGGCAGGCTGAACATGAGCGTCGAGTGACGCCGCCTTGACAGCTACTTTACTATAATTTCGTTGATCGTATGTGCGTTCTGATGACATATTGAGAAACAAAAGCATTCAAAAGTTTATAGTAGGACTACCCTTGTCTATTTTAGTGATTCTAATCTTTTGTTTACGACATGTGTTTTGTATCTGGAGTGAGAGTTATTAATTTAGATACTGTGGTCAACGCAAATGGTGGCACTCAGGAAACGTTGCTTGCTCAAAATGATTTTTGTTTTCTCAAAGTGCTACAGGTCACAACTCAACAAAATGAAATCCATCAAAAAACTTAGACCATTTCCTTTTAGTCTTTTTCCTCTAAGGGCTTGAGTTTTTTTCACTTTCACTTTCCGCTATGCTACACTTATTTCCTATTAGCTCCACATGTTGATGCTTACATGTAATGGTGGTGAATTCTAATTCTTCTATCATGTTAATTATGCTTTGATCGTGTTGAAATTTCATTCAAATCGTTAAAAGACATAACCAAACCCTATCCTGTGCTTATTATTCATGCGACTCTCAGGTGCCTCCCACCCACCTCTCAGTAAAAACTTCTTTTTGTGGTTAAGATCTAGCTTCAAGGGAAAAAGTTTGATGAAGCCCTCTGAGTAAGGGATGGGAAGGAGATTCTCATTTTATTTGTTTGAAAAATTGATAACACGTGTTTTAGCCATAATAAATATAAGCTCAACAAACAAAGCTGATATGAATGATTTCACAGCAGCACAGTTGAAGAAAAAGTTGATACAAAAGAACTTTTTTTCATTTTTCATGTTCAGTACAATTTGCCTATAATTCAATCCATTTCAATACCACTCTCGATTATCATGGAGCCTTACAAATCAATACTTTTTCCTATTTTTAAGGTAATTCACATGTATAAGTTATTTGCACATGCAATTCTGGATGTTTTATTTTTATAATTATTGGAAAACACAACATTTTCTACTCCTATACTGCATACAAATTATTTCAACAATACTCATTGTTTAAACAAGCGTGGAATTCGAAATTCAACTATAAAATTTCAAATTCGAAATAACTGGAATAAACATTTTTAAGCTTTCCCATGGGTACTGATGCAAGGTAATGGACCTGACCTTGTATTTAGTGAGATGCTATATCTGATGGCTTGCGTCAGCATTCTTTGGTAAAAATAATTTCCATTTTCCACGCTCTTTCTTCTCCAATTTGTGTGAATAATTATTCCAGTTATCTGCGAAAAAGATGAAGAAATGATAAATCAGACATTGTTTCAAAATTGTTAGCTATCCAACTTACCTACGGAAATCAGATCAAATTGTCTGGAAAAATGCTTCACACTAATGCCTTACCTTTTATCAGTGAATCACTTGCACGTTTGAAAAGTAAAAATCAAGGAAAAGTGCACTGGAGTCTAAAGTCTAGTTCTCACTGGCCAACAAAACCTTGTTGTTTTACATATTTTCAGTGATTCACTCAGTGGCAACATGGTGTAGCTCATCGCTTTGAGATCATCACCAGGCAACTAATATAAATTTTGTTGACATTCATCGCCCTCTCTAATGGCTTTCATTTATGATTTTATGGCTGTTTTAAATGATTACAACATTTTTAATTATGTAAATTTGTATTTTAAGGAGTAACTTCTGTTATTTGCTGTTTTACCATGTGTTTCTTACGTATATGAAAGTTAAGCACATTTTCAAATTTAACATGGAGCTTCAGAAACTTTTGAAAAACTAAGAAATATGGGTTTTGACTTAAATGAATATGAATATATGTCTGCAAAAATATCAACAGTATCAATATCTTTCTGATAAGGCTGACTGTGGACTAAACGAAAAATACCAAGAAATGAATGCAGGCATTCAAGCTGTTGAGGAAATCTTTGATCTAATCTATTTTATTTTCTTTCTTTAAAACTCTACCTTATCCTACCCGTGCATTCACAGCGTGAACGTGTCGAAGATACGGGTCATTTTTTAAACGTATTTTACCGTAATTTTAGTGAACACGTGAAAAAAACGGTGAATGTTTCTTCCCGTGTTACGGTTTGTTCATGTGACGGTATGTTTCCGTATAAGGACTGCTTGAGAACGTGATACTCGGATTCAGCACGGTCTTGATAACATCGTTTGCAGCCAAGATCAATTAACGAATACGGTGATATCCCGGTTATTTAATCGGATACGTGTATGACTTTTGTACAATATTTGAAAACGCTAAATCGTTTTTATCCCGGATCAATTTAATGAACCAGTCAAATACTGTTCGTAACCAGTTATGATTCTGAATACGGAGATGTTTCAAATCCGATGACCTTAGGAAGGAAGCGGAAACACGGAATTTGTCTAAAACAGGAAAAAAATAAGCAGAAGTATACTGAATGGAGAATGGCTTTCAATTCACTAATATACGCACACATGATATGCCAAATATACACACTATATATACATTTTACGTGGTCAACAATGACTCAATATTTAATCATCCTATCCTAGCCGGCACAAGACGTCTTTTAGACGTCCAAATCAAAAGCTATGTTTTTAGAAAAACGTCTTTTAGACGTCTTTAAAATATCTTGAAAAATCTTAGTCGCCCAAAGGACGTCTAAAAATCATATTTAAAAGTGCGTCTTTTATTGGCACTTCCAAGACGTCTTTTAAACGTCTCTAATAAGGGGCTGATGACATGATCCCGGTTAGCCAGGATGAAATTTCATCCCGCCTAACCGAGATCTCGGATAGGCGGGATGAAAATTTTATCATGTAATCGCGATTGGATATTTATGAAGATTTGACCAGAAAGCCAAGACCTCGGCAAGGCGGGATGAAATTTCATCTCGGCTAACCGGGATCATGTAATCAGCCCCTATGACATCTTTCTCAAGACGTAATAAAGACGTCTTTAATATATCTTTTTTTATTTTCCCGCCTTATTCAATTTTCGAATGTGTAATATTCAATTTCATGACGGGGTGAAACATTTAGTTTAATAATCTATTTATGTTGTTATGTTCAGTCAAACTACGAGGACAAATGAATTAATGTTATCACAAAAGTTTTCATATGATCATATTTTACACTTAGTTTTTTAAAAGCTGGTTGATTTTCGATATTTATGATATACTGCAAGGTATTTGCCACCCCCTGATTATCGGATCTGAACCGAAATAATTGTTAAGCAGTTGTTCCTTCTAAAAGTTCTTGTTCCTGCTGTTTACAAAAAATTGTAAAATTTTGTAAACTATTTGGTTGTTTTGCTAGGAACCGTTAGAGCTATGAAGCTGAAATTTTACGACTTTTCATCAAATTTTATTGGAAATATTTGGGTAAAAAAATTTTTTTCATCGGTTGAGTATTTTAGGCACAGCGGCATGTTTGTCGGTCACGACTATCACTAGACGGTTTTGTGCAGGCTCAGACATGGAACATTGACAGCTTACTTTTAGCTTATTTTCCTGCAACTGATGATTTTATTTCCTGGGCAACTGTTTTTCTAAGCAGAGTTCACTGATTTCATGTATTTTTGATTGGATATTATGTCCTCTTCCATAAATTTTGGGACAAGGATCAATTTTTTCCAACTTGGTGCATGCGATAAATCTTGTAAACCGCAACTGCCGGTTTGAATTTTTAGGACTTACTCTACTGCAAGGCTATATCACTTGCATTTTGAATGCATATTTCATTTATATTCATTTATAGCACTTTTATATCAAAAGTTATGAGTCATTGTTTGAAAAAGTGGAAACTTCATGATTTTGCGCGGTCTAGAAGTTTTTTGAGTTTTTCTTCAAAGTTGGCGCACCATAATATACCATTGAGACAAAATTGTCAGTTTAGATTTGTATATTCATTTAGTATATTGTAAAAGCTTTTAAGGAAAAGAAAAATGAAGGAAAATGTGTTTCTCTACCTACTTCAGTCGCAATTTAAAAAAACATCACTTTTTTCCAGTTTTTCGCATAATTTTCGACAATTGTCACTATAATTGATGACGTCAGCAAAAATAAGATCTATTTTTGAAATTTCTTTTTATATATATTTGTTTCCTGTATGTTGAAATATTGCTGTACCAAATTTCATGGCAAAAGAATAATCCTATCAGGAATTATAAAGGGGTTTGAGGGAGCCAAAAAGCCCACAGTAGGTAGGGTTAAATGTTAAATGTTGGGTGTGTTCTTTATTATGTTTACATTTGGATTTAAAGTTTTGATTTTGATTTTTGTAAGTATTTTATTCTCTCCCGATGCTTTTGTTATGGATGTTCGAGAAAAAATCTCTTGCAAAACGTGTAAATGTATTGGTTTAGCAAATGTTATTTTATAGATAAGCCTTCCTTACATTATTTTTGTATTTCTTCACTTCATTTCAGGATGATGTGATATGGAAGAAATAATAACAGACATGATTTTAAATTGAAGTGTGCGAAATACAGTGTCTTTCAAACGGTATGTGTCTTTTTCTGCATATATTCTATTTTGTTATTTTGTTGTATTATGTATGAAAAAAATACTTATTCATTCGAAAGAATATAAACATTTTAATTCAACTTAGATGTTTTATTTTCCCCTATTTCCAAGAACCCTTTGTAAGACGTATAAAAGACGTCTGGAAATAATCTGATTTGTCCGCTTTTAAGATGTATATAAAATGCGTCTTAAAGACGTCGTCTAGATCTTTTGAGAAGTTGTCATTTAGACGTCTTTTAGAAGTCTTGAAAAATGCGTCTTAAAAGCGGACATTTCAGAACATTTTAGACGTCTTTTAGACGCCTTTTTGGCGGCTGGGATTATTCCTCTGCCTCTGAAGACTGTGCGGAGAATGCTTCACAATGATATTCCACCTCAAAAGTTTTCTGCTGTTCATCATTGCAAACACTATTTTGGTTCACTTTCGAAAGGAAGGTCGTATGTCCAAACAACTCCAAGAGCATCATCAATTCTTTTATTGATCTAGAAAAACGTGGTTTTCGCCAAGGCAATCTTTGTAAAAATTTCTTTCCTACTTCATCAGACTCGTGGTCAATCATTGCAAAACGATTTAGTTGCTTCCAAAATTCCAGTTCAGTCCCCTCTTTCTCGACCTTGTCTCTTGCATGTTATAGCTAAATATATACAAATCTACGGCAATTCGCTCTCCGAAAATTTAAAAATATTGTAAGTATAATAAATACTTATTATGTAAGTTATTGTGTTTTTATAAATATTAAATTTGAAGTACTGAGTATGAGTATGATCTGCAATCTTTTAAACCCAAGGTTGACCGCCACCTTGCTCTGTCTTTATAACTCTTCTTCCTTTTCTCATCCCTCTCATCTGTCTTTATAACTCTTCTTCCTTTTCTCATCTTGTAGCTCTCTGCCTAGTAGTGGCTTCGGCCTTGCCGGGAGCAACCCATTTAAAAAAAAAATAACTTATGTGAGTTCTCATTTGATTTTTGTCATTTTCCACTTACTATTTTAAAAGAAAGTTTGAGCTGAATCATAAGTATATAAACAAGAAGTTAGTTGGTAATAGCTATGTTTTGGCTTGGACAGTTTCCGCATCAACTCCAGCGATATCAAGGTATCATTCGAATGAACTGTAGTTTCTTTTATTTGCCTCATGGTGTATTTTTCACTGTAAAGTCCTAACAATGTCAAGCAAACACATAGAAATTTCAAATGACTACCTTTGACTATCGATAAATTCCAATTACATTTGCATTATCGTCTGATCTTTTAACCTTTTGTAACATTTTGCCGTTTTAGTCGTAAAGTCGTTTTAATCAGAAGGTAGTTACGTCACCAAAATGAAGACAAATAATCTTTCGAGGAATTCAATTGAAAAATGGATTTCTCAAACTCTAAAGTTATTGCTCATTTATTTATTCATTTTTATTCATCAAAATCTTATTCAACTCACGACTGTATGATGCCATTAGTTAAATGAACAAACATCATGTGCAAATGAAATTGCTCCAAGTTTCAGAAGAATTCATGGAATCAAAAAATTCAATAGGAAGATATGAAAAACATTAACATCCAGCCTTGTATTTTCAAAATCTATTATTATTACTGTTATTACGGTAGCAGCGATAGCGAATACCGTATTAAAACACCCGCGGACTCCTCCTCCTCCTCCTCTTCCTCCTACTACTCCGGCCGAAATGGCAATTAGTCTGTGATTTAGAGTCTGCGAGACTCTACTATAACGCAATGTAAGTTCTAATGAAGGAACGCAGCCTTCGAATTTTGGAAGCTTTTCTATAACAAACATTTAAAAGTAGATTGCGTTTTGTTTCAAAAGTACATAATCTGATATTTTGTAGCTTAATCCATGAAAGAATGAATTCTTATCAAATAGGCCTACATAAAAATGGGACTTTTAGTTCATTACGCTAACTGAAAATACTTGATATGTTGCTTTTCTTGACGGTGAAGCTTATCAGTTCAAAATTTCATATTACCTCAGTTGTTAGCTAACTATACACTATGTTTCTGTATTAAGGCTTTCAAAGATCTAGTTCGAAAAGGCAGTTATTTGTTTGAATTCATTTTTGGTTTCATGAAATTATAATTAAAAACATTATATTTTTTTTTTTTTTCGAAACGCGTGTTTTTTTTCTCTACACATAGTCTTACAAAAAATTTTCTTATAAAAAAATCATATACAGCTCACGCATGTATAATTCTTTTGTCTTTAAGTTCTGGTGGTTTATGATTAGACCCTTTTTACACTAACTAATAATTTTAACAAATTTATCGTTTATGCCTGTTTTTCACCAGTGAGATATAAAAAATCACGAGCCTCAAAGAACTTTGTGGTAACTTTTCATAACTTTAAGTACAATTGCTGCTACCGTTTTGCGCCATCTGGCTCTTGTTATCTATTTTATTGATAGAGTACGGCTCCTATACTCATCTTTTGTGTTCAAATTCGGCTTAATACAATCAATCAGCAACACCTCCAGTGTCATTAAATGGTATGCTGATTTAGTCGAAGACGCAATTATTTCGACGTCATTCATTGTTAGTTCACAGCCACTAGCTTGAAAGTGATTTCATATGGGCGTTCCAATGCGTCTGTGCTCTTAAAAGAGACATAGCAAGTGCCGTGTCGTTTGACCAACAAAGCTTCACGTACATCGAGAACATGAAATTTTATAAACCACATTGCTCCTAGAGACTTTAAAATCGGTTGCTTCAGAGAGAGCAAACAAAATCTGATCTTCTTTATGGTAGAAATAACATAGAGTACATTTATTTGTCATCTATTTTTATGTGCAATTTATTTAATTTTTTTAGTAGTTTGTAACCATGGTTAACATTGAAATCTCGTCTGCATTGATAGATGAAATTACGTAAATAGATTACAAATAACATATTCATATCTAATATAAGATAGGCCCTTGGATGCTCTAATATCTCTAGTAAAGTCTTACACAACACTAAACGCAAAAGCAGCTAGCTGTACACATGCAGCATAATCACAGGATCACACTACATACCATCATGAGCAGGGAAACTCAGCAGCATATAATCACATGATCACTTATAATATACAGGCATAATGTTAAGAATTTCTTTGCTTCTCTGGTAGAAAAAACTGCAAAGTTGATCTCTGTTTCCTTCGCTTTTACCAGGGATATGTTAAAGCGTAGCTGGATGCAGAGCGATAGGTTTCGCTATGTTCTATGTGTGTTGTCAGGAATTTCAGGAATGTATGTGATTGTTTTTTTTCGCCAATTAAATTGCTTGAAAGCGGATTCTCAACCAATGAAAAGACGTGAAATAAATCGTGCAAACTTCTATTTGACTTGTATTTTATCCTAGCTATACGCGGAATAGTGTTCAAAGCGACAAGACTTTGATTTGGGATTTTGATCAAGAGGAAAAATTGTAAAAGTGAATTGGGTAATATGCTCAGCATCTTAAAAATTACCCAAACGTTAGCTTATATATATTTAGAACGCCTGCTTTGAAAAAAACATGTTTTATTTTGAGGGAAATAGCTTGGTATAACCACAAATATACTAAATTTAGATAGATATACAGAGATAAAAAAGGTCGTTGAAAAATGCAGTACAGTGGACCTACTGCATGTATATACAAATATAAACATAACACTTGACAAAGATTTTTAATAAATCTAAATATTGTGAAAATTTCTTGTGTGTTTTTTCGTCTTATATATAAATATAAACGTACTTATAAAAGGATGAAAGAAGAAAACTATTAACTTTTAGTTTCTTCCTTTACGGATTCATCAGCTAACTGAACTGGTTTTAAAATAAAGTAAAATTGCTCCTGACTGTCGAGCATTCTCAGAGAATAGAAATGTATGCTAATATATATAGTGGACTAAAATTCCTCTCTGATAATTACTTACATTAAGGGAAGAAATTTTGGCGGGAGAAATTTTGTCCGATTTGGCGGATTGCTTCAAAAACCGCCAAAATCCGCCAAAATTTCTTCCCTTAAGGTAGTAGGAGTTTACATACCGTATTCTCTCAAATAAGTGCCCGGGCGCTTATAAATTGTTTTTGGAAATTAGGGGATCGCTTATTAGAGAGGGGCAATAATTGGAGAGGGGCGCTTATAAAAACATTTTGAAATGGTCGTGCTAGCTGTGAACGAGGCATTGCTTTTTATCATATAAAAGAGTAAAAACAACTGTATTTTTCATGGCAACGAAATAAGATTTTGTACTTATAACTTAAATTTAGACGTCACAAAAAGATAGCCTTCCGTTTCTATTACAGAATATTCAGTTTTTGTTCAAAGTTCTAATTACCGACCATGCGCTTATTAATTTATGAGTAATGTTAAGTCACTCTATTAAGCGCCCGGGCGCTTATAAAAATATTTTTGACTAGAAGGGGGCGCTTATTAGAGAGGGGCGCTAGTTAGAGAGAATACGGTACTTAGATATATAAAAATAAATAAAAATAAATATAAATATAAATATAAAAACATGGGGAAAAACAAAAAACAAAAAAAACCCCTGAAAATCTAAAAGGATTAAGAATTTAGAACCTAGATTAGCATGCCTAACAAGACAAAAAGAACAAAGAACCAAGGGTTTAGAGTAATGATGTATAGTTCTCAAAGGGAAAACGGAATATAATATAATAAAAGAGTTATATACTGATTTTTTTATTCTTCCATGCAGCATTCTCAAAATATATTTATACAAAATAAATAAATTAATTATATATAACTATATATACTAAATAAAATAGACAATGTATATGTAAAATACAATGAAATAATACTAAACAGTACGATATGCAAGAAGACATACTACATTTCAGAGAATATAACCACATTTTTTTAGGCACAGCAAAAATGGGTTTGAAACCATGTGTTTATTTGTTCATTAAAGGAAGTGACGGTTAATAGCATTTTTGTTATTTTTTACATGAGAATATATTTTCTGTAATGTGCAGGCAATTTGTATCAACACAAAAGTATATATTCACCCATAACTGGAAAATAAAACATCCAAAATCAGCATTTTTGTCTCTTTTATAACACTTTTTCATACGGTGGCTCATATGTGACATCAATATTACTACTGAAAAATGATGCAGAACGTTAGTATCGTTCCTCAGGAACGTTAGTAACGTTCCTCAAGAACGTTAGTATCGTTCCTCAGGAACGTTAGTATCGTTCCTCAGGAATGTTAGTATCGTTCCTCAGGAATGTTAGTATCGTTCCTCAGGAATGTTACTAACGTTCCTCAGGAATGTTATTGCTTGGGCAGTTGACGCATGCGTTAGAGACTCTTTTGTTCCTTGATGAAAATTAGCTTCCCTGTGGTTTATTGCATGTACATGCTTTAGCAAGCAACAGTGATTCGATATTTGGATATAACTGATTTATACAAACATCATTACATTACAATCACACACAAGCACATCAAAAGTAAAAAAAAAACACAGAAAGAAACAAAAAGGATAAAACAGAGATTTGATTATTTGATTTTATCCAAAATAAAAAAAAAACAAATAAGCCACACGTGAAAATAAACTTTCAAAACATGAAATTTACCTCCTCAATTTCATCAGTTTTCTCTTCCATCGTCAGATGCTCGTCAGCCATGTTTTTTTTAACAAACACCCGCGCACGTGGCGACCGTGTAACACGCACACGTAAATAATACTACTAACATTCCTGAGGAACGATAGTAACGTTCCTGAGGAATGATAGCAGCATTCCTGAGAAACGTTAGTAACATTCCTGAGGAACACGATAATAACATTCCTGAGGAACGATAGTAACGTTCTTGAGTAACGATAGTAACATTCTTGAGGAACGATAGTAACATTCCTGAGGTACGATAGCAGCGTTCCTGAGGAACGTTAGTAACATTCCTGAGGAACGTTAAAAATTCCTGAGGAATGATAGTTAAGAAGGATAATAAACTTATTTAGGTACAGTTGCAGTAGCAACGTCTTAAAATTTGTAAAAAAAAATAGGTCCTTAAACCACTTTAACGTTCCTGATGAATGTTACTAACATTCCTGAGGAATGATAGTAACATTCCTGAGGAACGATACTAACATACCTGAGGAACGATACTAACATTCTTGAGGAACGATACTAACATTTCTGAAGATTATTACGTTCTATATTTAAATTGGAAATGTTGATAAAAATGAAGTGTGACTAGAATGTCACATACAGGCCACCGTATTTTCAGCAATAATATTGAGGTCTATTCTCTCTCTTATATACGTTGTATTTTCATGCATTGCCAGTTATCATGTCTGACTTGACAACAATTAACTTTCTTTCATTGAACATATCGTTCTAAGCTGTGATTATCAACACAGCCACTGTGCACTATTTGCTTACAAAAGATTCAGTTTATTGGACCAAACAGTCTTCAATTCCATCCAAGTAAAATAACAATGGCTCAAGCTTTATGATTGAAGGAATGCATTGAAATGCAGATATATAAACCTCAATAAAAGGGGTAGCTACATCATCTAGCCTACCATTCTGCACTTAAATTATTAGAGGATTCAAATCAAAGAATAAAATATCAAGTCAGGAATTCTTATCATTGATTTATATAACAGGAACATTAATCACCAGTAATTCTAATACTTTCAAAACTCTGATATATCTGTTTTTGTCCCTGACACAGTCATTGTCTCCTTTTGCCACTCATTAAAGTATTTTAGAAAGACATTGTTGGTATTTTTTTAAATATTTCATGATCTAAAAACAAAAACACGACTGCATATTTCATATAGATAAAAGCTTACTACTTCATGTCTACATACATCCTAACACATCTACATCTGGAAATGCAAAATCATATGAAAATAGACAAACATAGTAAGGAAAACTGAAACAGCCAGCAACCACACTCAGCCATAACCTAACCACAGTGAAACGAAAAGATTCTTACACATAGTAGATATTCATACCGAGTTTTCGTTTGTTTTGAAATAGAAAATTTCTTTCATTTCATTACAGGTGTCCTTGCAGTTCAGAATAATATCACATGACATACAATAATTTATTGAAAGTCACGTGATTAAAGTGACGGAAAAAGATATAAACGAAAAGAAAATGACGTAGATATATGCCCCAGAAAAATGAAAGTCGTGGGAGATCGTGGTCTTCCCTGATTCTATTTTCACAAGATTTGATAAATTTAATGCTTTATCTTGCCTTGACAATTAGCAGGATATCAGGGAATTCCTCCTTCCATTGATATAACGCCAACAGATTTCGCTCTGTGCGAGGCTATAAATGGCTGTTTATCATCCTTATAAGGCAGGATACGATTTAAATCTTGTTTAAAAGTCTAAAAGCTTCTTTGACAAAAGTCTATCTGAACTGAGATTGTACAGAAAACGTATAGATGAAGTAAAAAGTGGCTTTTTGTGACTTATCATTTTGATCGCTTCATGCCGCTTGGCCGCCATTTTTCACAACACACATAGGACCGTCTTTGTTTTCTTAAAACAAAAGAAATTCAATGAACATTTTTGATTGTCGAATCTCGCTCTGCATCCAGCTACGCTTTAACATATCCCTGCTTTTACAGTATTCCTAAAAACACAAACTACCCTCGGTGTATTTCAAACTAGGCCGCTTTCACCCTGATAAAATAGTTGTAATGAATGATTGCTAAACATTCAGCAAGGAGGACACTTTGAAAGAGTTGAACAAACAAAATCAACAAGAATACCACTTTTACAGCCAAGAGTGAAAAAATGGGGAAATCGCTTTCCTAGACTGTGCGGTGGCGAGGACAAAAGAAAACAGGTTGAAAACAAAAGTTTACAAAAAACCAACCCACACAGGTCAAATACATCAATTACAAATGTAACCAACCACTTCACGTGAAAATTTCAACAATAAAAACCCTGACGAGAAGAGCAAAAATGATATGTAGCTACCGAGGAAGAAGACTTACAGAAAGAACTAGAATATATAGAGAAAGAACAATGAAATTAAATGAATTCACTGAAAAAATCGTAACAAAAGCTATTGAAGAGACCCTAAAGCCAAACAACGCGAAGAAAAAGCAGAACGAAAGTGAAAATATGATTAAAATGTATATCCCATACGAAAGAAGTGTCCCAGAAAAGTTAGCAAGAAAAGCTCTTTATTTTTTTTTTTTTTTTTTTTTTTTTTTTAATCGATATATTTCCTGCATCCATCAATATGGTTTTCTTTTTACATAGAAAGCGTATAGGATAAAATATATATTCATGGTGTTACGTATAATGTATAAAAACGTATAATGATAAATATTACGGACATGACTTATACTAAATTAGATTAAATTAAGAAGGTAGAAGGGTTAATTGGATGTCGCAGTAAGCTTGGAATGTCAAATAATTAAAAGTGATAAACTATTCGCCATAATTAAATCCAGGTAGAAAAAACAACATAAATAAAATAAGCGAAAGCTTTTCGATTTATTATGAAAGCATCATCAGTGCTATGTAAAATAATTGTAACTTAGGTTACAAATGATTCGCATCAATAGAATAGAGGAAGACTCGATAAAAGAAAGTAATACTAACACATAAAAATATAACTAGCATGTAGCTTTAGCTAAAAATGCCCCCGCGTTCAAGCATTCCAATTTATACAGACAGCAAGCTATACATTAACAGCGGAAACAAAAACAAGTTTTTGGCCGAAAAAAAATGTTTGGGTTGATTTGGGACCTGATATGAGGCAAAGTTATATGCTTAAATATTTCGACAAAATCAGTTTTTGGCATTTCAAAACCAACTTGCAAAATGCAAACCAAATAGATCTACACTTAAATAGATGAAAATATCCACAAAACTTTGTTACTTTTTGTTATCTCTTAAGTCTAAGTTACACTGATGTTAATATACCTTTCAAAAAGTGTAAATAAGGCTTAACAAGTATTATCAGAAAGTATTTGCTACAAACAAGAGAAATGTGTGAATTGAAACCATGGATACATATTTTATAATTTTTATAATTAAAATAAGATTTGTTAAAAACATTCTGTAAGAGCCAAAAAAAAATAAATTTTTTTTCCAAAAAAAAAATTAAAGCGAAATATCCATTGCGTTTCAAACTTTGATCTAAAACAAAAAATAGCCATAAGTTTATATAAAAAACAAGAAAAAAATATATAGGTTTTATTGATCATGATCACACTAGGTTTGGAAGACAGTCAAAGAAGAAAAACACGAAGAACGACAATTTGTAATATGGCTTTCTTGTATACAGAGAAATCCAATTAAAATCTTTGAAGGCAAGATCCGCCAAAAATCAGTGCATTAAACAAAATTATTGAAAGAAAAATTTTGAGTTAAAATATATACAAAAATAAAATGTATGGTTGGAAAAATTTCGGATATCAAGCTGTGCTTCAAAATCCTTGTTGTTCACTTCACTAAAACAACACAAAAGTAACACGAAAAATGTCTAAGCAATTTTAGCATACGATCTTCCTAAATAACATAGTATAATATAATAATAAATTAGGAAAGAGAAAAACATTCTGTCTCTCCCACTTACAGTACCATGCTTTGAAACGGGAAAAAAGCAAAGTCAGCTAATAATTGTATTCCACCGTGTAACGTCAACACGAAAGTTGGAGGATGAAGAAGATGATGATGAAGAACAAAATCGGAAACTGACATTCGCCTATCTCGTGAAACTACTATGCCTCCTCGCTCGCTTACGCTCGCTGCGGGGGCAATGAAGATTAAGTAAAAATATAATTAGAACTAAAAATATGTTATTGATTTGATTATAAACAGAATAACCAGAAGCTTCATTTTTAATATGAAAGAGTCGAATTTTCATAAAATCTTATTATACTAATTCGCTTTGTGCATACCACTTTTATTTTAGAGAGTGACATATTTAGTTTTATTTTACGGTCATCGTCCTCTTATGTGCGCGTAAAACCACGTAGAGCGAGAGACACTTTTTTCACGAAATTCCAAAAGCATGTGACATCATTTGACGTCAGATTTTTTATACACGGGGAATCATTACATTGCATCCCCAATAGAACGCGACGATTTTGGGGAAATATCTCGAGAACCAATAGGGATAACTGACGTTTTTTGGGGTCCGCGATACGGGCGGTGACGCAAAATTTGGGCATATATTGTATTTGGTACTGCGGATATGACGTCATCAATTTCAATTCAAATTTTCGATCGACGATATCTTTGCAATGGTTGATCATAGAAAAACGATCCCATACACTTTTTTGATCAGTTTTTCAAGCTCTACAACATAGGTGCACTTTTGAGTTGCGATTCCATGATTTATTTTTTCGTCACGGGGTACGTAGACGGGAATGGTGGATTTGACCTAATGTTTTCGAAGTTAAGTTTGGTAAAAAGGTTTTACCCGGGATACTAGTCTTATTATAATAATCCGCGTTGTGCATACCACTTTTATTTTAGAAAGTGATATATTTAGTTTAAATTTACGGTCATCGTCCTCTTATGTGCGCGTAAAACCACGTAGAGGCGAGAGACACTTTTTTCACGATCATTCCAAAAGCACGTGGCATCATTTGACGTCAGTTTTTTATAATCACGGGGAATCATTGCATTGCATCCATAATAATAATAATAATAATAATGGTTTATTTCGGGCATATCCATATATTACAATGGCTCTTCATCCCATAATAATTTGAAAATTCTAAAATGCACAGTCAATCTATACAAAATATTAATTAACGATAGTTAAAAATATAACATAAAGTTTCAATTAGTAAAAAAGTATATCCACCAAAGTAACCACATCAGAAAGATAAAATGGGTGAGCAATGGAACCACAAAGAAATAAAAGAAGTATACGTCTCAAAACAGATAGGTGGTGCCTAAACAAGTAAATAAATTCCTATTAATGCATGCTCAAATACTTAGCAAAAGAGAGATCTAGATAAAAAGATTTTAACTCGTGTGAAAATTTTTGATGGTCTTCAACTGCTCTCAAGCTCGATGGAAGTTCATTGAATAGACGACTGCATATGCCTTCAAATGTTTTTGTGGATTTGCGACATTTTTGGGGAAATATCTCGAGAACCAATAGGGATAACTGACGTTTTTTGGGGTCCGCGATACGGGTGAAGGGGTGACGCATCATTTGGGCCTAAACTTTATTTGGTACTGCGGATATGACGTCATTGAAATCTTTGATCAGCGATATCTCTCTAACGGTTAGTCGTAGCGAAACAATCCCATCCATTTTTTTGATCAGTTTTTGGAGCTCTACAACATGGGCACACTTTTGAGTTGCGATTTTATGATTTATTTTTCCGTCACGGGTTACGTACACGGAAATATTTCACACATCTCTTTCGAAGCTAAGTTCGGTAAAAAGTTTTTACCCGGGATACTAGTATCTATATATTCGACCACACTAACAAGTGGTCATCATCAGAGTGTACGTTTATTTACAGATCAAATGTTAAAATAGTTAAAAGATGGTTACTATGGAAACATATAAACAATAAAAGAAAGTCATAAATGACAATATACAGTGTGTTTCAAAATGATTGCAATGGAAATTTTAAAGTTGTTTTTCTCAGTAAGTATATCGAATTTTGAAATAATTTTTACATCAATCGAAAGCCCTTTTTGAGATCTTTCGCCAAGTATATTTTTGTGAGAAATGAAAAAGTGGTTTTTGAGAAAACAAGGAAAATGTCTTGAAAAATTGTCATTAAATTTTTAATGGTCGATTAACACGTAGTTTAATTACATCGTGTTTATTGTTTCAAAGCACTGAATCCATTCAAATTTTTATTAATTTTATGTTTGCACCGAGACCCCCACATTGATATTTTAAAACATAAAAGTTAAACGTTTTTCATGAACACACGGCTTAAACTTGTTCATTGTTTGCCAAATTGCTGTTATTGTTTGAAAAAATCTTTTCTTTTCATTGACGTCTTAATCGACCATTAAAAATTTAATTACATTTTTCCAAGACATTTTCCTTGTTTTCTCGAAAACCACTTTTTCATTTCTCACAAAAATATACTTGGCGAAAGATCTCAAAAAGGGCTTTCGATTGATGTAAAAATTATTTCAAAATTCGATATACTTACTGAGAAAAACAACTTTAAAATTTCCATTGCAATCATTTTGAAACACACTGTACAATAAAAGAACATCAGTTAAAAAGCTTTAATGGCCGAGATTTCTCTTGACAATTAAGTGAAGGTTTTTCTCTTTTAATCAAAAGAGATTCTGTTGTTGTTCTAATATAATAATTGTTTAATTGTCTATTCTTATTAATGATCGTAAAGTCTTCTTTTGTCGAATTCTTATGGCCTTTCTCGATGGAGTGTAGAAGAATATGAGATTTGTGGTCTCTACCGCAGTGATCTTTTATACGTTCAGATAAACTTCTGGCCGTTTCACCGATATAAGCAGTCTGACAGTCTTGACAATTAAATTTGTATACAACATTGTGTTCATGGTCTCTTGCTGTTTTGTCCTTGACACTGAAGCACGTACCCATTTTTGTCCCTGTGTATATTATTTTAGTTTTGTGTTTACTTTCGGTTTTAGCTATTGTTTTGGCTAGAGTAGTTAGTAATTTCTCTCCTCTTTCTTTTCTGTACGGTAGAATTAACGTGCTTTCTACTTTCTCAACTTCGTTCTCACTTGTTGTTATTACCATTGTTTTGTTGTTATTCTCTTCTTCATCTTTCAGCTTTTTTATTTCCTGGTTCACGATCCAATGAGGGTATCCGTTTATCTCAGTGAAAACGTATCGTAAATTTGAAATTTCTTTCTGCAAATACTCATTGTTAGAGCAATTTGTGTAGGCTCGCAGGAGGAGTGTTCGTAATGTTCCTCGTTTCCACTTGAGTGGCGCAAAGGCGTTCCAATTTAAATAGATATCCGAGTCCGTTTCCTTTCGGTATACCGTTGTTTCAATCTTAACGTTTTTTCTTATAAGCAAAACGTCTAAGAACGAGATTTTGTCATCTTTTTCCATTTCAGATGTAAACTTTATGTTTTGGTGGAATTTCTGTAAAGCATCAGTTACTAGATCAACATAGTCACTATTGATCCAGGAAATTGTGTCGTCAACATAACGTTTCCATGGTAACATGTAATTCATTACAGTTGGTAGGACATTTCTCTCGAGTTCAACCATAAAAATGTTAGCTATCACTGGTCCCAATGGAGATCCCATGGCAACACCGTCAACTGGTATGTAGATTTTTCCATCATAAGAAAAGTGTACGTCTTTTGTGCATAACAGTAGAAGTTCTTTCATTTCTGTTCGGCTTATGTTGGTTTGTATTTCTTGTTGGTCGTAAATCCTTCTTAGAATAATTTCGATGGTGAAGTCCAGTGGCACCCAGTAAACCCAAGCAACGGATTTATCAGTAAAATAGGAAAAACATTTGTCCGGGAACGTTTCGAATTTTTCAATGTTTTTCAAGTTGTTCGAAGGGTCATTAAAACAACCACTACCTTGTTTGGCAAAGGAACCCTCAAAAGCGTCAGTCATATCGATGTTATACTTGTGCTGAATTTCCGAGCGAAGTTTTCTTCCAGGTGGACTTGATTTTGTTAACTTAATTACAATGTCCAACTTGTCCACACCAAAGGAAAGAGTCTTAAAAACATTGTAAACAATAAGAAATAAATAAAAAATGTAGATGTTGGAAACCAACACGAAGTCGTATACAAAGTGTCGTGCAAAAACTGTCAAAAATACTACAGTGGGGAAAGGGGTCGAAGCATTGCAACAAGGATGAGAGAACATGGGTATGGTGTAAACGCTGCGGACGAAAAAAATCTCGGGGTCATCACAGCACTTAAAATTGACCAACCATGAAGCTGATTTTAAATGTGACGATTATACAGTGTGTATCAAAATGTCTTATCCACCAACTTTCAAGGCGTATATTTCATTATATGTCTGATAAAATATTGTGAATTTTACATCACAAGAAAGAGCTTTTCATGCTCTATTCGTTAATATAAAATGTTTGCCAAAATATTTGTTCTTCGAAAAGTATCGAAGAAAAACTCAACGATCAGCTACCTTACGGCGATGATCAATAACTTCATGCTGAAAATGTCTACAATGAGACATTTACAACCGTTTTAACACGTGACTGCTTTTTGGATTGTTTCTCATTGCGCGACAAATCGCGATAACTCGCGTCAACTTCAATTTAACGACCCGTGTCTTGAATAGAGATTACGCAAAAATTAAGGCTAATTAAAATATTTATATTTTAAACAATGTGATTTTAGAAACGCAAAAGACATAGGAAAAGTCGTTCTTCCTACAGCAAGGTTAGCCAGCAATGTCTAATCTTTAGCGGCGAAAGACTCGCCTCATTCATTGTACTACAATACGTAACTCGTTTGGAACTCATATAATTATGACGTATGTTATTGAAGAAGAAAAATTAATCCGCGCGATAATTGGCCATTATTCAGGTATCACTACTACGACTACCACAATATTATAGTTACTTGCGTTTGGGTTGAATTATTGATATCAAGGTATAGAATTAAATGACATCCACTTTCGACAAATCAAGCTCTGGTTTATCTTATGGAAGAATGTTTTGTTGAACTGTTGGACTGATCACTTTATTCCAACTTTTTCTATTAATCTTAATGAAAGACTGTTATCGTGTAGTGGTAACCGACCCTTACGAATGGCTTGGGCAGGTGCTAAAATAGCATACATTAATTACTTGAATGGCGTAATAATCTTGGTCAGTATCCCTGAATTGACCGGATGAGCAGTTAATGAGTCACTTTGAGTAATTATCGTCGCGTGATAAACATAAACATAGGAAAGCGTATATATTTGCATATATTGGTGGAAAACGAAAACAGATATTCTCAATGAAGCAAATCTCACAGTAAGAGATTATTGCATGATGGGTATATTATGGAGATTATTGAATAGGGAACTGTTTCGACGATAGGTTTTAGCTGGAAACTCAAAGGGCAGAACACTTGATTGTAAATTTAGATAAAAAACTATTAAGGAAACAGCAACTACATTGTTTAAGAGCATAATTACATTAAGTTTTCTTTAAGATTTCGAAACTTCTTTTAAGCGAGGTTCACACCGGGTGTATAATGATATACACTACTGATGAATGCCGTGTATAAAGTGGTGTATAGTTTCAGCGCTGTGTGAACAAAATAAACACACACACTTTGAGCATTCTTTCAAATAAGCGCGGTGTATAAGAGCGATGCATATCAAATCGTTTTGATACATAGCTACACCGCTCATATACACTGGGTTTTTGAAGTTCAAAGACTTACCGCATGGTAAGTGAAATCTATTGTTTGACATTGAAAACACGTGTTTTCAATAGAAAAAAAACTTTGAAACTTTCAACTCAAGAGATCAAAACGATCAGGTGACATTCTCGAATATCTAAAAATGAAGTAATACATAACTTCATTGTTTTTGGTAACAGATTACAGGGTGGTTGAGAAAAGGAAAAACGAATGATTCATTTATTTGAACTGACCTGAAAAAAACTTTCTCTATCAGCAGTTCTCATTTTACAATGTATAAAATTGACCGAAAATCTTTCATCCTTTGAAAATATCTTTCACCCATGTGGTATGACGTGTTTTATTATCTTCCGTCTGATTCTCATCTCCAAACATAAGCAAAGCTGAATAAGCCAAAATATCGTCTGTTTCAATGTCAGACATCTTGATTTTGTTTTCATCTCTATCGTTATTTTCTGTGTATATTATTGCGTTTTATTTAAAAATTTGGTGTGAACACAACTCACTTTCGGCCCAGAAAAATAAACGCGCGCGTTATTATAAGGTTATACGCGGTGTATAAATTTAAATCTGGTGTATATTTTTATACATCCGGTGTGAAGCACGCTTTAGCGTAGCCACACAATCAACGTATCCATTTTTAGACGCGCAAGCCAATGCAGTGTCTCCATCCTGATTCTTAACGTGGATATTACAGTTATGCTCTAATAGTAGTTTTACGCATTCGATATGTCCACAATCAGATGCACGAATAAGTGCAGTGTTTCCATAGATATTCTTAATGTTGACATTACAGTTATGTTCTAACAGTAGTTTTACGCATTCGATATGTCCACGACCAGATGCAAAAATAAGTGCAGTGCTTCCATAGTGATTTTTGAGGTCGACATCGCAATTATGTTCAAGTAGTAATTTGACACATTCACTATGTCCTTCACAAGATGCACATATAAGTGGAGCGTTTTCATACCAAGTGTTAAAGTTGATGTTACAGTTATGTTCCAATAGTAAATTCAGACATTCGATATGTCCTAGGTTACATGCACGAATAACTGCATCTTCCAACGGTAAATTTGTGCATTTTAAAATCACTTTTAACTTTTTTGATTCGTTTTCATCTACAGCAGCCATGAGATACTCAAATGCATCAATCCCAAGTTCAAACACTATTGCCATTTTTAAATCTGCAAGTTCTTTAATATCTTTGATTTCTGAAACGAATAAAGAACTGAAGATCAATTTTCAGCTTTCAGATAGGTAGTTACCTTTGAAGGTGTATCTACACAGGTTCCATATATTATCGTCAAAGTCAATATCTTTTTTACTACTCTCTTGTTTTCACATCACTTAAATTTTTTTGTCCATTATTATGCGCTTATAACTGTCACAGACCTTTTGTAATTTGCGATGTCATAAGAACATCATTTACGTGAAATTTCTAGGTATTTAGGATTATCTAATATAGTCTTGATACCTTCTGAGAGATCGTTTCGAAAACAGCTACTATGAACAATCTTCGATGTTGAGAAAATGCAGCTGTGCTCAACTATTGCTTAAGATCGCAAAATTTAATTTAATTATTATTAACTAGTATGCTGGATAAATTTCTTGAAAGTGCTTACTTCCCCTTCGTGAGGTTGTGAGTTCAATCTCTGACTGAGTCCCGTCAGCGGCTATGACAGTGTGAGTTACTTCACTCTGCTTAGACCTCAACAAGGGAGTAGGAATGATGCCTAGGGTAGCTGTTCATGATCAGATACAGCTTCCGTAGCCCAAATGGGGAATTCAAATGCTCAAGGATATCCTTCACATTGCCCTCTTGATAATGGTAACTTAAGGAACTATCCTTGGTAAATAATCGTAAAAGTAAAAATATAAAATGAAATAAAGCAGCACGCGGGACATCAGTTTTTTAGTCATGGACGGCATCGCAACATATCTCCAATTGAAAAAAACAACAAAAAAACAAAAAAAACGCTATATTAACACCGTGGTTAAGCAACGTATCTACATCTGCATTACAACACGTGCTAGCGATAAAGAATGTGTACAGTATGACGTGCTCTTAACTTCGTCAATACACCATATAGAGTAATACATCTCCAATTGAACGCGAAGCTTAGGGGCAAACATCTATCCAACATCCTTTGTACTTGTAACACGCTACAAAAAATAACGTCTACGGTAAGTAAGTAAGTAAGTAAGTAAGTGAGTAAGTAAGTAAATAAACATTTATTAAACGTTGGTATAACCATAGTTACAAGTACTAATTAAAACCAACTACAATAAAATGGGTGAAAAAAGAATAGATATACCGGAAAAAAATATTTAAAAAAAAAAAATATCAAGGGGAACAAAGGGGACATAAACATTCAAGTCCATTCCACAGACTCAATTCTTTTTTGAAATTTTTTTGTAATCAGTGATTTTCCGTACAAATAGGTTTTTAACGATGTCAGGATGTGAACCAAATAGGCATTTGTATATTTCAGTTAAAAGTACTAACAAGTTTTTCTGATGTATTGAAATGCTTCCAACTGATGTGAGGAGCTCATCAAAAGAAACATTGTAAGTCCTAGTAACTGCTTTCAAAGCCCTCTTATGAACAGTATTGATTTTATTATTGACGCCTTTACCACAAAACATCCAAATAAGTTGACAATAACTAAAATTAGACAAAACAAAAGCATTGCATAACTGAAGTGCATGCTTTTCATCTAGATATTTCCTAATTCGATAAAGACATCTTACTTTAAAGTTAGCAACTCTACAAATGTTATCTACATGGAGATTGAATTTCAATTCTTTATCAATACATACTCCAAGGAGTTTAACTGAATTGCTCTGTTTAACAATATTTCTTCCTATATGTAAAGTTAAATCTTTTTTATCCACACCAAGAATTATGAGCTGAAACTTTGCAGGATTAACCACCATTTGATTAATACGAAACCAGTATAAAGCATAGCCCAAGTCAATTTCTAGGTTTGAAAGAACAAGTTCAATTGATGGTGCGCAACTATAAATGGTATTATCGTCTGCAAAGTTACAAACTCCACATCTTGATATAAACAAGAAAAAGTCGTTAAGAAAAATGTTAAAAAGTAAAGGACCGAGAAATGAGCCCTGAGGTACCCCTAGAAGTAACTCAAGCCATGAACTAAAGGAGGAGCCAATTTTAACCCGTTGAAACCTTCCGCTTAAATAACTTAGCATAAGTTTCAAACTGCTACAAGAAAAACCATAGGCCTCAAGCTTGGCTATCAATAAATCATGAGGAACACAATCAAATGCCTTGGAAATGTCCATAAGAATCGTACCAACTATACCCGAACTGTCTCGACAAGATTGCCATTTTTGTATGAGATTTAAGAGGGCTTGTTGAGTACTGTAGTTAGCTCTTAACCCACGTAATAAGCCAAAGAATTTCTTTTGTAGGAAAGAATTCATTTGGGAAAAGAGCAGTTTTTCGAAGACTTTAGACATAGCAAGCAAAATACTGATAGGTCTATAATTAGCCTTAGATGTTGCGTCACCAGATTTCAGTACAGGGGTTATAGTTGCTAACTTTAAAGCAGATGGGAAAACACCATCCAAGATACAGTTGTTAAAGCAATCCGTTAGAGGAACACAACTCTCCATAGCTACAGATTGTAGGATTTTTGATGGCAGAGAACCACTTGTAGATTTAAAACAAGTTGGAGAGGAGATTAAACTATACAAATCGAAGTCCAACATAAAAGCAGAAATTTCAGCACCAGAAACAACATTATTAAAATCACCAACAATGATTATGTTCTCATAAGCACAAGAATGAAAGTCTAGTAGATGCGATAAATTTCTAAGAAAATAATGTAAATTTTGAGAGAGACTCCTATAAATAGATACCAATAGCCATTTGCATTTATGTAGATTTAATACAATTGCTACAACCTGGATGTCATCAGGAATGATACATTGAAGTAACTGTCTTGAGGGTATGAATTTATTTACATAAGTCAATAGCCCCCCTGAAAAACCAGTGACATCAAGTCTATATGGCTTCTTATACCCATCTATCAAAAATTGGGCATCAGGAAAAGAACTATCCAATTTTGTTTCTGCTAAGCAAAGAACATCAATAATGCTATTAACTATCGACCTGAGAGCATCCAGTTTGCATCGTAAAGGATTTATATTAAGATAAGATATAATTATATCTTTTGGATGAGATAACCTCAGACGTTTAATATATAAATCAACAGGAATTTCATTATAATCGATAACATCAGCTGAGTTTTCTTCTGCAGCAGTTGATATTGGACAGGAAGTTTCGCCGCTACATCTAATTTCGTCGCGGAATGGACTTTTCAGCAATCATGCTTTAATATACTTGATGAAGTTGTTAGCGAGATAACAGCTTCCTTTTTTATTCAGGTGGAGTTTTTTGAAACTCAGACACGATTCATCGATGTTTTCATGATCAATAAAATCAATTTTGTTTTTCAACGCAAACTTTTTCAACCGTTCATTCATAATTTTCACCTTATCTTCAATCCCATTTTTATCTTTCCTTATAATTATCGAGGATACTGCCAACTTCGTTTCAGGTGACTGGTTGTTTACGTAATCATGAATTTGTTTTAAATTATCAACAGTTTTAATGTCATCAGTCAGGTCATTTGTTCCAATATGAAGTAACATAACATCAGGTTTTTTATTTGCGAGAGGCTTTACATAATGCACTAAATCATTTGATGATTCCCCAGAGTGCGACTTAATAGAAACATTTACATTTTTGAAGCCTTTAGCATTCAAACCATTTATCATAGAGTCTCCAATGACAAATATCTTACGATTATCTTTTTCATCACCGTTATTATTTTCTATGCGATTATCTTGTCGTATAATGGGAATCTCCGTTTTCTTAGTGAGCTGTTTTTTCTGCTCGAGATTTAATGAATTTGAGTTTGCCCCATTCAAAAAAGCGTCAATAATTTTCTGCTTTTCATCTAACTGCTTTTCAAGTGACTTGATGTGATTTGTCAAGCATACCACTGTAAAGGAATTCGAATCGGAACTTTCCGTGTTTTTCTCAGTGACTAACATTTCCGTTTTCGAACAGGAGCATGTTGATTTCGACTCAAGAGTCTCTTTCAAAATGCTAAGTTCATTTAAAACAAACTCCTTGAAATCAATATAATCGTTATCAGTAGTAAAAATTGGGGGAGCTGAACTGTCAACAAACAAAACAGCATTTTTAGCATCTTTAGTCAGTCTGTAGGAAATTTTATTACTTACTGAATGTTGCTTTACTACATTTTCGGCTTCCGCTTTGTCAAGTATATCTTTTGTTGTCTCTGAAGACCAGGTAAACGTCTTTAGAGCGAGTTCTTCAATATTTTCAATGTACTGGCCCTTTCTTTTCGCTTTTAGTTCGGTGAGCAGTGAAACCAAATCAGTAAAATCAGCCATTTTTAATAACACGTCCGATCACTTCGGCGGCAAATTAAGTGTCTTAGACATATTTCACCCTTGCAGCTCGCATCACTGCTTACTTCATTGCGTGTTCGTTTTTCCATGATACCTTACTTTTTAACTAACACAAACTCGCTACTTCTGCAGTTAGTCCAACCATCCAAATCTTAAAAAAAAACGAAAGAGCTCAAATATGTAACTTCAAAATCTTCAAGATAATGGTAGAGGATAGTAAATTGAAAAAGCATTTCTGACACTGATGTATAATTTTCGTTTCAAAAATGTTCTATATGATGTATTTGTTAGTTGAAAGTTTAATTAAAGTCGATGCATAAATTGGAAAAAGGGATTCTTACTATTGTATGGTTACATATTTTTTCGATTTTTTGTGGCTGATAAAGTTACTTCACATATGGAAATATTTTCGGAAACTCTGATTGGTTTGTCAAAATTCTTACAAATGGATTCAAAGAAAATGGTGCAAAACGCATAGTTAAATGGCATTAACATAAAGTGGATATTTGCAGTTTGGACTCGAGATTAATTGAAGTGATTTGGAAGATGTATTTTTATAAACCGAAAAGAAATCAAAAGCTTCAATGTTCACAGAGTTACCAAAGTCGTATTATAATACCTACATAATAAAACACAAGAAAGAAAATTTAATATAAAGAACGTGCATGCTAATGTCTGCTGTACGAGTGACTCGTTATGTTTGTATTTTTACATATGTTTTATTACTTTAATTTATTGTCATAATTAATAGAAAACATGTCGTTTTTACTGCATTTTAACAATTTGCATTCAAAAATTGAAAAATATCACAAAATAATGAGGGTTTATATTACACGATATCCAGAGAGTCTCGGAAAAACGTATCCACCAACCTATTTCTCAACAATTATTTGTCAAAGTATTGCTAAATTTACATCACAAGAAAGCCCCTTTCCAGTACTTTTAATTGATATAAAACTTTTAAGAAATGGATCGTTATTCGGTTATTGAAGAAAAACACACAGATTTGCATCATTAACTTCTTAAAAATCAATTAACGCTTGCAACGATGTACCATCTTTGCAAACACAATCAGAAGAGTAACAAGATGCCCTACCGGGCAGAAGTATTCCTGCAGATGACTGTAAGACTTTCTAGAAAGATTTCAGAAAGAACTGATATTAGTTCACGCTTTAAAAAGATATGCATAATGCAGAATGATGTTGCGGTATTTTACATTTTACCTTTTAACAACGATTTAAAAAAGACTTTAATTCAAAGTTGTATTCCCTAAAGAATCTTCAAGAAGTAATTAAGTAATAAAAAGAAAAGTCTGTGCTTAAAAAGTAATAACTTCGAATTTATTTAATTACATTCCCGAGAGCATCATAAAAGTTAAGAGACTTTGAAAAATTTTGCCGGAGATCAAGCTTAAAAAGGAACACCGTCAGTTTAAAAATCCATTAGAGAACACTCTTCCGTGGACGTTTCAAAATACTCCTTTTAAAACTATACAGTATGAAAATCTTTATGTTGTTTGTACCTGAACTTCATAATAAAAAACTTTTACTTGGCCTTGCGAAATAATAAAAATATCTGTGTTTCCTTTTTATCGTCAGCTTGATAGTATACAAATTTTAGAATCATACAATATTTTAAATTCGACTAGTCAATTAAAAAAGTGGTCATCTATTGATTAATAAAATGGGTATAAGCTGATGAGGAAGATGAGCTGTGCTTCAAGATTCCAGAGCTTTATAAAAACAGGATAGCTTACCTAGGAACATGAAATAGAAAATTGTATTATATTTAGAAAAAGACTAATAGAAATCTTACGCATTTTTTTAAATCGATGTAAGCATACCGTTTTTGTAGTCGTTCATATCTGATTTGAAGCATCAAAAACTGCTTATTTATCACGAATACCTACTAAGAGTATTAGTTTCACGTAGATTATCAGTTTGGATCATAAATGTTCTTGATTCTTTTAAGTTTGACAGCCGTATAACCTCTTCTATATCCATATATTCAACCAAGAAATTTTCTCAGATCTACGCGTGCTTCTTCGCTTCCATTTTTAAAACAACTACGGAAAACGTAAGAACGTTGCATAAGACTCACGTGAAAAACATTTCTACCTTGCCATCTGCGATTTAGCCATATGCCAACTATTCCTTTCAGTAGAGCTTATATTATACACCTTTAGAGTCTTTTCAAGCAAATTACTTGCACACAATGAATGTAGTGTGAGTTAAGATATTTAAAGCATAGAAAAAATGTAAGTTTGGAACTTAGAGGATTTGACTGACTATTTTCCATCGACAAAAATTGGTCTAGGTTTGGACAGTAAAAAAAAAACAAAACAAAACAAGATGCCCTACCGGGCAGAAGTATTCCTGCGGATGACTGTAAGACTTTCTGGAGCCTTTTCAGAAAGAAATGAGTGTTAGTTCACGCTTTAAAACCATATGCATAATGCGGAATGATGTTTGCAGTATTTTACATTTTACCTTTTAGCTACGATAACTATTAAACTCTGTTGTTTCATATAAAATTTCAGTCTTGCATCAATTTCGAGATTTTTTAAAAAGATTGCCATTCGAAGTTGTACTCCCTAAAGTATCTTCAAGAAGCAATTAACTAATTAAAAGATTATCGTGTTAAGAATAATCTGTGCTTTAAAAGGTGAATGTGAAAGAAGTAATATTTGTTATTTCTAGAAACTGCACTGTTTTCATCATTTAGAGATTTTTTCAAAAACTTTTTTATTCATAGTTATATTCCCTAAAGCATCTTCAAAAAGTATTTAAGTAATGAAAACTTTGTCACATTAAGTTTTGAAAGGAAAATCTGTGGCGTAAATAGTAATAACTTCTAATTCATTTAATTACATTCCCGAGAGCATCATAAACGTTAAGAGACTTTGAAAAATTTTGCCGGAGATCAAGCTTAAAAAGGAACACCGTCAGTTTAAAAATCCATTAGAGAACACTCTTCCGTGGACGTTTGAAAATACTACTTTTAAAACTATACAGTATGAAAATCTTTATGTTGTTTGTACCTGAACTTCATAATAAAAACTTTTACTTGGCCTTGCGAAATAATAAAAATATCTGTGTTTCCTTTTTATCGTCAGCTTGATAGTATACAAATTTTAAAATCATACAATATTTTAAATTCGACTAGTCAATTAAAAAAGTGGTCATCTATTGGTTAATAAAATGGGTATAAGCTGATGAGGAAGATAAGCTGTGCTTCAAGATTGCAGAGCTTTATAAAAACAGGGTAGCTTATCTAGGAACATGAATTAAAAAATTGTATTACATTTAGAAAGACTAATAGAAACCTTACGCATTAAATCGATATAAACATACCCTATTGGTAGTCGTTCATATCTGTTTTGAAGCATCAAGAACTGCTTATTTGTCAAGAATGACTACTAAGAATATTAGTTTCACGTAGATTATCAGCTTGGATCATAAATGTTCTTGATTCTTTTAAGTTTTACAGCTGTACTACAACCTCTTCTATATCCATATATTCAATAAAGAAACTTTCACAGATCTACGCATGCTTCTTCGCTTCCATTTTTAAAACAACTACGGAAAATTTAAGAACGTTGCATAAGACTCACATGAAACAACATTTCTACCTGGCATCTGCGGTTTAGCCATATGTTAGTTATTCCTTTCACTAGAGCTTATATTTTACACTTTTAGCGTCTTTTCAAGCAAAGTACTTGTATACAATGAATATAGTGTGAGTTTAGACTGTTAAATCATAAAAAGAATGTAAGTTGGTAACATTAATGATTTGAGTGGCTATTTCCCATCGACAAAAATTGGTCTAGGTTTGGACAGTGAAAAAAAAAACAAAAACAAGATGCCCTACCGGGCAGAAGTATTCCTGCGGATGACTGTAAGACTTTCTGGAGCCTTTTCAGAAAGAAATGAGTGTTAGTTCACGCTTTAAAACCATATGCATAATGCCGAATGATGTTTGCAGTATTTTACATTTTACCTTTTAGCTACGATAACTATTAAACTTTGTTGTTTCATATAAAACTTCAGTCTTGCATCAATTTAGAGATTTTTTAAAAAAGATTTCCATTCGAAGTTGCACTCCCTAAAGCATATTCAAGAAGCAATTAACTAATTAAAAGATTATCGCGTTAAGAATAACATGTGCTTTAAAAGGTGAATGTTTGTTCACGGTTTAAAACAATATGCATAATGTGGTATGATGTTCTTTGTGTTTTACAGTTTATCTTGTAGCTGTGAAAGAAGTAATATTTGTTATTTCATATAAACTGTACTGTTTTGCATCAATTAGAGATTTTTTCAAAAAGTTTTTTATTCATAGTTATATTCCCTAAAGCATCTTCAAAAAGTAATTAAGTAATGAAAACTTAGTCACATTAAGTTTTGAATGGAAAATCTGTGGCGTAAATAGTAATAACTTCAAATTCATTTAATTACATTCCCGAGAGCATCATAAAAGTTAAGAGACTTTGAAAAATTTTGCCGGAGATCAAGCTTAAAATGGAACACCGTCAGTTTAAAAATCCATTAGAGAACACTCTTCCGTGGACGTTTCAAAATACTACTTTTAAAACTATACAGTATGAAAATCTTTATGTTGTTTGTACCTGAACTTCATAATAAAAACTTTTACTTGGCCTTGCGAAATAATAAAAATATCTGTGTTTCCTTTTTATCGTCAGCTTGATAGTATACAAATTTTAGAATCATACAATATTTTAAATTCGACTAGTCAATTGAAATAGTGGTCATTAAATGATAAATAAAATAGGTAGAAGTTGATGAGGAAAATGAGCTGTGCTTCATGATTCCAGAGCTTTATAAAAACAGGGTAGCTTATCTAGGAACATGAATTAAAAAATTGTATTATATTTAGAAAGACTAATAGAAACCTTACGCATTAAATCGATATAAACATACCCTATTGGTAGTCGTTCATATCTGTTTTGAAGCATCAAGAACTGCTTATTTATCAAGAATGACTACTAAGAATATTAGTTTCACGTAGATTATCAGTTTGGATCATAAATGTTCTTGATTCTTTTAAGTTTTACAGCCGTACTACATCCTCTTCTATATCCATATATTCAACAAAGAAACTTTCACAGATCTACGCGTGCTTCTTCGCTTCCATTTTTAAAACAACTACGGAAAACGTAAGAACGTTGCATAAGACTCACATGAAACAGCATTTCTACCTTGGCATCTGCGATTTAGCCATATGTTAATTATTCCTTTCACTAGAGCTGATATTTTACACTTTTAGCGTCTTTTCAAGCAAAGTACTTGTATACAATGAATATAGTGTGAGTTTAGACTGTTAAATCATAAAAAGAATGTAAGTTGGGAACATTAATGATTTGAGTGGCTATTTCCCATCGACAAAAATTGGTCTAGGTTTGGACAGTGAAAAAAAAAAAAAAAAAACAAAAAAAACACGAACGGTTTCAAAGTATTCCTTGCTTACGCAGGAATACAACAAGATGCCCTACCGGGCAGAAGTATTCCTGCAGATGACTGGAAGACTTTCTAAAAAGATATCAGAAAGAACTGATATTAGTTCACGCTTTAAAAAGATATGCATAATGCAGAATGAAGTCGCGGTATTTTACATTTTACCTTTTAACAACGATAACAATTAAACTTTGTTGTCTCATATAAAACTTCAGTCTTGCTTCAATTTAGAGATTTTTTAAAAAAGATTTTAATTCAAAGTTGCATTCCCTAAAGAATCATCAAGAAGTAATTACGGTAGCAGCGATAGCGAATACCGTATTAAAACACCCGCGGACTCCTACTCCTACTACTCCTCCTCCTACTCCGGCCGAAATGGCAATTAGTCTGTGATTTAGAGTCTGCGAGACTCTACTTATAACGCAATGTAAGTTCTAATGAAAGAACGCAGCCTTCGAATTTTGGAAGCTTTTCTGTAACAAACATTTAAAAGTAGATTGCGTTTTGTTTCAAAAGTACATAATCTGATATTTTGTAGCTTAATCCATGAAAGAATGAATTCTTATCAAATAGCCCTACATAAAAATGGGACTTTTAGTTCATTACGCTAACTGAAAATACTTGATATGTTGCTTTTCTTTACGGTAAAGCTTATCAGTTCAAAATTTCATATTACCTCAGTTGTTAGCTAACTATACACTATATGTTTCTGTATTAAGGCTTTCAAAGATCTAGTTCGAAAAGCCAGTTATTTGTTTGAATTCATTTTTGGTTTCATGAAATTATAATTAAAAACATATTTTTTTTTTCGAAACGCGTGTTTTTTTCTACACATAGTCTTACAAAAAATTTTCTTATAAAAAAATCATATACAGCTCATATCACGCATGTATAATTCTTTTGTCTTTAATAAATTAATTTCTGGTGGTTTATGATTAGACCCTTTTTACACTAACTAATAATTTTAACAAATTTATCGTTTATGCCTGTTTTCCACCAGTGAAATATAAAAAAGCAAAAGCCTCAAAGAACTTTGTAGTAACTTTTCATAACTTTAAGTAAAATTGCTGCTACCGTTTTGCGCCATCTGGCTCTTGTTAAGTAATAAAAAGTTTGTCGCGTCAAGAAAAGTCAGTGCTTAAGAAGTAATAACTTCGAATACATTTAATTACATTCCCGAGAGCATCATAAACGTTAAGAGACTTTGAAAAATTTTGCCGGAGATCAAGCTTAAAATGGAACACCGTCAGTTTAAAAATCCATTACAGAACACTCTTCCGTGGACGTTTCAAAATACTCCTTTTAAAACTATACAGTATGAAAATCTTTATGTTGTTTGTACCTGAACTTCATAATAAAAACTTTTACTTGGCCTTGCGAAATAATAAAAATATCTGTGTTTCCTTTTTATCGTCAGCTTGATAGTATACAAATTTTAGAATCATACAATATTTTAAATTCGACTAGTCAATTGAAATAGTGGTCATTAAATGATAAATAAAATAGGTAGAAGTTGATGAGGAAAATGAGCTGTGCTTCATGATTCCAGAGCTTTATAAAAACAGGGTAGCTTATCTAGGAACATGAATTAAAAAATTGTATTATATTTAGAAAGACTAATAGAAACCTTACGCATTAAATCGATATAAACATACCCTATTGGTAGTCGTTCATATCTGTTTTGAAGCATCAAGAACTGCTTATTTATCAAGAATGACTACTAAGAATATTAGTTTCACGTAGATTATCAGTTTGGATCATAAATGTTCTTGATTCTTTTAAGTTTTACAGCCGTACTACATCCTCTTCTATATCCATATATTCAACAAAGAAACTTTCACAGATCTACGCGTGCTTCTTCGCTTCCATTTTTAAAACAACTACGGAAAACGTAAGAACGTTGCATAAGACTCACATGAAACAGCATTTCTACCTTGGCATCTGCGATTTAGCCATATGTTAATTATTCCTTTCACTAGAGCTGATATTTTACACTTTTAGCGTCTTTTCAAGCAAAGTACTTGTATACAATGAATATAGTGTGAGTTTAGACTGTTAAATCATAAAAAGAATGTAAGTTGGGAACATTAATGATTTGAGTGGCTATTTCCCATCGACAAAAATTGGTCTAGGTTTGGACAGTGAAAAAAAAAAAAAAAAACAAAAAAAACACGAACGGTTTCAAAGTATTCCTTGCTTACGCAGGAATACAACAAGATGCCCTACCGGGCAGAAGTATTCCTGCAGATGACTGGAAGACTTTCTAAAAAGATATCAGAAAGAACTGATATTAGTTCACGCTTTAAAAAGATATGCATAATGCAGAATGAAGTCGCGGTATTTTACATTTTACCTTTTAACAACGATAACAATTAAACTTTGTTGTCTCATATAAAACTTCAGTCTTGCTTCAATTTAGAGATTTTTTAAAAAAGATTTTAATTCAAAGTTGCATTCCCTAAAGAATCTTCAAGAAGTAATTACGGTAGCAGCGATAGCGAATACCGTATTAAAACACCCGCGGACTCCTACTCCTACTACTCCTCCTCCTACTCCGGCCGAAATGGCAATTAGTCTGTGATTTAGAGTCTGCGAGACTCTACTTATAACGCAATGTAAGTTCTAATGAAAGAACGCAGCCTTCGAATTTTGGAAGCTTTTCTGTAACAAACATTTAAAAGTAGATTGCGTTTTGTTTCAAAAGTACATAATCTGATATTTTGTAGCTTAATCCATGAAAGAATGAATTCTTATCAAATAGCCCTACATAAAAATGGGACTTTTAGTTCATTACGCTAACTGAAAATACTTGATATGTTGCTTTTCTTTACGGTAAAGCTTATCAGTTCAAAATTTCATATTACCTCAGTTGTTAGCTAACTATACACTATATGTTTCTGTATTAAGGCTTTCAAAGATCTAGTTCGAAAAGCCAGTTATTTGTTTGAATTCATTTTTGGTTTCATGAAATTATAATTAAAAACATATTTTTTTTTTCGAAACGCGTGTTTTTTTCTACACATAGTCTTACAAAAAATTTTCTTATAAAAAAATCATATACAGCTCATATCACGCATGTATAATTCTTTTGTCTTTAATAAATTAATTTCTGGTGGTTTATGATTAGACCCTTTTTACACTAACTAATAATTTTAACAAATTTATCGTTTATGCCTGTTTTCCACCAGTGAAATATAAAAAAGCAAAAGCCTCAAAGAACTTTGTAGTAACTTTTCATAACTTTAAGTAAAATTGCTGCTACCGTTTTGCGCCATCTGGCTCTTGTTAAGTAATAAAAAGTTTGTCGCGTCAAGAAAAGTCAGTGCTTAAGAAGTAATAACTTCGAATACATATAATTACATTCCCGAGAGCATCATAAACGTTAAGAGACTTTGAAAAATTTTGCCGGAGATCAAGCTTAAAATGGAACACCGTCAGTTTAAAAATCCATTACAGAACACTCTTCCGTGGACGTTTCAAAATACTCCTTTTAAAACTATACAGTATGAAAATCTTTATGTTGTTTGTACCTGAACTTCATAATAAAAACTTTTACTTGGCCTTGCGAAATAATAAAAGTATCTGTGTTTCCTTTTTATCGTCAGCTTGATAGTATACAAATTTTAGAATCATACAATATTTTAAATTCGACTAGTCAATTAAAAAAGTGGTCATCTATTGATTAATAAAATGAGTATAAGCTGATGAGGAAGATAAGCTGTGCTTCAAGATTCCAGAGCTTTATAAAAACAGGGAAGCTTATCTAGGAACATGAATTAAAAAATTGTATTACATTTAGAAAGACTAATAAAAACCTTACGCATTAAATCGATATAAACATACCCTATTTGTAGTCGTTCATATCTGTTTTGAAGCATCGAGAACTGCTTATTTATCAAGAATGACTACTAAGAATATTAGTTTCACGTAGATTATCAGTTTGGATCATAAATGTTCTTGATTCTTTTAAGTTTTACAGCCGTACTACAACCTCTTCTATATCCATATATTCAACAAAGAAACTTTCACAGATCTACGCATGCTTCTTCGCTTCCATTTTTAAAACAACTACGGAAAACGTAAGAACGTTGCATAAGACTCACATGAAATAACATTTTTACCTTGGCATCTGCGATTTAGCCATATGTTAATTATTCCTTTCACTAGAGCTTATATTTTACACTTTTAGAGTCTTTTCAAGCAAAGTACTTGTATACAATGAATATAGTGTGAGTTTAGACTGTTAAATCATAAAAAGAATGTAAGTTGGGAACATTAATGATTTGAGTGGCTATTTCCCATCGACAAAAATTGGTCTAGGTTTGGACAGTGAAAAAAAAAAAAAAAAAAAAAAAACACGAACGGTTTCAAAGTATTCCTTGCTTACGCAGGAATACAAAAACACGAACGGTTTCAAAGTATTCCTTGCTTACGCAGGAATACAAAAAACACGAACGGTTTCAAAGTATTCCTTGATTACGCAGGAATACAAAAAAAACACGAACGGTTTCAAAGTATTCCTTGCTTACGCAGGAATACAAAAACATAATTACTGTCATTGAAAATTCTGAAGCCTCATGTTGTAATTACTTGAAAACGGCTTTCCATCGATGTAAAAATTATTTTGAAATTTGTTATATTCATTTAAAAAACAGCTTTAAAAATTCCGTTTCCATAATTATGAGACACACTGTAGGTGGATTACCAAACAGATATTTTCAATGACACAAATCCCACAGGAACAGATTATTGCATGATGTATACATAATGGAGATAATTGAATGGGGAACTGTTTCGATGATAAGTTTTAGCTGGAAATTCAAAGGACAGAACTCTTGATTGCAAATTTAGATAAAAAATTATTAAGCCGAAACTCCACGAGACGGAAAAGGTAGCGCTATCGATTTTTTCCGCCGCTACACATGCGTAGTAGAATCAAATGACGTAATGTTGTAGCAGATGAGAAATGTAGCGTCGGAAAATGTCGAGCAACCAGTAGTTCGATCAGTTTCTACTTTTTCGCCGGTCGCTGTTAAATCCAGCCAATCAAAATGCTTAAAACTGTAAACAAACAAAAAATTCTTGTGCAAGCGTGATGTTCAAAATGGCGTCGTGTGAAGATGCTCACATGCAAGCAAACTTCAACGAATTTGTGCAAAGAATGTGGCAGCAACAGCAAAATACTGTACTTTTTCAGCCACAGCAAAGCATTCCGGTAAATGAACAAAGTACTGTATCAGACGAGGGGAGCATTGTAACTCTTGAGCAAAGTACAATTGAAAATGAGAGCCAGCAAGACGGAGGAGTGGATAGAGAGGCATTCATAGAGGCAATAAGACATTTTCGATGTCTTTGGGACACTAAGGATCCTTCTTACAAACAAAGAAACAGAAAAGCAAATGCTTGGAAGGAGTTATCAGAGATGTTTAAAACTGAATGTAAGTTTATGCTAAAATTTATGCTATCAATGTTTTTGAAACATAACTGTAATATACCTGTTATTTAATTCTCAATGTTTTTTTCGGATAATATCGCAGATGCTTAATCATACGAATTAAAAACTTTTCTGAAAGATCTTGTGCCTAACTTTCTATTAATAGAAGTAAAAGATTTGTTTTGTTCTCACATAGAAGCTTTTAATTTTCAGGGAACAATCAACATTATTGTACATTTTCAGAATATTTTTTGTAACTTACAGGTGTATGATAACTCAGAGACAATAAAAGTTGCTAGATATTATAAACTGTAATATACAAGTTAATATGTGCAGTAAAAGTAAATGTTATGAAGTTGTGAATATAAAATGGTAATGGTAATGGTAAAAACTGTCTGCGTTGTTGATATCTTTACTGAATAATTTACATGTCTTCTACTTTTTTATTTCATAACAGGTGCTGTACTTCAGCGTATACTTAAAAATCTCAAGGACAATTTGAAACGGTGTCTTGACAAAAGAAAAGTGGCTACAAGGTCTGGATCAGCATATTCGGAACTACCAACATGTAAATTTTTTGAACAAATGAGATTCTTGCATGAGCGGACAGAAAACCATCCTACAGAAAGCAATTTAAATACAGCTAAAAGTAATTTAGAAAGCATCTGTTTTAATAGAAATCAGTCTACTGACACTACTAAAGAAATCGGGATTATTCTTGACAGTTCAACTGGTGTCCCTCCTTCCCCTGCTGAAAGTATGGAAAGTTGTGTCAGTGGTGCTCCTTTTTATTCATCAAGTTCCAAGAGGCAAAAAAGAAAGGGTTCAACTTCTCAAAGAGAAACTGAAAACCAGGATGCACATCTTTTAAGCCACATTCAAGAGATGGACAAACAGATACTTTCATCTTTGCAGGAGTCCAAACAAGCTATTGATGAGGCTACAGCATATTGCAACAGCTTAATACCTGTGTTGCATGGATTTTCAAAAAAGAAAATGCGCTTGGCTAAAGTCAAAATTGGACAATTATTATTTGACTTAGAATTTGATGAACAATATGTTGATATGTAAAAATTTTTGCTGCAATGCTGCAGTGTGTCCCACAAACATGTGCCTTTTTGCAACAATGTTTTCAATGGATATAACTAATTGGCATTTACTTGATCTATTGTTTTTGAACCCAATTAATCTATTGCAAATCATCTGTTTTAATTGTGATTTTAAAATTTTGCTTTGGTCGATTTTGAGGGACCTAAGTTTTGAGGGACCTAAGTTTTGAGGGACACATTGTACAAACACAACATGAGCTAACCTAAATGTTTGAATACAGACTTCTAATTATACGAAACTACTATCTCTGTTTGGAATGAGATAACTGTAACCTAGCTTGATTAGCATAAAAGCAAATAATAAATCTTAGATCCATCAAAGTTGTGTATCAACATAAAGTAATGACACTATTGTGCAATTAAAGTTTCACATATTTGTTCAAACTCTTTTGACAGTTTCCAATTGCCATTCAACTGCTCCTTCATTGTTGAAGTAGTCCTTATAGGCATCCCTAACAAGTCTAGCATCTCGACTGTAATTATTTGAAGCATTGTTGTTAAGAGCTCTTAATCCAGTGAAATTTTGTGTTTCAGTTCTCCATTCCCCATATCTAAAGCCATCCAATCCATCACTGTCAATTAAAGATGAAGGGCAATAGTCATAGTTATCATTGTTGTGGTTTTCCACCATTAGAAAATTGTGCAGAGCAACAACTGCTTTTGTAACTTGTTTTACTTTATCAACTTTAGCAACAATGGGTCGGTGAAAAACACGAAATCTACTTGCTGCAATTCCGAATGTATTTTCCACCACACGTCTTGCTCTGCTTAATCTGTAGTTAAAGATGAGTTTTTCTGTTGGTAAATTTGTTGTAGGATAAGGTTTCATCATGTGTTTTTTTAATGCAAAAGCGTCGTCTGCGACGAAAACATGTGGTAGAACCTTTTGACTATGTGGCAGTCTTCTGTCACCTGGAATATTCAATAAATTGTTTTCAATTGCATATCCTAAGTAGCTGTTGTTGTAAACACTCCCGTCACTCTGCCTTCCACTATCACCTATATCTACTATCAGGAAATGGTATTTTGCGCTGCAGATAGCCATGAGAACAATACTGTGTGTCTTTTTATAGTTGAAGTAGACAGAACCAGATCGTGGTGGGGCAAACATCATAACATGTTTACCATCTATTGCTCCTACTGCATTGGGAAAATTCCATCTTGTTTCAAACTGATAAGCAATATTTCTCCATTCTTCAAATGTACATGGACTTTTTAAGTACTCCCCGAGATTTTCCCAGATGACAGCACAAGTTTCGTGTGTAATTCTTCTAACTGTTTCAGGGCTCATTCTGTAACTACGAGCAATAGTTGCCATAGCATCCCCCGTAGTTAAATACCTCAGTGTAACTGCAAGCCTCTCTTCTGCAGATACAGGGTCTCGCATTACAGTTTTTTGCTTTGTTATGCTAGGTCCGATCAAATATAGAAGCTTTTCAAAAGTTGTTGGAGACATTCGAAACGTTTTAAAAAACAACTCATGATCACTTAGTTTCATTTCGAGAATTAAACTATGAAATTCTCCTTTTGATTCTCTTTCTTCATAGATTTTCCTGACCCAAAATCTTCTGGATTTACGGATTTGTCTATTAGCAGTAATTTTCTTTTTCATGATAATGTATCTATATAAATACAAGTTTCGAAGTAACAAAGCATATTTTATATTATCTCTGTTTTCCATCTTGTTGTTGTAGTCGTTATTATTATTAGAAGGCGCGCAAAAATATTTCTCAATATCGTGGAGATTGAACTCAATTGGTAGCGGCGACATTGACAATGTAGCGGCGGAAAAAATCGATAGCGCTACCTTTTCCGTCTCGTGGAGTTTCGGCTTTAGGAAAATAGTATAAACAGTGTTTGTTCAGTAATAAACATAGTTATTTTTCTTATTTCGAAACTTCTTTTAGCATAGCCACGCAATTAACATGTTCATTTCTAGACGCGCAAGCCAATGCAGTGTCTCCATCCTGATTCCTAATGTGGATATTACAGTTATGCTCTAACAGTAGCTTAACGAATTCGATATGTCCAAAATCAGATGCACGAATAAGTGCAGTGTTACCATATCTATTCTTACTGTTGATATTACAGTTATGTTCTAACAGTAGTTTTACGCATTCGATATGTCCACGACCAGATGCAAAAATCAGTGCAGTGCTTCCAAAGTGATTCTTAATGTCGATTTCGCAATTATGTTCAAGAAGCAATTTCAAACATTCACTACTTCCTTTCTCTGCTGCACAAATAAGTGGAGTGTTTCCATACTTATCCTTAATGTTTCCATTACAGCCATGTTCCAACAGTAATTTCAAGCATTCACTATTTCCTTTCTCTGTTGCACAAATAAGTGCAGCATTCTTACAGCCACTTTTCATATTGATGTCAAAATTTGTAGATTCCAAAATCACTTTTAACTTTTCTGAATCGTTTTCTTTTATAGCAGCCATAAGATACTCGAATCCGTCCTTTTCATGTTCAAACACTATTGCCATTTTTAAATCTGCAAGTTCTTTAATATCTTTAATTTCTAAAACGAATAAAGAACTGAAGATCAATGTTCAGATAGGTGGTTTCTTTTGATGATGTATCTACACAGGTTTCATACACTTATCGCCAAAATCAATATCTTTTTGCCCCAACAGCAAGCGTAAGCGAGCGAGGAGGCATAGTAGTTTCACGAGATAGGCAAATGTCAGTTTCCGATTTTGTTCTTCAACATAATCCTCCAATTTTTCGTGTTGACGTTCCACGGTGGTATACAATTATTAGCTGACTTTGCTATTTTTCCGTTTCAAAGAATGGTACTGTATGTGGAAGATAGAGAAGCTTTTTTTGTATCTCTTCCCTAATTTATTACTAGCAAGTAGCTTTCGCTATGAGAGCGCCCGTGATTGCATTTCCGTTAATACCACTATATCGGCACAAAATGACGAAACCTTCCGCACATGAAAATTTGTTCTATCACATTGTTTGCCGCCAATATGTTGACATTACGAAAGGATCAACGTGAATGAAATTAATTTATAAAGGAGAACGGCAGTCAAAAATGTTTTTTTGCATAAATCTTTGCCAAGTCACATATTTAATCATAAAATAACATTAAAACTTCCCAAAATGTAGAACTATAAGAACTATATTAAAGTTATTAAAGTTTTCAAGAATTTCTTACGATTGGCCAAATTTGAACCAACTTTCGAAAATTGTTTAATTCTAATGAAGACTTAATAGAAGAATAACTTTAAACTGCTGATTTTGAATTTGAAGGTCAGCTTGTAGATAAGGTCAAATGAGGCCAAATTTGGACCAAATTCTGAAAATTGTTCAATTCCAATGAAAACTTTAGTGGACCATTTGAGCATTGTTGATTTCGGATTTGAGACCAAATCCAAACAAGACGACCGGATGGTCGAAAGATTTCGCTTATGTTTTTTTATTAATAGCGACCTATAAATAACATACAGTTTAACTGCCAATTTGAGACCATCAAAACTTGACAGTGTAAACCTTGTTAAATTTGTTTGGGATAGTGAGCATTTAGTCACGTGATGACTCGTTCTTCCAAACAGTTTTATAAGAATTTTCACCAATAAGTTTGATGGTCTCAAATTGGCAGATAAACATACTCATAACGCCCATTCTAAATACATACTTGAGGGTTCATTGGGTTGCAGAGCGGAATTTATAATAAACCCGTCTCCATAGTGATACGTGTTTTCGTATTTCCGCATAAACTTCCTGTTTCTGAGCCTAGTTGTACTACTGTGCATTTTGTTAAAAAGATCTGCTAGTGTAAGCATAGAAATAAAAAAAGTTTTATTGTGTAAACCTAACTTTATTAATATCAATTATTATCACATCACAAATTGAAACAAAAGAAATATACTTGTATGAGCTACAACCATGAATTTTTTTTAAAAAATGATTTTATAAGAAAAACGTGAGCCAAAAGAGACAAGACGCCAGAGGCCGTGAAGATCAGCGCACTAGACAAAGCAGCTCCTGTTTAAACGACTCAAATCTCTGAGCTGAAACTGTCTTAAAACTAGACTCGTTTCTCAACAACCATCAGTAAATAAGAGGGGAAAATTTTCTTGTAATATACGGACGCAACAAATAAGAGTATAACAACACGACCATTTTTATTGACGATTTTCTTTTACTATTCTGAAAGAATGAATTAACGATTTTCGCATGCAGTCATTAACTAATTTTGAATCTGTGCTTGTCTCTTCACGTCCTTGTCTTCTCGTTGTGCAGTTTTCGTAAGATCCTTATATTTTGTTTCTTTAGTCCTTAATTTAATTCGTTTGGGTTCATTAATAAACACGCAGCTTTCGTTTTATATACGATGCCTTTTCTTTTCGAATTTTGTTCTTTCAGGTTAGATTCTCGATAAAAACTTGATTCACGAGCCTTAAGTTCCCAGCTCACTCTTAATTTCCCGGGAACGTCGACTTGGGCGTCTTAATCTCCCAGGTCCTAATTTTCCACGACACACGGATCAATTCTGATGTCACCAGTAGACAAAACCAGTTATTATCTGGTTCTGAGTCTTGGTCCGATTCAAGTCAAATTCAGTTTAGCTAAGGTCTGATAAAGTTTCGTAAGCTGGATGAAGTTTGGGAAATTCTGATAGGTCTGGCGATTCTGAGGTCTGGATGTCTGGTAGATTAATTTGATAAATCGGACAAGTCCGAAAATGGATATTTCATGGTGCTTCTAACTGACCTAAATAGATAAAAACAGAAGATTGGAATACTATTATAAGTTGATAGATGTTAAAAGCAGTAACAATTATCATAATAAATAAAATAACCAGAAGCATCATAACTTTGATAAGGAATAAGATGACAAAATATCCTTAAAATCTAATATTTCGGCTTCTATCCTGAAGCCATTGTCAAAGAAACAATTAGAAACAATTATCATGCAAGGATATTCCACAGAATACTGTTAATAATTTCAGATAAGACCTCAGATTTCATCTTAAGTTGACAGAGTTTTCAGAATAAAATTCCCCAGGTATTCCTGGACTTTTCCAGGCTTCCAGGAAGAGACCCTACAGGCCATGGCTAAAGTAAACAACCTTGTTTAAATTAATTTCGTTTTACTGACATAGGTGGTCTAAGGGGTCGGTTACACGTAGGCGGGTTGAAGACTGCCCTGGGGCGAAACTTCAGCCCGGGGTAAATCTTAATCGAAATTGTACGTGTAACCTACCCCTAAGAGTGTTGACAGTTTCAAAAATAATGAATTGTAATGACAGTAGTGAGAAAATAAAGTTAACAGTTTTCTACAAAGGGAATATTCAGAAGAGTCAATCATGTATTCAATCATACAGTCAATGCATGCCCCAGATATTAAAGTAAATGAGTGTAATATAAGCTGATACTGAGAACACTGCTGACACATCAGTCACATCAAATTTTGTTTTATTTGGGCACCTTGTTACTGAATTACAGTGAGATTTTGTTTTTACACGCTTTTTTTTTATAAGAACAATTTTATAAGAACACGAGCCTCAGATTTGGCCAAAAAATAAGAACAAAATAAGAACAACCTGAGCCTCAAATTAATGTTTCAAAAATTAAGAACAGCCTAAGCCTGAATTTTGTTGTAAAATAAGAACAATTCATGATAGGAACAACTCATGACGTGAATTCTCTCACTGTCAAACGGTTTAGAAGTTGTTGTTTTTTTCACCTTCCATACTCATATCGGGTCATTACCGAACAGCAACAATGCTTTTAAACAGTTGCTTTTAAAAAGATTTATTTTAATTTTGCTGGAAGTTCCATAAATAAGAACAAAATGAGGCTGAAATCTGAAACTTTATTCTTAAAGCTAAGAACAAAATAAGAACAATTCAGGCTGAAAAAGGCTCAAAAAATAAGAACAGCCAGCCTCAGGTCAGATTTTACTGGTTCTTATAAAAAAAAAAGCGTGTAGTTATACAGCTAGATTTTGGGTAATCGTTTTTTTTGGGGATATTTTCATTTACTTTAAAAGGAGGTGTTTCCAGAGGGTTTCTACTAAATTTGCTAAAATTTGAATCCGCAAAAAAATTTGGCAAGTTGTCAAGCAAATATCTTTTTTACTACAAAAATATTCACACATTAGTTGGAAAGTTTGCTCAAGTTGAAAATGGGATTCACAATAGATAACAACTGAGTAAAATTGAATATATAATTTTTAGCACGATTTTCAATATCAATATTCACAAAAGTAAATCCATGCTAATTGCCCACAAAATTGTATTCACAAGTCCAGGAAAAAGTTAACTTTAAGATTTTTAAACAGTTTTTTTGATTTTCACTCATTTGTGAAAAACGATTACCTTCAATCATCCTAACTTCGGACAGCTGCCCTAACTTCAGGCGCAAAAAACAAAACAAAAAAACAAAACATTTCCGCAAGATATAAACCACATCATCAATATTCATATTGCACTGTCAATTAAACTTATTTCAAAACTTAACATTTTACGGAATTGACACAGAACTTTTACACATGTGCACAATTTATCATGTTTTTTTTAATGCAATTTAATGCTTTCTGCATTTGAACTGGATTTTCTAATTAAGTCTCTCGCATTATCAGAAGAATACTAGTGTCTATCTAAAAAGGTCATTTTACTAAGGGCAATGGCAAATTTAGAATATAGATTACTAGAATCCTGAAATCAGAAAAAGTCCATTAATATTAATACGCCAACATCTCTTATCTGCTTTATCGAATATTCTAATATTTCCTATGACTTGGTTGAGTATGGATGTATATTTTTTAACCAGACAGGTCTTTGTGTCCGAAGTTTAGGATGTCAGAAGTTAGGATGGTGAATGACAGTATATATAATATAACAACAAAAGTTGTAATACATTTGGCAGATGTGATTAGAAGTTTTCATGTGCATGTGATTGTGATATGCCTTATTTTATTGCTTAAAAAATCTGTTTCCATTTTATCAAAGCTTTCTTGCTTTTTTAAAGATTCTTTTGAAACTCAAACGAGTGGAATCTTTTATATTCTGAAACACATATTTTGGGCTTGTCTTCACCCCCTCTGATAGTACTGTTAAATCTACCAAAACTTTTGAGGAGTATTATTTTGTAAGCAACAACAGGGAGTACGAGATTCACATCTTTTTAAGCCTCTGGTAGGAAGTTTTAACTGCTTAAATAAAATATAAACATAACAAAAAAGAATATAAACATTTCTTACCTTACGTGTTGTAGTCTCCTGCCGTAAGCTACTATATGTTGTAATGAATTAATAGCGTGGTAAGCAGTTAAGGTATCAACAGCATCTGAGAATCAAAAGTATATCTGAGAATTTTCAAGCTGGTGCTGCGATTTAGTACATTCCAGGACGCACTGACAGCAAATAAATTGCCTTACATATCTTTCAGTATATTGCTAATTAACAAACCACGGTCGAGTGAAAGCCTCTACACTAGTGTAAGCGGGAATCCAGGCTAGGACTGTGGACAAAAATTCTGGAATAACGGACGGACAAACGCTAATGAAAGATCAGCTGCTACTGCGCTGATCAATAAGATAAGAAAAAAAGATTTGTTCGAAAAAATTTTAAAAAACGAAAATCTATCCAAAATACTCAAACAAAATAAACAAATCAAATAACAAACAAATAGTTTGTTTGTAATAGACGGTTTGAAGCTAGAGTTAAAAATTAAAACTGCTTGTAATGCTTCTTCTTCACTGCAGTTGATCTTCGAAGGATATCAACATCACAAGCGTCACTAAAGTTCACTTAATTTAAATTTCACAGTGGTACTTCGAATCAAAAAAGTAATTAAAACCCTTCTTTTTGCTTTTCCTTTAGAGAAAGATCCTTTTTTTGTGACTACGTCGTAAATACACTTTACAGTTCACGAAATATACGAAAACATATCATGGTCATGAGAGCAAGGATAAAAAGAAATAGAAATAAAAGAATTTTATGTTAGTAAGTGCGATACTAAAAAACCTTCGCCGTACATAGATTAGATAGATAGATAGAACGCCGCCGAAACCAATATCTTTCGCTTAGCGAAATCTAACAAGGTACGATGATGTTGACCAATGGTAATCGTTAATTGTGGTTTCTTTTTCGGTTCACGCCATCTGGTGCATGTTGATGTAGATTAACAACAGAAACTTTCGGCAGGAGATTTTTGCTTGTCCGAAGGTTTTGTAGTTTAAGGATTTTCAGAAATATATGTTTTTGGCTCATTTGGGGCTTTAAATATGCAGTATTTCAGGACGCCTAAAGCTGTGCAACACTCGCTCAAAATTGTTTCTAAGCGTCTTACACAACGATCAAAGTTACGAGGCGTGTTCTCAAATCATTAAGATGTGCATGATTCAGAATATACAAGAAGTCGGTGGCGGTTTTCTGCACTTTGGATAACATGTTGACGAATACATGAGAAAAGAAATTGTTTATATTCTTTTTTTGATCTATGTGCTCACGTGTTTTGTTTTATTTTTTCTTTTCTCCGTCTTTGTCATCTTATGAGCCTTTGTCTTATCGTTTATGTAATTATAATGTTTACACTCTTGCATATTTTACAGCACTTACTTTCTTTAATTAATTTTTAACACGTTTAAACTTTGTATCTTTACATTTAGAGAAATGTGGCTCTTTTAAAAACAACTGGTTAAAAACATGGTTGCTGCTCGGCAATAATGACCGAATAAGTATGCAAGTTTTTAAGAAGGTCAAAAGTGGCACCATCATTAAGATAATTTGCACATTTATTGAATGTTAAAAACAATAAAATTCTGAACTATTTACCAATGAGAGAATTCCCATGATGAATCGTTCTAATTTTACAAGAAAATCCAGGCTCAGGCTGTTCTTAATTTTGAAACATTGATATGAGCCTCAGGTTGCTCCTATTTTCTTCTTATTTTTTGGCCAAATCTGATGCTCATGTTTTTATAAAATTGTTCTTTTAAACGAAAGTATGAATGCTTCTTTTTTGGTGGGCGATAGGGTATTTAGGCATTTCATTAAAGATCCCTGGTACACTGCAAACTTCAGTAACAAAACTTTCGTTTATGTTGTAGATAAACCATGTGTTGCAGAGCCAAAATTTAAAATGACAGAAAAGAAAATTTTCCATTCTCATTAAAGGTGTGGAAATTAACAGCCGCAAATTGTCTTGTTCTGTCCGCGGAAAATTTTCCTGTCCGTTCCTTTCCGCGGAAAATTTCTTGAAGTGGAAAACCGCCTTAATTAACTTCTTGTAAAAATAGTACTTACAATTCAACTTTTATTTTTATTTTAAACTGATGATGACAGAAGAATCAAAACATATTAAAACATTGTCCTTTTTTCGCCTGTACTGCCATTTGTTGTGGAAAATAGGAGGAAGCACTCCTTGATAAAGGGCGCATTTTCAGCAAGGTTGAATGGTGAAGGAGTCGAATTCCATCGTAGAGTATTATTATATTGCCACCCAAACACAGAACAGCTTTCGTTAAATAACATAAAAATATAAAATGCAACGTTCGAAAGTTTTTCAGTACGAAAACCAAAAAAGTGTCCGAAAGTTTTGTCGCCGAAAGTTTTTCCTCCGACAATTTTCGTTGTTAATGTAGCGCAATTACTTTCTGAAATTCGTTATTCTTCAGTCTAGACAAGGTGGATTCAAATTTCTCATGCATCTTTGCTGATCTAAAAATCACATACATTAATATTTTCTACAAACAATTTCTTTTGAAATTAAAATGATTTCACCACAAGATTACAAATTACACGTGCGAAACACCAGTCTTAAAACCTAAATTAATTCATATAGAAATATAGAATCTATTTTCTCACTTCGGCAACTTTTTATCTTGGAGTGTTCAGATATCACAATTCAGCAAGAGTAAGATCAATAAAAAAATATGTCAGAGGTGTCAGGGTACAGCTGTTGTTAAAAATAATATCAGGACTGCATATCCTTAGAACTACCATATTCATCGACTTGCGCAAATGATTAATTTTAATTTCTGCATTACTGTAAATCAAAACTTGCGTTATAAAATTGCTTCGTGTGCAAATTTTCGTTACAGTTGAACAATTTTCCAAATTTGGTCCAAATTTGGCCTAATTTGGCCCCATACACAAGTTGACCATCAAATTCGAAATCAGCAGTACAAAGTTATTCTTCTATTAAATATTCATTAGAATTGAGCAATTTTCGAAAGTTGGTCCAAATTTGGCCTGATTTGACCTTATCCACAATTTGACCTTCCTATTTGAAATCAGCAGTACAAACTTGTTCCACTGTTAAATTTTCATTAAAATTGAACGATTTTTAAAATTTGCATCAAATTCGGCCTATTTTTCCTTTTTAAAGAACTCACACCATTCCGAGTGAGCTTTCGAAAATATCCCTTACAATATTTGAAAATTATTCAAGCAAACACGATAAATCGCAAGAAATTTTTGAAAACTTTAATAACTCGATTTCTTTGAAGCAATATAATACTATCAAGTTAGTAACTTGATTTGATTTATTTGAAAAATTAACTTCGAGTTATTAACTGGAAGTCAAAATTTGACTTTTTAAATTTCGAGTTAATAACTCGAGTTGTAAAAGTGATTAATATATTTCCGAGTTATTAACTCAAAAGAATAAAGAAAATTAAAAATTTTGAGTCAATAACTCGAATTATGACGTCATAGTTCATAAATCGACTTTATAGCTCGATTTTATAACTCGGGTTTTCCAGGCCTCTGTTTTAGCTATAAATCTTTAATTCAATAAATTTTATTCAATACACTGATTTTTGGCGGATCTGTCCTTAAAAAGATTTTAGAGGACATGTAGTTGCATTTCTGTGTCTGCAAGATAGCCATATTACAAATTGTCGTTCTTTGAGTGTTGTTTCTTTAACTGTCCAAACTTAGTGCGATCATGATCAATAAAGCCATTATATATTTTTTCTTGTTTTTTATGTAAACTTTGGCTATTCTTTGTTTCGAATCAAAGTTTGAAACGAAGATTTCTAATAGATTTTTCTCTTTAATTTTTTTTAAGTTTCTTTTTTGGCTCTTACATTATACGTATCCATGACTTCAGTTCACACATTAATTTTCTTTGCAGCAAATATTTTCTGACATTACTTGTTAAGCCTATTTACACTTTTTAAAAGGTATATTAGTATCAGTGTAACTTAGGCCTTAAAGACAACAAAAAGCAACAAAGTATTGTGCAGATTTTCATCTGTTTAAGCTTAGATCTATTTGGTTTGCATATTCCAAGTTGGTTTTAAAATACCACCAACGCTACACTATGTCCCATGGTTACACTACCCAGAATCTTTTTAACTATTGTTTCATATGAGCATAAAAGTATGCCACTTATCAAGCCTCAAATCAACCAAAACATTTTTTTTCGGACAGCGATTTGTTTGCGTTTCCGTGGGGACGCGGTGGCATTTTTAGCTAAAGCTACATGCTAGTTAAATTTTTTCTACGCTCTTGTTTTAAGATGACCTCAATTTCTTTGTCCAGAATTATTAGCCTATAACTTTCACAGACCTCCTGTAAATTGCAATGTCTTAACAACATCATCTACGTGAAATTTACAGGTATTTAGCAAGACATAATATAGTCTCGACCATTTCGATATCAGCTACTATTAAAAATTTTCGATGTGGAGAAAATACAGAAGTGCTCAACTCTTCTTAAGATTGCAAAAATTGATTTAATTATTATTAACTGGTATCCTGGATAAATATCGTGAAAGTGCTTACTTCCCCTTTGTGAGGTTGTGAGTTCGATCTTTGACTGAAAAACGTCTGCGGCTATAACAGTGTGAGTTACCTCTCTCTGCTTAGACCACAACAAGAGAGTAGGAAAGATGTCTAAGGCAATGGTCAAGTGAAGCTGTTCATGTCAGTACAGCTTCCGTAGCCCAAATGGGGACTTCAAATGCTCAAGGATATCCTTCGCATTACCCTCTTCATAACGGTACCTTAAGTAATTATATTTGGTAAATAATCGTAAAAATATAAAAGAAATAAAGCAGCACACGTGACGTCAGTTTTTTTAGTCATGGACGACATAGCAATATATCCCCAATTGAACGCGAAGCTTAGGGCCAAACATCTATCCAACCTCCTTTGTACTTGTAACACGCTACAAAAGATACCATTTAAGGTCTTGGACATATTTCCCCGTTGCAGCTCACATCACTACTTCGTTTTTCCATGATACCTTACTTTTAAACTAACACGAAGTCGCTACTGTTACAGTTAGTCCAACCATCCGAAACTTCAAAAAAACTAAGGAACTCAAATAAGTAAGTTAACAATCTTCAGTTTTTACTGTCGAGGAACGTAAAGGTGAACCTTTTAGACATGTTTCAAAGGAGACTATACTATCAACTCACTTATTTTCTACCCAATTCTTCAAAATCTTTTTTGGCAATTTGGCTAAATTGAACTATACTTTTATATGACATCACAGTTCCATGAAAGTCTGGGGCGACCAAAACAAACAAAGCTGCGAGATGGAAGATGGTGGTGGAAGAACGACAGAAAGAGGGGAAAAACAAAATCTTTAAATGATATTCTGAACTTCCTGGAGTTTAAATATGATACGAAAATTTTATTCTTGGCAGATCTGAAGTTGCAATGTAGAAATATGAAAAGTGTATTATAATTGCATGTGAATTAAAATTAAGAGATATCCATTATACCTGCCGAAGAATAGTTTTTGTACTTTTTCATCATTTGTGATGATGCCTCTTTGTGAAAATTCTGGACGTTTCTATAATGAATATGATGAAGAATAACAAAGAACATATAGTAGAGGATAGTAAATTGAAAAAGCATTTCTGACACTGATGTATAATTTTCGTTTCAAAAATGTTCTATATGCTGCAGTACTTATTAGTTGAAAGTTTAATTAAAGTCGATGCATAAATTGGAAAAAGAGGATTCAATTCAATCTGTTCCTACTATTGTATGGTTACATATTTTTCGATTTTTTGTGGCTGATACAGTTACTGCACATATGGAAATATTTTCGGAAACTCTGATTGGTTTGTCAAAATTCTTACAAATAGATTCAAAGGAAATGGTGAAAAACGCATAGCTACCTGAGATCGGTTGACAAAATCATTTCTAAAAATATGAAATTATTTTTCGTGTTAGTAGTTGATGTGTCTATTGATTTACCAGAGCCACTTAGATGATGAAGATGAATTTGAGACTTACCATGTACATTGTCCTTGGCAATAGAATTTTGGAATGCATGACTATTGGATTCTTCGAAGCGAAGTTCTCCCAAATTGTTATCAGGTGTTAAATCAGTAAGAACAAATTTCAAAGAAAGCTCTTTCACAATGTCTTGTAATTTCTGCAATAAAACTTCTTGTTCCGAGATCATAACAAGAGTATGGATGTTGTTCTTGCTGTCCATCAAACCTTCTACTTCAGTTAGTGCTTCCAGCTTGCTTGCTTTTTGTTGGATGAACGAATTCGTACGATCATCAAACTGCTGCAATATCTTTGATTCTTCCTCATACAGATTTGTGATGTATCTGTTTACGCGGATGATTCTTCTGACAAGCAGTTCCTCACTCAGCTTCTCTCTAAGCTCTTTGAACTGCTTCATCAACTCTTCTTCAGGCTGTTGTAATTGTGGAATAGATTCTCTTGCCATCTTGTAATAGGCAGTTAAATTTTCTTTCGCCTTTTCCACATAGCAATCTAGGTCAATAAAATCATGATTTCTGTGTCTTCTGTGCTTACAATATACGCAAATAAGTTGATTGTTGCATTCTCTGCAAATGTGCTTCGCATACGATTCATGCTCTTCACAAATAGGTTGGAATGATTGCTTTTGGCCATCATAAGCAATATTGATGTTGCTGTTTCCTTCACATGCATGTTCTTCAAAACATGACTTACACGAGGTTTCACGACAGCTTTGACAGTAACGAGAACATAAGATATTATGCTCATGCTTCTGTTGGCAGTTGGCCGTTTCTCTAGAATATACGAAAAGTATGGCTAAGGATATCGTTTTGTTGTCCTGTAATAGAAATGTTTTAATTTTATAAGGTTACCGTTTAAACGATGGAAAGAGTGATTGTTAACTTGATTTTAGGTCTGACACACTTAGTATTTAACGGAAGCCTTCTACTTACAAATGTAATTCACTGTTGATTTTTTTGAAAAAGGATTCCAAGGCAAACAATTTTTTTAGAACATCATTCAAAGTCTGATCTTTATCCAGATTTGTGACTTCTTGACATTGATTAGGGCAACACAATTTAGCACATCCTTTGTCATCGAATTGAAGGAAACTTTCTAGACATTCTTTGCAATATGAATGATGACATGGTAGAACTTGAGAAGTGACCAGTCTGTCCATACAAACTGAACACTCTAACTCGTCTATTGCATTTTTAACTTCCGCCATAAGGACGACAGGACAACCTGATGATCTTTTAACTACAAAAATAAGACCATATGTAAATAACACAATTTCATCCTACTTGTACTTATAAAGTATATAAGTGGAAATCCCGCTTTAAAGTGGATTTTTTTGTATCTAGAAATTTTTATGTGGAGAAACTAGAAACACGCCTCCGTAGTATACAATCATTGATCAATAGCATGTAATAGTATGTAAGTTGTCGAAAATAACAATATTTCGCTGTAAAACCATCAAGAATATTCACATTAATACAAACAGCAGATGAAAGTTTATTTCAACTGCTAATTATGGATGACCACAACTTGACATGCTAACTTACGGAAGCCGAGAAGGGACAACGTAAGTAATTCCGCAAATCAAAAAAAGAATTTCAAAATAATAAAAAAAAAATCAAAATCAAAAAAAGAATTTCAGTTGTGAACATTACTTTTAAGAAATCAAAAAGAAAAATGATAAAATCGAGAAAACACACACATGAATAAAAAAATAAAATGAGTTCTTTCATATTTATTTTATATTGAAAAAGTGAAAACAAAAATGAATAAGACATAGAAATGAATAAGAGCAATTATGCAGAAAGACGCATTCTCTGTCTGTCTTGTCTGTCTGTTTGATTGTTTGTCTGTCTGTCACGCAAATTGATAGATTGCGTGAATCTGAGAAGAAACAATACAGTATAACCGCCGTATCATAGATGTGGAAGGGGGATCCTTCAAACCAATTGTGTTCGCAACTGTTGGAGGCATGGGACGCGAGTGTGAAAGCTTCGTCTATGTGGTGTATGCAATTATTATGATGTTATCGGAGAAAAAGAACCCCCCTTACAGTGTGATCTCGAACTGGCTACGCACCAAGCTATCATTCGCACTAGTCAGATCAACCGTATCAGTATCAGAGGCACCCGCTCGATGAGAAGAGACCTGTTGTGTCATCAACGAATCCGATCCAAACATATTGTCGATGCTGTTGCACTGATCCGAAACACCCACCGTTAAGCTTTTTTTGTTGTTTCCCAACGTTCTCCACGAACCTTTGTGATTGGGAAAAAAAATTTGTATTTTTTTCTGAAAGGATGGACCGCCTCTAAGTGGTATATGTGAGCTGTGAGAGAAATTATTGCTCTTCCTATGTGTGACGTCAGTGTAGAACCAATGCATTGAGTCCCAAATCGAACGCGGCGTTTAGGGAAAACTATCTTGGTAACTCATAGGGATACGTTTTTTGCGGTCCACGATATTGGCCATGAGGTAACAAAAACATTTTGGCAAAATCTTTGGGTACAGGGGTTCTATGACGTCATCAAAATCGAAAATCTCTGTAACAGTATGGTAACGCTTTCCGTTGCCAATTTTCCCTAATTTCATTTTTCGTGAACTCTTTAGTATACCACGAGCTGAACATAGGAGGTGAGCGACGCCAACTTGGCGGCCGATAAATTTTATTAGTGCAGTTAAATAGGCAACCGTGCTGTGATAACAATAAGATGGCGTTTTGTGTTGCTTGCGGTTGTGAATTAAATGAGAAGCACGTTTTTTGTTTTAATGCACTTTCGTTCATATTATTTTGCCTTCTTTTCTTATGGACATAGTTATTTTATGATTGTACCCTTAGGAACATCACAATAACTTGGTATGAAAAATGTCTCTCGAAATAATGTTATGTGTTCACGTTTGTTTGTAGCAGCTGCTGGAGGTCTGTCAGGTCCTGGAAGGACACCCTTCTTTGATCAACAGTCAGTACAAAATATAAAACAACAGGAAACAGTCAGTGCAGAACACCATATTTGTTTTCATATAACATAAGTGAGTTGTATACTGGAATCTTCTGCCTTGTTTAGTTTGCAAAACCAAAAAAAAAAACAAAATTTTTATTTTGAAACATTTTCTTCGATTTGAAAAATCTTTCTTTGATTTCGAAATTCTTTTTCCGATTTTTCAAAATTCTTTTTTGGATTTCAAAATTTTTTAACGACTTCGAAAATCTTCTTTCGATTTCGAAATTCCTTTTTCGATTTCGGAATTCCTTTCTCGATTTGCAAAACTATTATGCTGTCCCTTCTCGGCTTCCGTACTAACTGTTTCCACTTAAAAAATACTAAATAAGTTGTAAAGAACTTTCGTCATTGCAACTAAGATGTGTTCGGAAGAATTTTAAAACGTTTTTGTACACAAGTACCACTTCACGTCATGGCATGTTTAGCCGTTGCATTGGAATTCAATTTCATGTACGAATCTATAAATTGTCTATAAAGTGGGAATTCTTTCAACCCGTCACATTGTAATTGGTAACATTAGATTGACACTGTAATGCATCAAAACTTTAAACTTATTCAAAACTTAATTTAAACGAAAGAAAACGTATTACCCAAAATTGATATCCCATAAAATGTCTTCTACATCTAATACAACACCTAATATTTGGTTTCAAAATTCGTCTAGGTGATTGTGTTTAAAAAAGAATTTTCATCTAGATACTTGGTCAAGAATATTTAGTTAAACGGTTCGAAATGTGGAGGTATCATAAAGTTTGTTGCTATAAAAATCTTTACACAATTCTCTGCAGGCTTGTTGTTTTTTCTTCCTTGATTCCAAAATGACACACACAAGTTGTGCAGCAACAATAGAACTTATTGTAGGGTTGTACAGCAATGAATTGTTGCTTGACAGTTGCAGACCAATTGTTGCAGAGTTTGTAAGATGGTTTTGGAAATTAGACTTGATGCAAAAAGAGAGTTGTACAATGATGAGTTATTGCTCAATGGAAGTAGAAAGGCGACCAACAACCATGTCATGCAATTGTTAAACAACAAAAAGATTTGAACATCCATTATATGGCAGTTTAACAAGCTTTTGTTCCATTCATTTGATGATTATGTTCAATAGATTCTGGCATAAGCTAAATAACCATATGTACAATATCAAGTATCAATGTTTCAAAGAAAATTCGCTTAAAGTGTGTAATAAATACCGTATTTCCTCTAAAAAATGCCACAGCGTTTATTACATTTTCCAGATTTCGGATGCGGCGTTTAGTAGAGGGTAGCGTTTATTACAAAATGAAAAATTGGATAGAAGAAAACTTAAACAACAATGTTTTGAAAATGTTTTACACAAAAGATATGTTCACAAAAACGTCAAAGAACAGCAACATCACTGTCGCCGTTCTCTCTATAGAAGAAAACTTCTATAACAATTAATTACACATCAAATATTCATCCAAACGTGGAAGAATTTGTTAATAGAAAACAAATAAAACTGTCAAACCATTAAACTAATTCTTGTTTAGCCTGTTTTCTAATAAACGCCCATATTTAAGATGCGGCGTTTATTAGAAGGGACGTTTATTAGAGGGCGGCGTTTATAACAAATGTTTGGCTGTAAGTGCGGCGTTTAATAGAGGGTGGCTTTTATCAGAGGGCTGCGTTTATTAGTGGAAATACGGTAAGTAAGAATTTATTTTCTGGAAATAACAAAAAACAAATGAAATGAGTTTAGGGGGGGGGGGGGGGGGGGGGACAAAGGAAAGGAGACGGCTCTAATAGTCATGAAACTAAAGGCCATCCATTTGTTGATGCTGAAATTAGTAGCTATACATCTGTTTATTAGGAAATTAGTAACCAATTTTTAGTATCAATACACAAACTGGAACAGGGAAACACAAAAACAAACTAACAAACAAACAAACAAACAAACCCATAAACAAATAAAGGAAAGCAAAAAAAAAATCTGAAAACTTGTTGGAATAAAAAAAATTCAAAAATTCAATAACTACCAACCTTCATCAACAAGTATCTTCTTGACGTTTCAAATTCGTTTTTATTTTATTGCGTTTCAGAGTAAAATACATTTATTTACATAACACCACATGATAAGTCGTGGGAGAAATCTTATTAAATTAAGGCTTGTTCTACACGCTGCAGAAAAAGGTCGTAAAGAAAACAAATTTCCAGCTCGTTTTGGGTCAAAAGGCATGCGATTAAAACGACTATAAAATTAAAAGAAGTTTGAATTGAATTTCTCTGTACGGTGTTGTGGGGTCAAGAGTCATGGGGTAGAGGACGCAAGTATTGGTAACAATGATTGAAAGTGTATGTTCATAAGAAAAATTGAATAATTTTGATAAAGCTTAATAAAAATTGATAGAATTCAATTAGAATATAACTTTTGAAATAAGAGTGCCTTAATCTAAAGTGCCTCAAGTGAACAAAACAAAATGAAAAAAAACAACAAGGAAAACCTACCAGCATTCATGAGTTAGAAGCTGGAAAACTAAGCTAAAACTCGTGCAAGATGATGATATAAGAGTAGATGTTGACCAGACTCTCATTTTTTTTAATTGATTGAGAGAAGTGAAACTGAGTGCACTTTTAAGTAAGAAATCAAAAATGCATAAAATACAGACATAGAAAATACTGAACAAAATGGATAACTTGATAAAAATAAAATACTGACCTAGATATGATATATATAGGCAGAACAAAATTATCCAAAAATTGCCATCAAAATCCAAAGAAATGGAAAACACTGAAAACACGAAAAACGCAGACCAAAATGAAAAAACACAAAGAAAACGTCAGGGAATGTGGAAACAAACTGACATAAAGGAAAATGCCTTTATATGTGTGCTGTGTATAAAGTGTGTGTTTCAAAATTTGGAAATTTCAAAGTTGCTTTTTTAATGATGAAACCGAATTTCAAACTTTTTTTACATCAATGGAAAGTCATTTTCAAGTTTTTTAACTAGTACATTTTTGTGAAAAATGAAAAAGGTGGTTTTTGAAAAAATAAGAAAAATATCTTGGCAAAATGTAATTAAAATATAATTGTGAATCTATATATTAATAGCCGACTCTCTGCTTGTCTGTCTGTTTGTCTGTCACACAAAATGGTAGAAGTTAGCTGTGAAAGATTAAAGTTTAGCTTTATTGTTTTTTAGCAAAATCTCTGTGGAAAATGAATTAACGAGTGGGAGAAAATGTATTTTTGTTTACAGTATGAATGTTTGCTGGAAGGTGAAGAAGTTTCACATTCATCTTAAAAATAATGAATGAATTCAGTTTTATGTCTTTCAGTGTAGTAAAAATAGTAGCAAAATTTTAGTGGATAGCAAAGAAAAAACAGGAAGAACGCGTCTTATTATACATATATTTACGGTAGGAAATTGTGTTGGAAAGTAAAGAAAATTTACTAATTCATTTTACAGGTTAGAGTTTATTGTTGTGTTATGAGGTAAAGGAGATGTGATTTGAAACTAACAATGTTTCCCCAGATATGACTGTTTTCATTTTGCATGAGCTGTGAATAACCTCAAAAATGTGTTATGGTTGGCTGTTTCCAAGAAACTCTCAGCTCTCACCTGCCCAATGTTGCTCTAGCTCATTTCACTCAATGTTGTTATTGTTAATTTGCTACATGAGAACTCACACAGACACATAGTATATACAGATTGATGTTAGACTTCAATCTCTAGCTATACAAATTCTTACATCAAGTTTGTTTTCTTTAATTATTATTTTTAAGGTAAATGTGTTTTTGAATTTTGTTTTAGTTTGTTTTGTTTTTCTTTCGGTGTCGTCATAATATTTGTTAGGGTTTTTATATATATATTTATATCATAATACATTTGAAATCCTTTTACTTTTAGACAAACAAAACAAAGAAATATAAGAGCAATGAAGAAATGAAAATCATAATGTTGATGGCTGGTAAAGAATAAATTATTCATTTCAAAAGTTCTGTCCAACATAACTTTGACCATGGAGGTAGAAAAAATAACAGGAGATTGAACTCTTTTGTTTCTATTCAAATCATCCGAGATGCGCTGAAGCGGGTGCTTTATTCAAATTTGTCTCTTTAAATTTACCCGCGTTTAAAATAACGTCTTCGTTCTTGAATTTAATTGGTTAAAGTAACAATTGAAAATATTTCATTACTTAATGTTATAAAGTCGTAATCGGGCCGTAGTTTTCAATTTAAAATGGATGCTCACGTGCTTCACAAAAATCTACTCCACACAATATCTTGGTAACATCTTCTATATTGTCATTACAAAACGACTTAGTCAAATTATTATTTCACTTGTAATATTTTTTCCATAATATAATGTAGTGTCCAGTTATTGTTCAAATCTACATTAATAACAACGTCATTCGTGAAATTTTCTTTGTTGAATCTTATAAACATTCTTTTAAGTTTGTTATCACTGAGTGACTGGAACTTTTATTGACCCCTGATTCAGCATCAACTCGTCTAATTTTTTGCAGGACTGGTGTCTCAGCACAAGATGAAGATAAAGTACACAACTTGCAATCTTTATAATTATAATCCCAGGGGCTTCTAAACTTACTGAATTCTCTGTAGGTTTTTTACATATGTCCAACTTTCGTCTACAATTACTACACATAAACTTTGGGTAAATTTTATCATCTTCTCTTTTCACAATAATACCATATATACGTTCAATAATTTCGGAATATTCCATCACAGACTTAGGATTTTTATACCCTGTCTTTAATACGACTTTTCCACCACAAGTTTTACACAAAGTCGACAGCATTTCTTTATGTATATCTTCTTCCATCATAGAAGAATCATGTAGTTTTTAAAAAAACTGTTTGTAAAGTAGCTAAATATTATTAAAAATCAAACTAAGTTTGTAGGCAACTGATCGTGATGGTCAACGTGAATTAATAACATGATGGCTGTCAACCCGCGTTTTTTGATTATACGAAAACATTGAAAATAGTGTTGATTGAAGTCGGTATATCTTACGATCCCCTAAAGGTTTTACTTTCATTTAAAAGCAAAAAACTTCATTAACACTTCTTCAGTTTAACTTTAGCGCGGCACAATTGAGGCGCTAGTTCTTCATAGCAAATTTTAATCTTTTTGTAGCCTTGTGTTGTCGTCAATTAAATAGTAAAAGTCGTTTTAAATAATATCGGCTCGACAATATTCGGTGAAATTTGTTGCTAGGATACCTTATACGAATACTTAACCGAAATAATAAGAATTTATCGACATTTATAAGGGAAATAGTCGAAAAATTTAATATTTAAATTGTAAACAAGCGGCCCGTTAAAAAGTTACGTAATCTGTTTTTTTAAAAATCCAGTGAAATGCGCATCGCGGATGTTCTTCAAAAGCATGCCGAAACAATAAGAAATTTCAATAGAATTGAATAGGCTTTAGAAAAGAGTTCGATCTCCTGTTATTTTTTCTACCTCCATGCTTTGACATAAAAGAAACACAGGGTATCGATTTGTTTCAAATTATTTTGTACTGCTATTGTTTAATGTTTGCTTTTGTATGCCTGGGTATATAATTCTGTATTTTATTGCTATTTGTTTATATGTTAAATCTTCGGCATATTAAAAGCATGACTTCCGTCAATAGTATGGCATTTTAAGTGTTACGATTTTTGGTTGGGATTCACGTTTCTAGGGTAAAAAATAATTTTGGAAAACCTTTAGTTGGTTTAGCTTCAGTGTTAGTGAACCCATATAATGTTTTTACACACGATACTGCATGCACATGCATTTATACGCATTATATAGGGTAATGTTAGTTGCTTTTGTATGTCTTGGTATATTGTCTAGTTTTGAGTTTACTTTTTATCTTCTCCATGTAAAAAAAAATTTTTCCGTCAATGGTAGTATTTTAAGTGTTTCAATGTTTGGTTGTGTTTGACATCTCCAGTGTAGAAAGTAATTTTGTACCTGTAACAATTTTTTACACATTAGGCTACACACGCATATGCATTTCTATAGATGATATCACTATATTACCTCTGGGTATAAAGATGTGGTTTCGTTCAAGTTATTTATTATTTTGATGCTTGGTTTCTACAGGACAAAGTTATTTCTGAGCCTTTATGCGGTTCAGTTTAGTGAACCCCTAAACGTTTTTGACACCTCATTGGCTTTTTTATTTATGTGTGTAATTACAATCATTTTAAACATTTTCTACAGGATTTAAACACATTGCTTCCTAAACTAAAATTAGGAACATTTTTGGTGTCGGTAGCTCTATGATGTCATTAACTTTTATTTTATTTTATCTAAAGGAAAACATGCAAAGTACATCCATATATACATACAACATCAACATACACAACTGAAAACAGAAATTTGTGCCTTAGTTTGATTAACAAAATCTTTTTAATTTAGAAACATGCGTTACCTGAACTAAATTTCATGAGCAAATTATAAAGATTTATACAGTGTGTTTCAAAACTTTGGCAACAAAAATTTTGATCGCATTTTTGAAGAAAATATCCGATTAATTTTTGTAAATTTTGTATCGATGGAATCCTTATTTCGTTATGTAATTTTTGTAGAAAATGGAAAAGTAGAAGAAGAGAAAATCGAAAAATAACTATGGAAAAACTCATTAAGTTTTTAACGATCAATTAAAACAAAAGTTAACAACCGTATTTTTATTGTTCAAAGGTGCAAAATCTTTTATGCCGTTATGTGACATCTGAGAATTTCAATTAAAGTAATTGCTCACGTAAAATTTTTTCAAACGTGTATAACATTGGCCTTCTTAAAGTGAAAGCGTTAACAAATTGTTACGTAACTGTTTTTGTTTTCGGAAATTGATTTTATTGTTAAACCATAGAAATATAAAAAGAGAAAGAATCACAACACTTTTAGATCTTTTGAAACAACCGCGTCCTTTTGGCAGGTATCATAATTGTTTCACTGATATAATTTGTATATTTAATGAAGTTTCGATTGTTTCATACTAACAATAAGTAGAGTTTCTCATTGGTTATTTGAAATTTGAAATTACAATTTTAGAATGAATGAAACAAAATATGCATAAAATTCAAAACATAGTTGGACGATCTTTTGTCCTTAAGACCGAACATTACGATATTATAAACGAACTTTATGTGTCACATAAACCCCTATATCTAGTGAAAGCCGTCGTCCTGATCAAAGAAATTCAGCACACTATAAGATAAATGATCATTGAATTCACATTTAATCAGGATTCAGTGAAGCTAAAGTAGTTATTAAAATAACTGTTGTAGAAGTTGCATGTTGTGTTTTCGTTATAAAAATGGTGTCTGTATGTTTTTCTTATTTTTTATCAACTGAGTAAGTTTGAATTAATAAGCTTTTAACTCAATTGCCTTCCACTTATTTGTGATTAACTTAAGCCTATCAAGACTTCGTTTAATGGTGGAAAATCATAAATAAATTGGCAGTAAAAACCTCTGCTTTCTCGTTAATTGTCGGTAAAATTCTCGTGTGATTAATTATGTGTTTTTTTGCGCGCCAAAAAGACTTGAACCAAGGACGCGGTTCTAACCGATTGTTAGAAAAGAACAATAGAAAATTGAATAGAGCAGCTGAATGTTGTGATTCTTTCTCTTTTCGTATTTCTATGGTTAAACATCTTAATTGATCGTTAAAAAATCAATGAGTTTTCCAAGCTTATTTTTCGATTTTCTCCTTTTCTACTTTTCCATTTCCTACGAAAATTGCACCACGAGAAAGACCAAAAAATAAGGATTCCATCAATATAGAATTTATAAAAATTAATTGGATATTTTCTTCAAGAATACGATGAAACAATACAATACAATACACAATACAAAACTTATACAACTGTCAATAAACTCAATGAACAAAGTAACATTAAATTTATATACAGTGTGTTTTAAAGTATTAGCAACAAAAAACATTACTGCAGTTTTTAAAGTAAAATGCATTTTATTCTTACACATTTTATATCAAATTCTCTTTTTTTTTTGTCTTTCCCATAATGTATTTTTGTAGGAAATGGAAAAGAAGAAGAAGAGGAAATCGAAAAAATAAGTTTGGAAAAACTCATAAATTTCTTAACGATCAATTAAGAAAAAAGTTAACAGCCGTGATTACATATGTACAGTGTGTTTCAGAATGTTTTATCCACAAACTTTCAATGCGGTTTTTTCAAAAATTCTTTGTCAAATTTTTCCGATTTATGTACCATATGAAAGCTCTTTTCAAGCTCTTTCTCAAAATACAAGATTTGAAGCAAAATGAAAATTCTTCCGAAAGTAATTGAAAGAAATATCATGGTTTCAAATCATTAATTTGTTAAAGATCAATTAACACATATTTTAACTTGAGCGCTGTTAATTCAGACCTATTTATTGTATTCCCTCTAAAATGTTCTTACTTTCCAATTATAAGCCCCTGCAATATTTCAAAATGAATTGTTATAATTTGCTATAAGCACGACCTCTCATGAGATCTTGGGTTGGCTGTTAGAATCAGCTCTATGAAAATTCTGTAATGTCATTGAAGATGAAAATGATACAAATAGACATAGAACAAAATTTGTGAGAACTTCTATTTTCTATGCGACCATAACTTTACAAGTTACAGCTCAAATAGATTAATTTAAAGCCTCATTTATGGTCAAAATTGAATTTGTATTCCCACTAATCAGCTCCTCTCTTTCAATAAACGTCATCTGAAATTCTGCTTAAGGTTTTGATAAGTAATTTTGATGTTTACATGTTTCGTTAAATATCTTACAGAGGCATGTTTATAAAAAGGGAATTTGCTCAAGATTTTCCCTTTGAAGGCCAGTATTTAAACCAACTCCATCATTAGCAAGATATTTTAACAGGTTTGACAGTTGACGTGAGTTTACGGTATAGATTCGTTTTGCAAATTTTGTCGCGACTTGTTCACATAAAAAATGCATTTAAATTGTCTGTCTAGATATTTCGAATAATCTGGCTATACAAATTGTAGTAACCCTTCTAAACTCTCGTTACCTCTTTTTTCGTTTCATTGATCCTAGTCAGGCTTTTATTTGACGTTACTGAATTTTGATCAAATCTTCAAGACAACATCCAACTGGCAATAAACGCCGCCACAGTTCCAAACCACTTTACAAACAGAATTTATTTCTCCTCTAGCTTGTAATCGCTATTCCCTGCCACAAAGAAATGACTGTATTTTGATGGAAGGTGACTATATGATTAAGAAAGACGCATTAATCTTGTGCTACCTCAGGCAAGTTAAGAAAATTGGAACATTGCCAGTAGAATGATCAGTTTTACGATGTTCAAGAAATAATCAAGCACCATATGCAGCTCGTATTTTTTTGCTGAACTCACATTAAAATACTTTATAATCTCGTTGAAATTGATGAGATATGTCATAAATTCTTGAAACCTTGACACTTACTTATCTTTTCTTATGCATAAAAGCAAAAGTCTAAAACTTCCATTTTAAGTAATCATTTCGTATACTGAAACTACTTCGCAATCAGTGGCGGATCTAGAGGTATGTCGATATTTGTGTAGGAGAGTGTTAGCAATCTAACCATAAATGAAAAGCGTTCAAATAATCCCATTGGTAATATAAATTGAATTCAAAAATTATGTTAATGCTCTCCTACACAAATTTCGACATACCTCTAGCTCCGCCACTGGCAATGAAGTTCTTTAATAAACATTTGTTGAAACTGCTCCCAACATTATTATACCTACAGAGCCTCTATACCGTTATGGTAACGACATGCAGCCTAACTTTAAAATTTGCCATTCATGTAACTCCACCATCTAATGTTAAAATGCAGGATCCACCTAAAGGTAAAGTCCATTTGGTTGGGAGGGTGCAAAAACTGTGTCCTGTTTGCCCCGTTATTTATGGCATTCTCAATCACGTATTTTTTGCCCTGTTATACTCAGGAACCCTTTCACAGATAAGGATGAGGACTTTAATGCATTCGGTTCTTATTGTAAATATTATCACGCTGTTATATTGTAATCAAAGCAATCAAACTTTATCTTGTCCTGCATAGTGAAAAAGGAAACAAAAGAAATGCCTTTGCTTTTTTTTTGGAAAATGTCTGGGATTCTTTGGGAGCCTATCTAAATACAAAAGATTGTTTCTTTCATGTGTGTGCTGTCGGACACGAACAGCTCAGCTCAGTTTCCTCTTCTGCTCCAACAACAAGAATGTCTTTTTACCCTCTGTCTGCATCATTTTGAATTTGATTGTTTCTCTAGCTGTTTTAGCTTATTTACTCGTATAGTTCTTGGCTGTAATATCTTATTATACTAATTCGCAATTGTGTGTCACACTTTTATTTTAGAGAGTGACATATTTGTTTTTTTTTTCACGGTCAAATCCTTCTTATTTTTTCCCTTTTTGTCGTAAAACCACGTAGAGGCGAGAACACTTTTTTTGATTTTCCGCGATTAGTATATGCTCCTCCGTTTTGTTATTTTTGGTTTGCGCAGTGGAAATCAGCCGAAAAACGTCTTTGGAGGAGTGCGAGCAATGCAATCTTCTTCGTTCGAAATTTGTCAACGATCATTTCGTGAGCAAGAAACTTCGCGAAGAAGACGTGTTTCTTTTTGTATACGAATATTTTAATTTAAATTTGATTGTTTTAGGCAGCAAATCGACGAAAGAACTGACGAAGAAACACAGGTTTGTATGCACGAAGGTATTGTTTTATTCGTTTTATTATCGGGTAGCACGTGTAAGTGAGTTAGTTGTTTGTTTACAATGAAAAATCATATTTAGATATACAGAAGAAGTGCAGTGAAGTTTTTAAAAATTAGCTGCAGAAAGATCGAACGAACAAAAGGTATTATTATAAAACTTTTATACAGAAGAAGTGCAGTGGAGTTTTGAAAAATTGGCTGTGCAGAACGATAAGAATTTTATTGTTTAATATTTTAGATTAATAAAAGAACAGGTTTTTAAATGTTTGTTTACGTTTTAGTTATCAAATATCGGTATACAGAAGAAAGTGCAGTGGAGAAATGCAGTTTCATGTTTATTTACACAGTAAGGAATGGTTTTAATTTAGTTTTTAAAGATTAATTGATTTAGCTTTGAGTGGATGTCTCAGTTATTCTGTCGTTTAGTATGTGTATGTGCTGCTGGATGAAAAGGAAGCCGAGAGAAATTTGTTTTGGTAACGCGCGCTATTATTACATTAAAAATGGTCCTACAGCTATGAATGTTTTTATTTCTCATGACGCTGTGGAAGTGGGGAATGTGTTATGCTGTCTGATTGTATCTATTGTATCTAATTTATATTGATGCTTGATGCTTTTGTCTGCCTGCCAAAAAGTACAAAATCTACTGGAAAATACAGAAAGTTTAGCAGTTTTTCCAAACGAAGAGAGCAGTTTTATGTATTTCACTTAAAAAAAATGGTAGCGAAAAAGTGTTTTATAAATACCTATGTATGTTTGCGCTGGAAAGTAAATAAAGTATTAGTAATTTGTTTACAGGTATGAATATAGAAGTAAAGAGTTTAGAAGTGTTTGAAAATGTCTACAGAAGATGATCAATGCTGTTTAGTTTACTAACATGTGAATTGGCAGTGAAAGGTATCCCATTTTGTTTGAAGTTCAGCTAAAGTTAAAATAGTATAAATCTATTTAGTTATAACACAGTTGGTATGCTGGATAAATAAGAATAAAGGGTTGTTTAACTGTTGTGAATTAGCCAGAGGAGATTTTAATTCAGATTAAAAATGTGGTTGTTTTCAATTTTTTATAAACTCTTTAGATATATAAATTCTGTCATTACGTTTATGTTTTTAATTATTATTCATAAGGTAGATGTGAATGGATTATGTATTTAAGAAGTTCATTAGTTATTACTGTGCAATGAAATGTTTATGCATTATTTTGTGTTATGGTAATCGTTTACGTACCTGGGTATATAAGTTTGGCATGATTTTATGATTTTATTTGTGACTTTTTATCTTCTGGGTAAATTTTTGTTTTAAGGATAAATGCGTAGTTGAATTTCACTTTTTGTTGTTGTTGTTTATTTCAATATTCTTATAGCATGATTAGGTTTTCGGTATAACAATTCAAGTATTAAATTTTTAGGTAATAATAAAAAAAGCATAAAGAAATGAAACTCATGGTTTTAATCATGACATTGATGGTTTTGGGAAGAACAGACTATATATCATTTCAAAAATTCATTAATGGTTGCTGTATAATGTAACTTCCACACGAAAGAAACACAGTTGGAAGGTATCAATTTGTTTTCAATTCACATTTTGTAATGTTATTCAATGTTTGGTTTCGTATGTCTGGGTAAACAGTTCTGTGTTATATATTGCCATTTTTTTTACATTAAAGTTACTTCTCTTCTCCGTATAAATATATTATTCTGAGGCATGTTGCTATTTGTTTCTGTTTTTAATCTTCTGAATGTAATAACAAATTAATGCCTGAAAAGAAACTTTTACACGAGTTAAATTCTGTGACACAACGCATACTGAACATGGGTGGCAAGTGACGCGTACGTACCACAGGAATGGCAGATTTGACCTAATGTTTTCAAAGTTAAGTTCGGTAAAAAGTTTTTACCCGGGATACTAGTCTTATTATAATAATCCGCGATTGTGCATACCACTTTTATTTTAGAGAGTGACATATTTGTTTTTTTTTCACGGTCAAATCCTTCTTATTTTTTCCCTTTTCGTCGTAAAACCACGTAGAGGTGAGAGACACTTTTTTTAATGTTACGTAATTTAAGTGTGACGTTTCTTTCGGGAGACCAACACAATGCGCATAATACCTGGTAGAAGCCGATAGTCACTTCTTAAAGTTACGTAATCAGTATAGATGTGTACATGATACGTAATCTAAGTGTGACGTTTCTTTCGGGAAACCTATACAATGCGCATTTATTTTGATTGTTTTGATTGTTTTGATTGACGTGAATTTTTTTGGCCAATCAAAATTGGTTTCCAGAATCGGGCAAACTATAGCAACCAATTCGTTCAGAACATAAACAAATTAATTTTTAATTTTCCAGTTACGCTTGATATAGATCATAAATATACATTGTTTTGTTTGTATTATCGAAAGCGAAAGATCAGGTAAACCGTTTGTTTAAAATTTTAAAATAGGCTACTTACTGGCTAATGTATGATGATTTTCTTATTTAATTAGATCATTCTATTTGTTGTGGTTGCTGCCCTGTTGATCGAGAGATTGTTTTGTTTATACGTACGAAATATACGTCAACGAGGTGAGATCTCTTTATTTGTTTTCATAATAATTTAAATATGGTAAACTTTACGGCGGTTCTTCCGATGTTTATTACCAGTGTTTATCCTTTCCTAAGAACTGTTTATCTATTGTTTATAAGAACTGCTAATCCTTTGTTTATGTTTAAAACCTATTACTCTTTCTGCCTTCTAACACGTTTTCTGTCTGCATTCCAGGTTCGTTTTTGTACGTTGAGTTTTTCCAGTTTATTTTCAAAAAAGAAGTTAGTTCTTAGATAGAAAGGTTCGTTGAAGATTATTATCACAGTTTCGGCTATTTCTTTTTATTTTTTATTAGTCAGTTTCCTTATGCTTCTGCCTAGATTTGTGCTGTTTATTCACAGTTGGTAGCTATATCTTTCTTTTTTTTGTTGTTAGTGTTTCTGAACTGTGATGTTTAATATAAGAGGCACTAATATTATTAGTGTTCAGTATCGTCAACTTGAAGATGACGGTCAAGGATTAGCCCGCCGAAATGCTAATGTTCATCGCATGAGGGCAAGGCGTGCTGTTCAACGAAATGCTGTTCCACCCTTGCATCGCGCAGCTCGGCAAGAGGAATTACCTGAGCTACACTATCTTGGTGCCATGGACAAGATCTGTCAATTTTGTGGTGCCAAGATGTTTGCTGCGGAAACTAATTTTAAGTGTTGCCACAATGGTAAAGTTCATTTAGATAACATTTATTATCCTAATGACCTTAAAGATCTTTTATTAGGTAATAACAATCAAGCAAAGAACTTTCAAGAAAATATTCGAAAGTTCAACAGTTCCGTTGCTTTTGCTTCCATGGGTGCGAAATTGGCTGTACCGCCAGGTCGTGGTCCACCAGTTTTTCGTATAAATGGCCAGGTATGTCACCGAACGGGTAATTTACACCCACCACCAGGTGTTCCTCCATCCTATGGTCAACTTTGTATTTATGATGGTATGGATGCATTCAACGAGCGAATGGCAAGACCAGAAAATCAAGGTTGCTCCCCTGAAGTCATGCAAACTTTGCAAGATATCATTTTAAGGGAGAGTCCATATGCAGCTGCATATAAACACATGGGTGAGGTAGAGGCGGAGGAATTGCAACTCGCAAATGAACAGAATCGTCACCCATCTGAGGTAAGTGCAAATAGATAGTTATACTCCAATGATCTTTTTCAACTGCTTTTGATAATTTGCTATTGATTTTCAGGTAAGAATGCACTTGAGAAGTGGGGGTGACCGCCGCCGATATAATCTACCTCATCACGATGAAGTAGCAGCTGTTTTTGTTGGTGAAGATGGTGCACCACCATTAGCTCGAGACATTGTTGTTTACCCTCGAGATAGACCATTGCAGGATTTGCCTGCGCAATCACCTAATATCGATCCAATGGTGTATCCTGTATTTTTTCCAAGAGGAGAGTTGGGTTGGAGTTCCGACATTCCTCATGTAGCAGAATATGCAGTAGGTCAGCAACGTCGCACGACCATGCTGCAATATTATACATTTAGGTTTGCCTTTAGAGACGCGTTTAGCCCCATCTTAAAAGGTAAAAGATTACTTCAACAATATGCCGTGGATAGCTATTGTAAAGTTGAAGCTAATCGTTTGCATTTCATACGGATGAACCAGGCAGCTCTTCGGGTTGAACAATATCAAGGCCTTATTGATCATCTTGCCAATGTTGCGGAAAATCGTGGCCTTCATGCAGGCAGACCAGTAATTCTACCTTCTTCATTTCAGGGTGGTCCAAGAGCCATGCTACAAAATTATCAAGATGCTATGGCTATGGTCACTAAAATGGGAAAACCAGATTTGTTTTGCACTTTCACGTGCAATCCCAAATGGCGAGAAATTACTGAAAATTTGGATAATGAGCCAGCACATTATCGACCTGACTTGGTTGCACGTGTTTTTAATTCACGATTGTAACGTAAGTGGAGATCGTGTTTAAAATCGTCGTGGTGCCGCGGAGATTTGTTGTTTTAGGCCGACGCTCCATATGCCTTGCCATCACAGCCTAAGTGACAACATCATCTATTTTCCAGACCTAACTTTTAATCAAAGAAACTTAAAATTCTATAGATATACTTCTAATTTTCCGATGTTCTTTTATGTCAAATATGTTTTCTTAATGACAATAGTCGTTAATATACTCAATGTTTCTTACGATAAAGAGAAAATAGCAAAGTAACTATCGTCTTCGAAATATTGTTGATGCAGAACTTCCTTCCCACATGTGTGCGTGGGTGCAAAGTCATTTGACTTTGACTTATGGTATGGTGGTTGCTATCATTATGTACATCACCTTGCAGTCCGTTGGTCTGAGTGAGTACTGTAATTGTGTGCTGGATAGTACCTTATTTTTCTTATTTTTGTGTAATTTAAAACATTGGTCTGTGGCAGATTTTTCGTTGCTGTTGTTTTCATCCATATTTTACTGTTCTTCCTTCCTCCAAGAACAAAAAAATATAGAAGAAGAAAAGAAACATAAGTGTGCAGCTTCGACCGCACCACAATAATAGCTTGTGCAGCTTTGTCGCACCAAAGTATTATAAACGTACTTAAATAGTACCTGTGCTTTTGCACCTTAATAGCTTGTGCAGTACCAAATTAACTTACACTCTAAAGTATATTTTGTGCAGTGTCTTGCACACCAAATAGCTTGTACAGCTTTGTTGTACCAAAATTATATATATACCTTCTTAGTTAACATATTTTCCTGTGCTGTGTTGCGAGACTTGGTTATTGGAATTCATTTGACATAGATTTAATTGTGTAAATGAAGGTGACCTCCTTTACAAGTCATTGAATAAAGATACATATACATTTACTTTAAAGGAAGAAAGTGTTTGCAGAAGAAAGCTCTGTGGATCGGCTGAACCGCAAAATTTTTGCATTTTGCGGGAAAAATCTTTTGCGGTTCGTGGAAATGAATCCTTTTTGCGGGAATGAACTTTCGCGGTTCCTCAGTTTACATTTTTTTTTGCAAAAAAAAAATTTTGCGCTTGTTAAACGAGAGTACCTTAGAAGGGAAAACTTCGTCAGGGAGGAAATGATTGCATTAAAAGAGTAGATTAACGCCATTTTCTAGTTGTTCTAGTTGTTCACTGACATTCGAATTTGTGTTCTATTGTAATTTAATATCTCTCAGATTCGCTCTCCTCCATTATTATTCATTTTTGTCAGTGTCATTCATACTAGACAAAGAAAAATTCATAGGTTGGAGAATTTAAGACAGAAAAACTTCACTAGGCAAACATAGTTTAATTTTTCGTCGGAGAAAATATTTCACAACTTTTAGCTTGAACAGCGAAATTAAAATGCCATGAAATTCAATTTTGCCGAAAAAAGCCCTCGAAATTCTCACGAAATAAAGTAGATCAAATCACTTATTGAAATTGGAGTCAATGAACTTCTACAAACAGGCTTTTAGGTAGGAGGAATTTGTCTTGTAATAATTAACGAACTTGGGATTATTTTGAAAATTTTGCGGGAAAAAACTTTTGCGGTTTACCAATATTACAATCTTTGTGGGAATAAACTTTTGCGATTCAAACCAAAACCGCAAAAACTGCAAAACTTTCTTCTGCAAACACTTTCTTCCTTTAGAATTTATTTTCCAGACCTTAAGTGCCAATCCTACAGATCAAAATTTTCCCATGTTATTTTCTGTTAGATGTCTTTTTAATGACAAAAGTTATTGATATACTCAGTATTTCTTATCACAAGGAGAAATATTGTTTGTGCATTACTTTCATTCACCGGATCACTTGTTTTGTATTATGTATACTTTTGGTCTGAGTGATTACTTTATTGTGTGCTGAATAGTAGTTGATTTCTCTTTCTGTTCAAATTAGAGCAGTGATTCCTTTCTAGCTGTTGCTGTTTTATGTATATTTTTGAGTTCTTCCTTTCTCGAAGAAATAAAACATAGAAGGAAAGAAACACGTGCAGCTTTGACCGCACAACAATAATAGCTTGTGCAGCTTTGTTGCAACAAAGTATTGTACACATACTTAAATACAGGGTGTGTCTGGAAAATCAGGAAAAAAACTATGTTTGACTGGAAGATTCTGGAAAGTCAGGGAATGTCAGGGGGAAAAAGTTTCTTTAGCATTTAGGTCAGGGAAAGTCAAGGAACACTTTCATAAGACTGTAACAGTGTCTATTACTGACTTTGTTCAATGATAATTTTGCTTACCCAATCATCTACCAATATTTTTTTTCTTTGTTTCAGAGTTAACTAATATGTTTTTATGAAATGTTTTATCCCTTCTCTAGCCTGTAAATTGATACTTCAGAATGTGTAATCTTGACTCTGTGGCAGTTTTAGTAGGCAATAAAGTCAGGGAAAACGGGGTGTTTTAAAGGAAAAGTCAGGGAAAATGATACCTTTTTTACTCCTTAAAGTCAGGAAAGGTCAGGGAAAATATTCTGGGAAAAGTGCGCTACGAACCCTGCAAATAATACCTGTGTTTTATGCACCTTAATAACTTGTACAACTTTGCACCAAATTAACTTACAGTGTGCTGCACCAAATAGCATTGAACAGCTTTGTTGTACACCAAAGTACTATGTATATAATAATAAACTATTCATATAGATTCTTATCTCTTTTCTGAAAGTGCTTGACAGTCAGTTTTTTCAGTTAGCTGATGAATCCGTGAAGGAAGAAACTTAAAGTTCTAACAAAAATAGTTTTCTTCTTTTCATCCGTTTATAAGTATATACTTATATATACTTTTAGTAGGCATATTATCCTGTGCTTTGTTCAGAGACTTGCTTATGTCATTTAAATTGAAAAAACTTGTTCAAAGTTCTTTTTACCATCCATCCAAAAACTGGTAACCGATACGTACTTGTAATCAGTTTGCTAGCTTATCAGTAGGTCATTGTTATTTATTTGGTTTTATTGTGAATGAAAGGTGACCGCCTTTTGAACAAGGGCACATATTTTATAGTCCCAGATTTGCCAGATAATGCTAGATTAAAATAAAATTGATTTATCTTGAATATGATTATAGCTTCCTAGATAAGTTAGTATCTCTGGCTTGGCTGATGTTTTCATAGATAGAGCTCAAAAAGTTGATTAACAAGTCTTTTTACAGTTTTTGAAAATTTCCTCTCCTTTTGCTGATATTTCAATTTAAAAATATCAAATTATGCAATGCATAATTATGATGTAATAGGAGAGTGTGCTTTTGATGTGTGTAACTTTTGAACTACTAAATATTCTTAGTTCATACTTCATCATATCATTTCACTTAGAATTCTTTATCCATTTACTAATGTAAAAAGATGTAATATTCATTAAAAGCGATGAGAAATTTTAACTACTCACTTATTACATCATAATTATGCAATGCATAAATCAAATCTAAGATGTTGAAATTGAGATATCTCGAAAACCACAAAGAATTATAAAAAACTGTAAAGAGACTTGTTAATCAACTTTTAGAGCTCTATTGTGTCCCAAAAAATAACTTTTCATCACAGGATCCCTTTAATGCTAGCTATAAAACGGTAACATAATTCTTTTACATCAAAAGTGTTTATGTTCCTATGTTTCCCAAACAAAATTCTATAAAATAGTATATATTTAACTTGTACTGTAGAATAGTCTAGAATATAATAGAATAGTTATATGTAAGTTATAATGTGAAATTAAGGAAACTTCTATCTTTTATAGAACTGTACTTTTGAAAGTACACATCCAGAAGTTATAAATGTTGATCTTAACTATTTAAAAATGTGTATCTTATTACATCATAATTATGCATTGCATGTTGATGATTTTTAAATATAAATATCTCCCTAAGGAAACAGAAGTTCCAAAAACTGCGAAAGGACTTCATAAGCAACTTAGTTCTACCATCACAAAAGTTTGGACGCAAGAACCCCTTTAATCACACTCATTTTAGTTATCACTCAGAAATTGCTTATTTGACCTTTCTGCAGAAAAACGTTTTTTTTCGATTTTGCTTCACAGTCAAACATTTTTCCATTTTGACCTTCAGGCCTTCAGTCCTGATAGTGCCTTCTTGTTTTTTGCCAATATCATGTGCATTACAAGGATATTCGATTGATTAACAATAGTTTCGTACAAAAAGGAAGATTACGAATTCCCTGACTAATGGCTATAACACGAATTACGTATACATTGAATTAAGATTTACAATCGTGTTTGTGCCATGAGGCTCTTGTTTGAAATTAAAATCACTCTTAGAGGATATTACTAAAAATGGTGTTTTGGGGAAATCCATTTCGCACCTGTATGTTATTGAGTTTCAGAAACGTTCTTTACCTCATGCACATATTCTTATCCATTTAGCTCAAGAGGACAAACTGCAGAATGCTGATGATATTGACAGCTTAATTTCTGCTGAAATACCAGATCCTGAACTTGAACCAGAGCTACATAACATCATCAGATCATGTATGATTCATGGTCCCTGTGGGAATGCAAATCCTAATTCAGTCTGCATGGGAGATGATGGCAACTGTACCAAGAATTTTCCAAAGCCATTCTGTGATGCAACCCAAATGAATGCAAATGGGTATCCAATGTATCGCAGACGCAATGATGGTCGTACAGTGAGGGTCAAAAACGTGGACTTGGATAATCAATGGGTTGTACCATACTGCCCGTGGTTGTCAAAAAAATACAATGCTCACATAAATTTGGAAGCATGCACCACGATAAAAAGTGTGAAATATCTCTTTAAATACGTTTACAAAGGACATGATCGTGCTAATGTTGAGATTAATGAATGTCTGGAGCATGACGAAATTAAAACATTTCTAAATGCTCGATATGTCAGTGCACCGGAAGCATTGTGGAGAATTTTCGAGTTCTCCATGAATGATAAATCCCACACTATCAAACGATTAGCTGTTCATTTACCTAATTGTCATCAGGTTTATTTTAGAGCTGGTGAGGAAGAGGCAGCTGCTGAAGGGGCATTGAAAGATAGTCACCTAACAGCATGGTTTAAGCTGAATGTGGAAGATCCTGATGCTCGACAGTTTCTTTATTCAGATATTCCATATCATTATGTCTTTCATGACAAACAGAAAAAATGGCAAAAACGAAAAAAGACATTCAAACCGATTGTCGCTCGGTTATACAATGCCCGTCCATCAGAAGGAGAACGTTTTTTCCTTCGGGTTTTGTTGCTGCATGTTCCAGGTGCCACATCATTCAAATATCTGCGTACTTTCAATGGAGTGGTTTACGACACATTCCGAGAAGCGTGTATTGCCAGAGGTCTTCTACAAGATGATGAAGAGTGGCATAACACATTGGAAGAGGCGTCAACCTTTCAAATGCCCCAACAGATGAGACAGCTGTTTGTCACGATTTTGACACACTGCGAACCCTCCAATCCCCTTGAGTTGTGGAATACATTCAAGGAGCATCTGTGTGAGGACTACACTCGAACATTAGCTCTTGCCCAAGCAGAACAAAGAGCTTTGGGTTATATTGATAATGTCCTGAAACAATTCGGTATGTCCTTAACTCAATTTAATCTTCCAGAGTTGGTTCAACATCCCCGAGGAAGAAGTGGATGTAAATGTTTACATTGACAGGGCACAACAGGTAAGGCCTCAGCTTAATGAACAGCAGGTAGCTGTGGCTGATGCAATTTTGTCTGCTGTTTCAAATGTGCGTAATGGTTTAGCACAACTTGAAACATTGTTTTATCTGGATGGACCAGCTGGCACAGGTAAAACTTTTACATATAACTATGTTATTGCAGCATGTAGAGCCAGAGGTTGGAAAGTTGCAACTGCTGCATATACAAGTATTGCAGCCACCTTACTCTCTGGTGGATGTACATTGCATTCATTATTTCGTTTGCCTGTTCCTGTTTTAGAAAACAGCGTATGTAAGATAACCCCGACATCTAAACATGCAGAATACCTTCGGAGTATTGACCTGTTTCTGATTGATGAAGCTGCAATGGTGTCTACGCACATTTTTCATGCTATCGACAGATTACTACGTGACATCTGCGGTAGTGATGCACTTTTCGGTGGAAAAGTACCTTTGTGGGGTGGCGATTTTTGTCAGTGTTTGCCAGTTGTGAAGAAGGCAAAACCAACTGATGTTATTGAAGTTTGCTTGACAAGTTCTGCTTTGTGGGCATCAGTGGTAAAGTACTCACTTACCGAGAACATGAGAGCCAGGCCGGAAGAACAAGAATTCTGTGCTTGGTTATTACAACTTGGTAATGGTGAACTGCCAACAAAACAAAATGAACCTGCTAAAGGCTCAGTCGAAATCCCTGATTGTTGCGTTGTTCCCAAAAACACTTCTATTATATCGGTGATGTATCATGGTTTGGAACATCACGAATATGCCACCACAGCTATTTTGACACCAACAAACGAGCAATCGTTAATCATTAACAATGAGGTGTTGGACAGATTGCCAGGAAATGCAGTTTGTTATTACAGTGCTGATGAGGTGGTATGTGACGATGAAGACGAGCAGCAAAATTATCCGCTTGATTTTTTAAATAGCATCACGCCGTCAGGTATGCCTCCTCATTTTTTGAAGCTTAAAGTTGGGGCTATTATTATGCTCTTGAGGAACCTTAATATCAGGAAGGGTCTCTGTAATGGCACACGCTTGATTATCCGTGAACTGTCAGGCAATTTTATTAAAGCTGAAGTTTTGACAGGGTCAGCAGTTGGAGAAATCATTTTCATACCTAGGGTTGAACTGTCACCTTCAGATACAGGTATGCCTTTTATATTGAAACGCAGACAATTGCCTATCCGTTTGGCCTACTCTTTCACTATTAACAAGAGTCAAGGTCAAACATTTAATAAGATTGGTTTGTTTTTGCAGAGTCCGTGTTTCTCTCACGGTCAGCTATATGTCGCATGTTCCAGGGCAAAGGCATTTGATAATGTGAAAATCAAAGTTGCGGCTACTGGGAAACAAGGTTATATCAATGGAAAGATGTATACTCAAAATGTTGTCTTTAAACAAGTATTACAGTAACTTAATTCTGCATATCTTTCCTTTCATCTTTTCATATCCACAAAAGTATTGTATTGTTGAGTGAGTTACAAAAATACCGGAAATGAAAACACTGCTTTTCCGGTGAGCATTTTGATATCCTCACTCATTTGGAGAGTGACTATTATTGCAGTTGTCTAAAAGCGGCTTTTCGGCTAAGTTGGTATACCAACTATGTGACATTGTGTTGCTCAACTGTAGTGGTGGATTGAGTGGTGCTATTTTGTTAAATCACTGACAATTACTTTGTGGTAGTGCTGAAAATAGATGATATGCTTTTATTGTTACTGAACTATTTTACCTAAAAAACATTTTGTTTCTGTGCATTTTAATAATGAAAAGTATCACCAGAAGCTTAAACATTTTTGTTGTAGAAAACAAAGATGACATATATGTTTTCTAAAAAATACTATATATTCGACCAGACCTTCCACTGGTCATTATCAAAGTAAGAAATTTTATTACAAGTAAAAGAATTAAAATTTTAAAAAACTATAGAAATCTAAAATTGGAAGTGTTGCTATGGATACTATATAGATAAAATTTTTTTTTTTTTTTTTTTTTTTTAAAAAAAAAAAAATTAATTAAAAAGTTTTAATGGAATTGATTTCTCTTGAGTATTTAATGAAGGCTTGTAATTTTTTATGTATAATGCTTCAGAAAGTTTTCTATTATAGGAATGCTTATGTCCTTTTGATAAAATTACTATGTCCTTATTATTGATGACCTCATGGGACGATTCTATTGAATGTTTGTAAAGATGCGAATTTTTGTCTCTGCCTTGGTGATCTTTTATCCTTTCTACGATTCTTCTGGCTGTCTCTCCTACGTACGTTTTTTCACAGTTAATAGCTGGACATTTTGCTTTGTATACTAAGTTGTGCTCATTTCCGAATTTAGATTTGTCTTTAATATTAAAATTGGAGCCTAATTTTGTACCGGTGTATATCATCTTTAGTTTTTCTTCTTGTGGTATATATCTTTTTATTGTATTCTTCAATGATTTAATTATCGTTTCACCTTGTTGAACTTGATAAGGGAGGATAAGTAACGGCAACTTCCTATCAGTATTGGATACCTCTAATGGGGGATGGTTGACAGCAGTGTCTGTATTAGCATCTTCCATCTGTTTTAAAACTGCATTTATTAGCCAATTGGGATAATTGTTAATATTTCGAAATACGTTCTTGATATGTTTTATTTCTTCGTTTCGCAAATTATCATTAGAACAAATCGTATAGGCTCTTTGGATAAGTGTCCTTAGTGTACCTCGTTTCCAAGCTATTGGTGCAAATGACTCCCAATGGAGATAAACATTATTATTCGTAGGCTTTCTGTAAACTGTAGTTTCAATGCTCGCACCATTTCTAATTAGTAAAACGTCTAGGAATGAAATCTTGCCATTATGTTCTAATTCATGGGTAAACTTTATATTTTCATGGTAATTGTTAAGTTTGTTAATAACATAATCGATAGAATCAGGTTTAATAAAAGTAATGGTGTCGTTTACGTAACGTTTCCATGGCAACATGTGATCTTGTAATTCTGGTAACAATGATCTTTCAAGCTCTACCATAAATATTCCAGCTAGCACTGGTCCCAAGGGGGAACCCATGGCAACTCCATCGACTTGTGCGTAAATTGCGTTATCGAACGTAAAGTGAACATTTTTTGTGCATAATTCTAATAACTCTTTCATTTCATTTCTACTGATTTTTGTATTAATCTCATGTTGATCATAAATTCTTTTAAGAATCAGTTCGATGGTCCAGTCCAAGGGAACACTGGTAAAGAGGGATGCTACATCGAAGGATATTAATTTCAGATCTGGTTCAACATTTTCCGTTTTGATATATGAAATGAAATCTTTTGTAGATTTCACTGTATATTGTGAAAAGCTGAGCGGAGACAACAGTTTCGCTAAGTGTTTAGCGGTCTCATACGAAGCAGTTCCGATATTGGAAATAATCGGTCTTACCGGTAGTTGTTCAACTGTATCGTTGGTTTTGAGCTTGTGGACTTTAGCAGTGCCATAAAATTTACCTAGTGTTGATCCAGTGGGATAAAGCTTTCTGTCAGCTTTGACTTAACTTCACGGAGAATCTTTTGCATTTTTCTTTCTATTTTTGATGTTGGGTCGGTATTCAGCTTCGCAAATTGTGGACTATTAAGAAGAGATAAACATTTATCTGTATATTTGGTCTTGTCTAATACTACAACGCCTCTACCTTTATCTTGTCGAAGTATAACTATATTTGGATTCTTTTGTAGGTTACTGATGACCTTACGATGCTTGTAGGGTACTTTGATATTGCTGTATTGGTGACAAGTTGAAAGTAATTTTGTCTTAATACGAGTGAGATCGTCATAAGGTATATGGGTTAGATTCTTCACCAAACCCTGGTAAAATTGTTCGAATTTGGCTTGTATAGCTGTATGATTAATGTTTGTTGGGATATGATGGTCTAAACCAAACGAAAGTGCAGTCAGCTCGTCATTAGTGAGGTTGTAGCTAGAAAGATTGTTCACGGTTTTCTTAAGGTAGTTGGCTAATAATAATAATAATAAATGCAGTTTCAAAACAGATGGAAGATGCTAATACAGACACTGCTGTCAACCATCCCCCATTAGAGGTATCCAATACTGATAGGAAGTTGCCGTTACTTATCCTCCCTTATCAAGTTCAACAAGGTGAAACGATAATTAAATCATCGAAGAATACAATAAAAAGATATATACCACAAGAAGAAAAACTAAAGATGATATACACCGGTACAAAATTAGGCTCCAATTTTAATATTAAAGACAAATCTAAATTCGGAAATGAGCACAACTTAGTATACAAAGCAAAATGTCCAGCTATTAACTGTGAAAAAACGTACGTAGGAGAGACAGCCAGAAGAATCGTAGAAAGGATAAAAGATCACCAAGGCAGAGACAAAAATTCGCATCTTTACAAACATTCAATAGAATCGTCCCATGAGGTCATCAATAATAAGGACATAGTAATTTTATCAAAAGGACATAAGCATTCCTATAATAGAAAACTTTCTGAAGCATTATACATAAAAAATTACAAGCCTTCATTAAATACTCAAGAGAAATCAATTCCATTAAAACTTTTTAATTAATTTTTTTTTTTTTTAAAAAAAAAAAAAAAAAAAAAAAATTTTTATCTATATATAGTATCCATAGCAACACTTCCAATTTTAGATTTCTATAGTTTTTTAAAATTTTAATTCTTTTACTTGTAATAAAATTTCTTACTTTGATAATGACCAGTGGAAGGTCTGGTCGAATATATAGTATTTTTTAGAAAACATATATGTCATCTTTGTTTTCTACAACAAAAATGTTTAAGCTTCTGGTGATACTTTTCATTATTAAATTCTGTACATTTGTTTTTTTAGGTGGAGTACAAGTCTCATTGACTTACGTTCACGTCGTGTACTCTGTTACCATGGGTTGTGCATGCTTTTTATCAATTCACCGGAAACAGATATCATCTTATTTTGGTTTTTTAGAGTCTTCTTTGTCCTTGCATGCACAAACCATGAACCAAAAGTCAGGGCATTCATCCTGTTGTCTTTTTGGAAGTGTAATCCTTAGTTTTTTTTTTCTTTTAGTGAATTAATAATAATACGAAAATTTTATAAAATGGCTGCCTCAACACAAAATGGTAATAACTTTTCTGCTTTTTTCATTTTGAAATAAGAATGAAAAATGATTTTGTCACTGTTTTATTTTAGTTTCTAAAAACCAATTTGTGGAAAATAGTAAGTATGTAATGCTTTTAATTATATTTGAGATTATTAATGCAGCTTAAATCTTCATGGGTATGTTGTATGTTTTAGTTGATGTTGATGTAGTGGAGGATGGTGGTAAGTTTTCTAATGAACCTTTAAATATAGGAGAAAATGACAGCATTGTATATGTAGAACTACTTTCTTTTATATTTTAGTTAGTGATATATCCAAGAAAGGTAAAAGAACTTAATCCTTTAAAATACCAGAATACCATCGATGTAATTAGGTTATTAATACTTTTCCTTACCTTTCAGAAGAAGAAGATTTACTTCGAGAAGGTAAGTTCATATTTTTTTTTGCTGTTTTATGAATATCACTGTCAATATAATGTAATTTCATTCAATTTCATTCATAGATAAGGAGAATGGCGCGTATAGTGGTGGTTTGATATTTTCCTTCTTAACATGTAGAATGCACTTCAATAGATGTGGTATTTACACTGTTGGTCTTTCATGTTATAGGGCAGTTAGTCCAAGGAAATGGCCAGAGTAAGCCTTTATTTTCACTAACACATGTTGGCTCTTTACATGGACTTGATGATATTTGCATTTTTTAATTTTATCTTCCTGTTTAGAATCGCAAGAGACCACACGTTGTGAGTTGTGAAGTTTTTCGTATAAGCCATACTATTTAGTTTTTTATTATCTTAACTGATCCTTAACTTTCTATCATTTTATTTTAGTAACACGACAAGACTTCCTCAATTATAGGAAGGCCCATCCTGGCTCTAAGTCCAGGAGGGCTTTCCAAATATGGAGAAAAAATGGGGGGCGTGACCGGGAGGGTTACGTCCCCCCACAAAAAAAAAATTTAAAAAAACAAAAAAAAAACATACATTATGAGATGAAGTATAAGGGGTCAGTCCTCACTGTTTTTGAGTGAGGGCTGATCCCTTATACAGTATGGAATTACCATACACTCAGGTTCAGTTTTCATTAAAATTAGTTTTAAAATGTCTCGCAATGAAAAATAATCAAGTGAACTGAACCAACAAATAAAATTTAGACCGTGAATGGCTGATTAGCGCCCACTTAATTGAGCTTCCGAATAGTTTTTCTAATTTGTGGTTTAGGGAATAATAGGGTGTTTAAACAGTCATTTGCGGTCGAGTGTATGGTAATTCCATACCATAGTTTATTTTAGTTTATATTTTAGTTTATTTAGTTTGTTATTGTAGTTTATTTAGTTAGAAAATATGTTGTTATATACGGATTTATCTTTATTTAGTCATTACAAATCACATGCGAATCTTATTCTATAAGTCTGTTGTTATCTAAATGAGAGTTTAGGTAGAGCTGGAATAAAAGTTGTTACATTCTTCCTTTGATCTTTATTTCACTATCTTTTGTGAAATGACATTACAGGTTATGGTTTTAGAGAAATTTGAGAGATTACTATTCCTTAAAGTGTAGTTCATTTAGTTTATTGAGGATAAAGAGGTTATTGTCTGTGTTAAAGATAATGAATGGAATATGCTGATGTCAGCAGAAATAGAACAATTGAGCGAAATGTAAATGATTAAATAAATCTCTCCTAACTGACAAAATTGACTAACTTAATTCATTATCTTTAACTTATATTTATTCAGATTCTTTAGATTTATAGTGTAGTATTGCAGAGTCCGTGGGTCAACTTGGTGTTGGTAGTTCATGGGAAAAACCTTTCCTGACCTTTCCTGACAGTATCCTATGGATAACCGTATCTACTATAGTCTAGATAGCATTGTCAAGGTAATTGTGAATGAAAGTTTAGTTGGAAGATATACTGGCGGCTGCACATTTCGGATTTTAAATTCAACCTTAACTTTATTTACTTATTTTTTTAGATTCTTTGGTTTCGCTTACGAATGATATGTCATCAATTTTTAAAAATGCACTTTTCGAAAGATCCGATAATTCAAACTGCATGCGTACGTAGATGCAATGCACTCACTATTCACCGAGAATTATTATTTCCAAGAATAAATGGATTAAACCAAAAAACGCATTGGAAGACCGTTAACGAAGTCGATATACACTTTTAAAAAAGTGATTAAAGATAACCTTTATTTGGTTTATTTATTTATTTATTTGTTTATGCTATCTTTGTAGTATTGTCAACACTTTTTCATGAGAATTTATGTTTCTGCTGAACATTCTATGACATTTTTTGCTCACCCTTATAGTCAGCATTTCCGAAATTAAAACCCCGTACAAAATTTTTATCCGTGTTAAAACCATCCCATGCATTTTTATCAGTTTTATATTTAATTTTTCGTGAATTGGACGCATGCTGAACATGAGTGGCGAGCGACGCCGCCTGGGCGGCTTATCTTATTATACTAATCCGCGTGCGTGTGTAACACATTTAACTTAGAGAGTGTTGTGTTTTTGTTTTTTTAATGGTCAAAATCTTCTTAATCGTGGTCATATATAGCGACAGTTCGACTACGCAAGACACCTTCACGATTAGTATAATAGCACGTGGCATTTGACGTCAGATGTTGGGGAACCATTGCATTGCAATCCCCAATCGAACGCGACGTTTTTGGGGAAATATCTCGAGAACCAATCGGGATAACTGACGTTTTTTAGGGTCCACGATACCAGTAATAGAGTGACGCATCATTTGGGCCTAAATTTAATTTGGTACTGCGGATATGACGTCATTAAAATCTTTAATCCACGATATCTCTGCAACGGTTGATCGTAGCGAAACGATCTCATACATTTTTTTGCTCAGTTTTTCAAGCTCTACAAAATCACTACACTTTCCAGTTTTGATTCCGTAATTGAAATTTTCGTCACGGGGTTCTCACACGGGAACGGGGGATTCTTGCACATCCGTTTCGAAATTAAAGCCGTAAAAAACTTTTACGCGAGATACTATCTACTTATACTAATTCGCAATGTGTGTAACACATTTGATTTAGAGAGTGTTTTGTTCATGTTTTTTTAATGGTCTAAATCTTCTTAATCGTGGTCATATAGCGGCAGTTCGACCACGCAAGACACATTCACGATTAGTATAATAGCAAGTGGCATTTGACGTCACATGTTTTTATGATCACGGGGAACCATTGCATTGCATCCCCAATCGAACGCGACGTTTTTGGGGAAATATCTCGAGAACCAATAAGGATAACTGACGTTTTTAAGAGTCCGCGGTACGGGTGAGGGGGTGACGCAACATTTGGTCCTAAATTTTATTTGGTACTGCGGCTATGACGTCATCAAAATTTTTGATTGACGATGTCTCCGCAACGGTTGGTCGTAGCGAAACGATATCCCATACATTTTTTTGCTCAGTTTTTCAAGCTCTACAACATGGGCTCCATGTCTTTTCAAGATTCGGTAATTTAATTTTTCGTCACCTGTTTTCGTCACAATGTTTTCGAAATAAAAACCGTAAAAAACTTTTACGCGAGATACTATCTACTTATACTAATCCGCGTAGTGTGTAACACATTTAACTTAGAGAGTGTTGTGTTTTTGTTTTTTAATGGTCAAAATCTTCTTAATCGTGGTCATATAGCGGCAGTTCGACCACGCAAGACACATCCACGATTAGTATAATAGCACGTGACATTTGACGTCAGATGTTTTTATGATCACGGGGAACCATTGCATTGCATCCCCAATCGAACGCGACGTTTTTGGGGAAATATCTCGAGAACCAATAGGGATAACTGACGTTTTTTAGGGTCCGCGATACGGGTGACCGGGTCACGCAACATTTGGGCTCAAATTTTATTTGGTACTGCGGCTATGACGTCATCAATATCTTTGATCGACGATATTTCTGTAACGGTTGATCGTAGCGAAACGATCCCATACATTTTTTTGCTCAGTTTTTCGAGCTCTACAACATGGGCACGGTCTCTTTTTGAGATTCGGTGATTTAAATTTTCGTCATCTGTTTTCGACACATTATTTTTGAAATTAAAGCCGTAAAAAACTTTTACGCGAGATACTATCTTATTATAATAATCCGCGTTGTGCATACCTCTTTTATTTTAGAGAGTGACATATTTAGTTTAAATTTACGGTCATCGTCCTCTTATGTGTGCGTAAAACCACGTAGATGCGAGAGACACTTTTTTCGCGATCATTCCAAAAGCACGTGGCATCATTTGACGTCAGTTTTTTATAATCACGGGGAATCATTGCATTGCATCCCTAATCGAACGCGACGTTTTTGGGGAAATATCTCAAGAACCAATAGGGATAACTGACGTTTTTTGGGGTCAGCGATACGGGTGATGGGGAGACCCATCATTTGGGCCTAAATTTTATTTGGTACTGCAGATATGACGTCATCGAAATCTTTGATCAGCGATATCTCCGCAACGGTTGGTCGTAGCGAAACGATCCCATACACTTTTTTGATCAGCTTTTCGAGCTCTACAACATGGGTACACTTTTGAGTTGCGATTCTATGATTTATTTTATTGTCACGGGGTACATACACGGGAATGGTGGATTTGACCTAATGTTTTCGAAGTTAAGTTCGGTAAAAAGTTTTTACCCAGGATACTAGTCTATATATACTAATCCACGTTGTGCATACCACTTTTATTTTAGAGAGTGTTGTGTTTTTTTAAAATTTACGGTCAAAATCTTCTTAATCGTGGTCATTTTTTCGTTAGACCATTGACAATTGACGCGGCGTGACGTCAGTTATTTTTATCGCATCACGGGGGAATCATTGCATTGCAATCCCAATCGAACGCGACGTTTTTGGGGAAATATCTCGAGAACCAATAGGGATAACTGACGTTTTTTGGGGTCCGCGATACGGGTGACGGGGTGAAGCAACATTTGGGCCCAAATTTAATTTGGTACTGCGGCTATGACGTCATCAAAACCTTTGATCGACCATATCTCCGCAACGGTTGGTCGCACCGAAACGATCCCATACATTTTTTTGCTCAGTTTTTCAAGCTCTACAACCTGGGTACATTTTCCAGTCCCAATTCCGTAATTAAAATTTTCGTCACGGGGTTCCTTTTCGAAATTAATGCCGTAAAAACTTTTACGCGAGATACTTGTCTACTTATACTAATCCGCGTGCGTGTGTAACACATTTAACTTAGAGAGTGTTGTGTTTTTGTTTTTTTAATGGTCAAAATCCTCTTAATCGTGGTCATATAGCGGCAGTTCGCCCACGCAAGACACATTCACGATTAGTATAATAGCACGTGACATTTGACGTCAGATGTTTTTAGGATCACGGGGGAACCATTGCATTGCATCCCCAATCGAACGCAACGTTTTTGGGGAAGTATATCGAGAACCAATAGGAATAACTGACGTTTTTTAGGGTCTGCGATACGGGTGATGGGGTGACGCAACATTTGGTCCTAAATTTTATTTGGTACTGCGGCTATGACGTCATCAAAATCTTTGATCGCTGATATCTCTGGAACCGTTGGTCGTAGCGAAACGATCTACTTATACTAATTCGCAATCGTGTGTAACACATTTAACTTAGAGAGTGTTTTGTTTTTGTTTTTTTAATGGTCAAAATCTTCTTAATCGTGGTCATATAGCGGCAGTTCGCCCACGCAAGACACATTCACGATTAGTATAATAGCACGTGACATTTGACGTCAGATGTTTTCATGATCACGGGGGAACCATTGCATTGCATCCCCAATCGAACGCGACGTTTTTGGGGAAATATCTCAAGAACCAATAGGGATAACTGACGCTTTTTGGGGTCTGCAACACGGGTGACGAGGTGACGCAACATTTGGGCCTAATATTTATTTGGTACTACGGATATGACGTCATTAAAATCTTTGATCGACGATATCTCTGCAACGGTTGGTTGTAGCGAAATGATCCCATACACTTTTTTGATCAGCTTTTCGAGCTCTACAACATGGGAACACTTTCCAGTCACGATTTTCTGATTTAATTTTTCGTCACCTATTTTCGACACATCCTTTTCGAAATTATAGCCGTAAAAAACTTTTACGCGAGATACTAGTCTACTTATACTAATTTGCAATGTGTGTAACACATTTAACTTAGAGAGTGTTTTGTTTTTGTTCTTTTAATGGTCAAAATCTTCTTAATCGTGGTCATATAGCGGCAGTTTGCCCACGCAAGACACATTCACGATTAGTATAATAGCAAGTGGCATTTGACATCAGATGTTTTATGATCACGAGGAATCATTGCATTGCATCCCCAATCGAACGCGACGTTTTTGGGGAAATATCTCGAGAACCAATAGGGATAACTGACGTTTTTTAGGGTCCGCGATACGGGTGATAAGGTGATGCATCATTTGGGCCTAAATTTAATTTGGTACTGCGGATATGACGTCATTAAAATCTTTAATTCACGATATCTCTGCAACGGTTGATCGTAGCGAAACGATCCCATACATTTTTTTGCTCAATTTTTCAAGCTTTACAACATGGGTGCAGTTGCCAGTCCCGATTCCGTAATTGAAATTTTCGTCACGGAGTACGCACACGGGAACGCGTCGTATTTCTGCAGATTCTTTTCGAAATTAAAGTCGTAAAAATCTTTTTCGCGAGATACTAGTCAATGTTCCTAATTAGAAATGGGGACTTCCTATTTACAACAGCAAATTGAAACTTGTCTTGACTGTCTGTAAATTCTAAATACTGGACATCCTTGAACACGAATTTCTGCTTTCAATTATGTTTGCTAATTTTGGTAAGTATGGATCACATATTTTTCATAATCCAAATCTTTGTTTACTTTTTGTGTTTGGGAAGTCTTCTTGTAATAAGGACGATTGACCGTCAATATTGACAGACCTACATTGTGTCTCAGAATGTTTTATCCACAAACTTTCAATGCGTTTTTTTCAAAAATTATTTGTCAAATTTTTGCGATTTATTTACCATATGAGTTTTATTTAATTCTATTTACTCTGGGTAACAACCTATGATAATTTAAAAAAAGTGTGATTTGATAAAATGAAGTACACAAAAAACCACTCAAATAGTGTTTTCAAGCGTGTTAACAGGTTAATGTTCTTGTATAGTACAAGTATAATTACTGTGTTTTCAGATATTTCCCCCGTCTTTCAAAAATCAACAAAACTGCCAAAATTTCAATATACGCTCAAATGTATCATAATAAACAACAACTAATGGAAATTTTCCATTAAATATATATATTTTTGAAATCGCCAAAGAATAAGGTTCCCAATGATATAAAATATATCAAATATATATGACTTTTGTATAAAAAGTTTGTTTTTTTCATCTTCTGTTTTCTTCATTTTCTTTTCCTTTTTTGGCGTATTTTATTTCTGTAGAATATTGTGCTTTTTAATATCTATCCAACGATACCAAATTTGTTACAAATGGTTCAGTATTGAGCAAATGGCAAGCAAATCTTAAAAGTGTGCACACTGTTTTTGAACAGACTTTAATTCATTGACAGTTATGAGTAAAACTATAAAAGAGTTACATTGAGAAGTCTATGAGTCGATCCTGGGCACATCGTTGTTCCTACTACACTTCAATGACTCAGTAGAAACTTTTTCCGTGTGCAATATGTTAATGTACGCATATGATATGGTGCTGTTCGCATAGTGACATAAAAGTAATTCAAAACCAGTTTACACAAGACTTCTCATCCTTGAATTTCTGGCTTCCTGAAAACGCTTGAACTCATTATAAACTGCATAAAAAGAAAAAACAGAAATTATGATCTTCGCGACAACACAACGCATGAAACAGCTTGGGGATACAGCACTTGACATCCAACAAAACAACACTGCAATCAACAACACATCTACCTACAAATACCTCGGACTCACCCTTACCATCACACTCAATATGACTCAGCAGATAGCAGCATCTGTAAAGAAAGCATCATCTCAAATTCGTATTCTCAAGAGGGTAAGGCATTATGTTGACTCAAGGACTGCTGAAATGATATATAAAGCTATGATTCTACCAATCCTAACATACTGCTCCTTGTCAACCTTTGGCTTCACGCCTCTGCATATTAAGAACAAGATCGCAGCGATGAAAACCCGTGCAAAGTTCATTATAGGAAGTAATGTTCCAAGATCAGAAATCTTGGAAAAGAAACAGGTGTGTACCTTTGTTCATAAATGCTTGAGAAATGAAAACGTTTTTACAGGATTCAAAGACTACTTCATATCGAAAAATGGATAGGAAGTTTCTTTCACTTAGAGTTTTGTGCCATTTTTTTCCAGCGTGGTCAATAATCTTTCTACTTAATTCGCTATGTATCATTTGCTATGTACGTATTTTTTAGGAATTAAGAAAACAATTCAACACATCTAACTTTTTCAAACGCTTTCCATTTAAACTGAAAGAGGTGAAAATCTAACTAAAGTGATCCGTTTGATATTATTATTGATATTAATATCGAAAATCACACCCGGAATCTCTGGGGAAAGTTCGAGATACCGAAAAGTTCGAGATACCGAAAAGTTCGTGATAAGAACAAAAAAGAATTATCAAGTTTTTAAACGAGATCTTGACCAGCATTTTACATCTTGCCCAGCGGACACAAGACGTCTTTTAGACGTCTCAATTTAATCGTAAAATGGTCGTTTGGTTTTGAGATCATTTTGCAACGTCGTAGGGACGTCTGAAAATGGGACGTCGCGATTGGGATCCTTTTACGATCAGTTTGGGACCTGATATAAATTTTCAAATTTCATTCTGCAGTCATTAAACTGTATAAATCGAGTAATACTAACATGCTTATATAGAATTTATATTCGCATCAAATTCTGTTTATTGGTCGTGTGGGGGATGATTTTACGACGTTTTTGGGACGTCTTTATACAGATTAAATAACGACCTTCGAAACAATTATTAATTTAGGATCATTCTGCGACGTCTTAGAGACGTCTGAAAATGGGACGTTGCAATTGGGATCTTTTTACGATCAATTTGGGGCCTGATAAAAATTTTCAAATTTCATTCGGCAGTCATTAAACAGTAAACTTTGAGTAACAACAACATACTCCATATGGAACTTACATTCGTACCGATTCTTTTTCTTGGTCGTGTGTAAGGGATGCTTTCACGACGTTTTTGGGACGTCTCTATACAGATTAAATTACGACCTTCGAAAGAATTATAAATTTTCAAAAGCGATTAGTCAACATTCATCGAATAGGTTTTACTACAGTTGCATGATTTTAAGAATTGAAATAGACCAATCACAAATACGTAAGACAAAGCGAAATTCCCGGGTTATAATATTCACATGTGATATAGAAAGTTTCAAAAGCAAAGACTTTCTTGTAAGAAAAGGTTAATACTGTTAATAATGATACATGTAACATAAGTTTCGATAAAAAGACGTTTAGATAAAACTTAGAAGAATTAATTAAACATGGCGTTTTGTCAAAGGTAAACTAGCAAAGTGTAAATGGAAAAACACCTTGAAAAGATACGATCCTGTTCGATGAAACTAACGGTGAGTTTCTGTTCTCTGAATCCATTCAGTGGGTATATCTATCTTATTATACTAATTCGCGTTGTGTGTCACACTTTTATTTTAAAGAGTGATATATTTAACTAAATTTTACGTAGGATTTTCTATATTGTCTGCGTAAAACCACGCAGAGGCGAGAACGTTTTTTTCTCTGTAATGACGTCAGATTCTACTGAATCATTCATTTGACGTCAGTTTTTTTTATCAGTACATACAACAACGTTCATACGCTTACACGGGACACGGGTTCATTTTCGAAATAAAAACCGGTAAGAAATGTTTTTTCTGAAATGCATGTCGATCGTTGGCGGCGTGCGACGACGCCTTGGCGTCTAGTATATACTAATTCGCGTTGTGCATCCCACTTTTATTTTAGAGAGTGATATATTTGTTTAATTTTTACGGTCATCGTCCTCTTATGTGCGCGTAAAACCACGTAGAAGCGAGAGACACTTTTTTCACGATCATTCCAAAAGCACGTGGCATCATTTGACGTCAGTTTTTTATGATCACGGGGAATCATTGCATTGCATCACCAATCGAACGCGACGCTTTTGGGGAAATATCTCGAGAACCAATTGGGTAAACTGACGTTTTTAGGGGTCAGCGATGCGGGTGATGGGGTGACACATCATTTGGGCCTAAATTTTATTTGGTACTGCGGATATGACGTCATCGAAATCTTTGATCAGCGATATCTCTCTAACGGTTGGTCGTAGCGAAACGATTCCATACATTTTTTTGATCAGTTTTTCGAGCTCTACAACATGGTTACATTTTCCGTTTCCAATTCCTAAATTGAAATTTTCATCACGGGGATCGTTCACGGGAAAGGCGATTTTGTCCCATCCTTTTCGAAGTTAAGTTCGGTAAAAAGTTTTTACCCGGGATACTAGTTTATACATATTTATACATTCTTGTTGAACTTAGTTTCAGCATTCCAGCATCAGAAGAGCACTGTAGATGATTCTCAAAGATCTCCTGATCGGTAATGAGGTTGGCGAAATTTCAAAAAGGCTAGCCGAAGGGAGTCTTAAATGTGGAAATACATGTGATTCAAAATTTTATAACTTGATGACAAACTAGTTAGTATATGTTGAACTGTAAATTGTTGCGTTGTAAACTTTTAAAAAGAATTAAAAAGGAGACATCTATTGAATTTGTATGTTTTGTTCTTTTGATGATCCCAACACAGATGGCCTATGATCCCAGGAAAAGGAGGTTGTTAATCGGACGTCTCTACGATGTTGTTACGGCCAGAGATTAAGAGACGTCGAGAAGTCCACTGAAGATGTGATTGGGACGTTTTCTGAGGATCCCACTTCGCAACCATTGAGCGACGTCTCAAGGACGTCTTGGAAAGATGTCTGCACGACGTCTCCACGACGTAAATTTCATAATCCTGCGACGTCGTTACGATGTCGTTGGGATGTCATCGAGACGTCTCAGTGAGGATGTAATTGGGACGTCTTTTGAGATTCCCACTTCACGACCATTTTGCGACGTCTTAGGGACGTCTTGGAAAGACGTCTCTACGACGTCTTTACGACGTCTTTGTGCCCGCTGGGTGAGATTGTTTTCATCTACTACACTCCCAACAACATAGGTTGTCTTTTTAACGTTTGCTCCACGTTTCTTTGTTTTTTTTTTCCTGATTCTTTTTTACATCTACTTGTCTCTTTACATCCTATTTTATTTCAGTTGTATTCGTGTATTTTCTAACTCCCTAATCGTGGCCTATTCGAACTTTTAGCTTACTTTTGGTGTTTATATGAATGAAATATATATATTACTAGTAACCCGGGTAAATTTTTTACCGAGTTTAACTTCGAAAATGTGCAATTTCGCTTCTTCCCGTGTGCGTGTCCCGTCACCGAAAATTAAATCACCGAATATCGCAAAAAGACAGTACCCATGTTATAGAGCTTGAAAAACTGATAGAAAAATGTATGGGATCGTTTCGCTACGACCAACAGTTGCAGAGATATCGTCGATCAAAGATTTTGATGACGTCATAGCCGCAGTACCAAATAACATTTAGGCCCAAGTGTTGCGTCACCCCATTGCCTGTATCGCCGACCCTAAAAAACGTCAGTTATCCCTATTGGTTCTCGAGATATTTCCCCAAAAACGTCGCGTTCGATTAGGGATGCAATGCAATGATTCCCCGTGATCATAAAAATAACTGACGTCAAATGCCACGTGCTTTTATACTAATCGTGAAAAAAGTGTCTCTCGTCTCTGCGTGGTTTTACGCGCAACTAAGAAGAACTTGACCATAAATTTAAACTAAATATATCACTCTCTAAAATAAAAGCGGTATGCACACTCACTATTATGTATCTACTAGACGCCAAGGCGTCGTCACACGCCGCCAATGATCAACATGCATTTCAGATAAAACATTCCTTACCGGTTTTTATTTCGAAAATGATCCCTTTATTCAAATCCCGTGTGTAAGCGTGTATAAAAGTTGTTGTATGTACTGATAAAAAAACTGACGTCAAATCAATGATTCAGTAGAATCTGACGTCATTACAGAGAAAAAAACGTTCTCGCGTCTACGTGGTTTTACGCGGACAATATAGGAAATCCTACGTAAAATTTAATTAAATATATCACTCTCTAAAATAAAAGTGGGATGCACAATCGCGGATTATTATGATAAGACTAGACGCCAAGGCGCCGTCGCACGCCGCCAACGATCAATATGCAGGCAAAACATTTCTTACCGGTTTTTATTTAAATTTAATTAAATGTGTCACTCTCTAAAATAAAGGTGGTATGCACAATCGCGGATTATCATAATAAGACTAGCCGCCCAGGTGGCGTCGCTCGCCACCCATGTTCAGTATGCGTTGTGTCGCAGAATTCTTTACCCAGGTAAACAATTTTTAATGGTTTTATTCAAATGTGAGCTGAATCGCAGAAAAGCTTAATAAAATAAATTTCCCCTGGAAAGAACCAAAGATCAAAATAATTAAAAAGTGATAACATCGAAATACTTAACATTTGCTCCTGAGATAATGTTTAACCCTTGGAGACATTAAACACAACCAAACATCAAAATGATAAAGATTTTGAATCATTGAAACGCTTAAAATAACCTATAATCATGTTTTTTACATGCAGAGGATTTAACACAAACAAATAGCAATAACAGAATATATATATTTATACGCAAAAGAGAAGTTACAATATTTAAAACAGATCTGTTTACCCAGACATACAAAGCAAACATTGAATGAATATAAAATATTAAATAAAAACAAATTGTTACCTTCCGACTGTTTCGCTTGTGTCTGTTACTGGCCTGTAATCATTAATGAATTTTTGAAATGATAATATAGTCTGTTCTTCCCAAAACCATCAACATCATGATTAAAACCATGAATTTTATTTCTTTATGATTATTGTATGTTTTATTTTGCTTATCTAAAAGAAAAAATATTTCGAATGCATAATGATTCAAATACCTAATCGTATTATGACAAACAAACAAACAAACAAAAAGGAACTTTGAGAACATAAACCTAAACATACTATGACGATATTGAAAGAAAGCAAAACAAACTAAAAGAAACTTCAAGAACACATTTACCTTATTAATAATAATTAAAAACATAAACATAATGACAGAATTTATATATCTGAACTAAACAGTTTATAAAAAATTGAAAACAACCACATTTTTAATCTGAGTTAAAATCTCCTCTGGCTAATTCACAACAGTTAAACAACCCTTTATTCTTATTTATCCAGCATACCAACTGTGTTATAACTAAATAAATTTATACTATTTTAACTTTAGCTGAACTTCAAACAAAATAGGATACCTTTCACACTGCCAATTCACATGTTAGTAAACAGCATTGATCATCTTCTGTAGACATTTTCAAACACTTCTAAACTCTTTACTTCTATATTCAAATTACAAATACTTTATTTATTTTCCAGCACAAGCATACATAGGTATTTATAAAACACTTTCGCTACCATTGTTTTTAAGTGACATACATGAAACTGCTCTCTTCGTTTGGAAAAACTGCTAAACTTTCTGTATTTTTCAGTAAATTTGGTACTTTTTGGCATGCAGACAAAAGCATCAAGCATCGATATAATTAGATACAACAGATACAATTAGACAGCATAACACATTCCCCACTTCCACAGCGTCATGAGAAATAAAAACATTCATAGCTGTAGGACGACCATTTTTAATGTAATAATAGCGCGCGTTACCAAAACAAATTTCTCTCGTCTTCCTTTTCATCCAGCAGCATATACACATACTAAACAACAGAATAACTGAGACATCCACTCAAAGCTAAAGCAATTAATCTTTCAAAACTAGATTAAAACCATTCCTTACTGTGTAAATAAACATCAAACTGCATTTCTTCACTGCACTTTCTTCTGTATAGCGATATTTGATAACTAAAACGTAAACAAACATTTAAATACATACATACATAACTCACCTATTCTTTTATTAATCTAAAATATTAAACAATAAAAGTTTTATGATAATACTACTTTGTATAGACCTGTTCGTTTGTTCTGCACAGCCAATTTTTAAAAACTTCACTGCACTACTTCTGTATTCTCAATATGTTTTCACATTGTAAACAAACAACTAATCACTTACACTGTTACTGTTCTTTTATTAATTTAAAATAAAATCTAAAATACAGCAACAATAAAAGTTAAACAATAAGCAGTTTAATAAACAGCATGTGTACAAACCTGTGTTTCTTCGTCAAAATAGCAAACGATAATGAAAATCGGTTATTAACGAACTTATTTTTTGGAAATCGTCAACCAATCAAATTGGCGAAAAAATAATTTCTTGTGTTTTGGTTGGTTTAAAAATTTAAACGTCACACCTAGATTACGTAACATTAAAAAAAGTGTCTCTCACCTCTGCGTGGTTTTACGACGAAAAGGGAAAAAATAAGAAGGTTTTGATCGTGAAAAAAACGTAAATATATCACTCTCTAAAATAAAAGTGTGACACACAATCGCGGATTATTATAATAAGACTAGTAACCTGGGTAAAACCTTTTTACCGAACTTAACTTCGAAAACATTAGGTTAAATCCATCATTCCCGTGTATGTACCCCGTGACGAAAAAATAAATCATAGAATTGCAACTCAAAAGTGTACCTATGTTGTAGAGCTCGAAAAACTGATCAAAAAAATGTATGGGATCGTTTCGCTACGACCAACCGTTGCAGAGATATCGTCAATCAAAGATTTTGATGACGTCATAGCCGCAGTACCAAATTAAATTTAGGACCAAATGTTGCGTCACTCCATGACCCATGTCACCGACCCTAAAAAACGTCAGTTATCCCTATTGGTTCTCGAGATATTTCCCCAAAAACGTCGCGTTCGATTGGGGATGCAATGCAATGATTCCCCGTGATCGTAAAAACATCTGACGTCAAATGCCACGTGCTATTATACTAATCGTGAATGTGTCTTGCGTGGTTGAACTGCCGCTATATGACCACGATTAAGAAGATTTTGACCATTAAAAAACAAAAAAAACAAACACTCTCTAAGTTAAATGTGTTACACACTACGCGGATTAGTATAAGTAGACTAGTATCCCGGGTAAAACCTTTTTACCGAACTTAACTTCGAAACGGATGTGCAAGAATCCTGCGTTCCCGTGTGAGAACCCCGTGACGAAAAATTAAATCACGGAATTGTGAATGGAAAATGTACCCATGTTGTAGAGCTCGAAAAACTGATCAAAAAAATGTATGGGATCGTTTTGCTACGATCAACCGTTGCAGAGATATCGTCGATTAAAGATTTTGATGACGTCATATCCGCAGTACCAAATTAAATTTAGGCCCAAATTTTGCGTCACTCCATCACCCGTATCGCGGACCCTAAAAAACGTCAGTTATCCCTATTGGTTCTCAAGATATTTCCCCAAAAACGTCGCGTTCAATTGGGGATGCAATGCAATGATTCCCCGTGATCATAAAACATCTGATGTCAAATGCCACGTGCTATTATACTAATCGTGAATGTGTCTTGCGTGGGCGAACTGCCGCTATATGACCACGATTAAGAAAATTTTGACCGTTAAAAAACAAAAAGACAAACACTCTCTAAGTTAAATGTGTTGCACACAACGCGAATTAGTATATATAGACTAGTATCCCGGGTAAAAACTTTTTACCAAAATTAACTTCGAAAACATTAGGTCAAATTCACCATTCCTGTGTACATACCCCGTGACGAAAAAATAAATCATAGAATCGCAACTCAAAAACTTCCCAGGTGGCGTCGCTTGCCACCCATGTTCAGTATGCGTTGTGTCGCAAAATTTAAGTCGTGAAAAGTTTTTACAGGCATTAATTTTTTAATTCCTTTTTTACATTCAAAATAATTAAAACAGAAACAAATAGCAACATGGCTCAGAATATATATTTATACGCAGAAGAGAAGAAACGTTCATAAAAAAAAGTGCAATATATAACACAGAACTGTTTACCCAGACATACAAAACCAAACATAACAAAATGTTAATTCAAAACAAATTGATACCTTCCAACTTTTTCTTCTGTTCCAAAGTTACTACTGGACTGCAACCATTAATGAATTTTTGAAATGATATAGTCTGTTCTTCCCAAAACCATCAACGTCATGATTAAAACCATGAGTTCCATTTCTTTATGCTTTTTTTATTATTACTTAAAAAATTAGTACTTGAATTGTAATACCGAAAACCTAATCATGCTATAACAATATTGAAGTAAAAAATAAAAAAACAAAAAGAAAATTCAAGTACGCATTTATCCTAAAGATAACAATTAAAAACAAAATTTGGTCTATAAAGTCAACCGTACTGTGAGTCAATACGGGTTCACTCAACACTGGAGCTGAACAGAATAAAGACTTTTACCTGGCATACACAACCAAACATCAAATTAATAAAAATAATTGAAACAACAAAATGCCCTACTTTGACCAAAACCATAATTGAATACCCAGAAGATATTAAAAGCAACAAATAAAAACATAATGCTAAACTTATATACCTAGCAAGTATGTATGTAGCAATTAACATAACAGAAAATAATGAATGCCGTAAACAAATATAAACTGAAGAAAAATATACCCCAGCAATGCTTCTTTTTTGTAGTACAATCGCAATGAAATACATAATCCATTCTTCTCTTAAATAACCTTCTCAACATACCATGTGTTTCATTTATACATTTATAAATTTCGTTTATAAATAGCTAAAAGAAAAAGATTTCAGTAAAGAACAGCTACAATACTTTACTACTACTGCAACCATATTTAAGCAAACCAAAGCAAAGGGCATAAATAGCTGGCATAAAGGCATGCAGACAAAGCATCAAACATCGTCAATAGATACAATTTGACAGCATAACACGTTCCCTACTTCCACAGCCATGAGAAAGGAAAACAATCATAGCTGTGGGACCATTTTTAATTGATCTGTAAATAAATAAATCAAATCAAATCTTCTTTGCTAACTATAAAAATAATAATAGTGCGCGTTACCAAAACAAATTACTCTCGTCTTCGTTTTTCATCCAGTAGCATAAACTAAACGAAAGAACTCATATAATAAGATATCTATTCAAAGCTATAGTATTTAATCTTTCAAAACTAAATTAAAACCATTCCTTACTGTGTAAATAAACATCATTTTGTTCTGCATTTCTTCACTACACTTTCTTCTGTATAGCGATATTTGATAACTAAAACGTAAACAAAAATTTAAATATATTTAAATACAAATACATGTTCCTAACTTGTTCTTTTATTAATCAAAAATAAAAGTTTTATAATAATACCTTTTGTTCGATCGATCTTTCTGCAGCTAATTTGTTAAAACTTCACTGCACTTCTTCTGTATATCTAAATATGATTTTTCATTGTAAACAAACGATAATAAAAGGTTTTATAATAATAACAATACCTTCGTGCATACAAACCTGTGTTTCTTCGTCAGTTCTTTCGTCGATTTGCTGCCTAAAACAATCAAATTTAAATTAAAATATTCGTATACAAAAAGAAACACGTCTTTTTCGCGAAGTTTCTTGCTCACGAAATGATCGTTGACAAATTTCGAACGAAGAAGATTGCATTGCTCGCACTCCTCCAAAGACGTTTTTCGGCTGATTTCCACTGCGCAAACCAAAAATAACAAAACGGAGGAGCATATACTAATCGCGGAAAATCAAAAAAACGCTCTCACCACTGCGTGGCTTTACGACGAAAAGGGAAAAAATAAGAGGGATTTGCCCGTGAGAGAAAACCCAAATATGTCACTCTCTAAAATAAAAGTGGGATGCACAACGCGAATTAGTATATATAGATATATTAATAGCCGATTCTCCGTCTGTTTGTTTGTTTGTTTGCTTGTTTGTTTGTTTGTCTGTAAGTCACGCAAAATGGTAGATGTGAACTGCGAAAGAGAGTCAGCAATGTAAGATCACACATAAATTATTTCTTTTCTTGTGCGCGACGTCAGTGTGAAACCATTGTATTGAGACCCTAATCGAATGCGACGTTTAGGGAAAATTATCTTGGCGATACAGGCGATCGGGTGACGAAAAATTTGGGTCTAATTTGTTTGTTGTTTTTTTTATTTCGCATTATTTATTGTCGAAAATACAATAAAAATAGTCATATCTCAAAAAGTTGAAATTGACTAACTAAAATCGACTAAGCACATATTTAATAATAACTGAAATTAAAATAAAATAAATTAAAGTTAATATATTTAAAAAAAAGATAGATGACCCTTACTTTTATACATACCCTAGATTGTGAATATATAATCTACAAAGACGACACTGACAAGTTAACCCTTTCCATTTTTTTAGACTACTCACAAACGCTGAGAGACAAGGTATTTCTTGTATAGTTTTTGGCAAAGTTGCCCATAGCTGTGGCCCTCTGAAATTTACTGTTTCTTGGTCATATTTCATAGTCCGTGCTCTACATCGAAGAAACTCTGAATTGATACGACTAGAGAACCTATTTTTGTTTAGTATAAATACATCTGACACAATATTAGGATTGATACCATTTTTGACTTTATATAATTCTTTCAATAATATAATTAAATACGGTGATGTACACTAACAGTTCCAGTTTTATCCAATAAGTCATGAAACAAAGATTTATAATCATTAGTTATTATACGAAGAGCTCTACTGTGGATTCTATTGATAGAATTGTTAGTGGTACGGTTACAAAACATCCATAGCAATGGTCAATAACCAAACTGAGATAAAATAAAAGAATTTAATATCAAAAATAATTTTTGTTGATCCATATACGGTGATAGCCTAGCCAGACCATTTAATTTATTACTCGCTTTCTTGCAAATATTCTTAACATGTTTGCTAAAAGTTAACATATTATCTACTGTGATGCCAAGAAGCTTCTCCTCCAAAGAGGATGGCACAGTTGTGCCATTAATGTTAACTTATAGCAAACATTGTGTGTTGTTACCGAAAAACATAAAATGACACTTCCTTTCATCCAGTTGCAAGCAGTTCAATTTGAACCAATTTGAAACAGTTCTCATCTCCTTTTCAAGCTCATACAAAATATATTCTTGGGATTTCCCTATAATGGTGTTATCGTCAGCATAATTGCATATATCGTTGGTGATAAAAAATATTAAATCGTTAAGAAAGATGTTAAAAAGAAGAGGTCCTAACACAGATCCTTGGGGCACACAAAATGTTATTTCAAGCCATTCGCTAAAAGAGTTTGCAAGTCTGACATGTTGCTTCCTATTTTAGAGATAACTAGCCACAAGTTTTAAAGCAGAAAAGCTTAAACCATAGGCATTCAATTTAGCTAAAAGAAGATCATGGCTTATACAGTCAAAGGCCTTTGATAGGTCCATAAAGATAGCTCCAACTTTTTGTTTGGCATCTAAAGCCCCTCGCACTTTTGAAAACATACGCAAAAGAGAATGTTGAGTAATAAAGCCCTTTCGAAAGCCGCATAGATACGGAGACAATGAAAGTCATTTCTTAAGTTTAAGTTTAAACATTAAGATCTGATATTCTTTTCTCGCATTCAATAACGTTACACAAGTATTACCTTATCATAGAAAAAAAAGTCGGTAAAAAATTTAGTTGGGGAAAATTTTAGTCGGGGAAAATTTTAGTCACCTAAGGAAATTTTAGTCACTTTTGCCAGACCAATGTTTGAAATTAGTCACTTTTCCCCTACTCTTTTCCCTGACTTGTTATTTTCAATATAAGAAGAAAATTATTAATATACTACAATAACGTCTGATTTATTGTATACCTTATTGGGGAAAAAAGTCGTTTAAAAGATTAAAAATTGTTTTCAAGCATTTGTACTAGTGATCACTTTTTTCTTGACCTTATGATAGTTCATTTAACATAATCGGAAAAGAGGAGGGGTTACATAGTGTGTCAATATATTGACGTTTAAACTGACCTCGCGATTATCTTTATTTCTAAATACGAAAATAGATGGCGAGGAAAATCTAAAAAAGATTTTCTAAAAGTACATCGTTGCTAGAGAGAATTTGAGACGGAGCAGCCTTGAAAGATCAACCATAATCTATCATATTTTCGTCAAGGTTCCATTCAAGGCACTCTGTCCGCAATGAAGTGTGAAATTTATAACATACATACTTTGAATTTTATGAATGGTGGACGAATAGTGTCATTATAAAAATCGACTTAAGAATAATCATCAAAAAATGAAGCACGTGATAGTTTTTCCTTAAAAATAATCTATTGATTAAAAGTCAAATAAAATGACTTCACGAACAGAAGAATTCATGTTCTCTTTTAGAATTTGTGTCTCTTTAAATTTCACAGCACCGATATTATACATGAAATATGTTATACTTTCATGGTAAAAAAATATGAAGAAACCCTTTAAAGCATGTGCAACTTCGGGAGAAAACTGAGTTGTAAATCCCCATAAGAAGCTGAAGACTATCCGACCTTCCAATTACCTCTTATTACTACATCCATAACAATTACAAAACCTATATCAGCTACCTTTTGGAAAAGGGGCTTTCACCTTGACGTTTACAAAAATGCAGCATAGTTTATCCTATGTTGACACATTTACATCTACGACCGACCATTTCAAAGGTACCCACTTTTAAATAGACTGTTTTCTTTAGCAATACACTTCGAAGTTCGTAAGCTTAATTTTACATACAAAGGCTTAACACCAATATTAAATGAGCTCCTGTGCTCGGAGTCCATATTTAGTTATAACATTTGCACAAGACAGATTTTATTGGATGTAGATTTATAATGTTTTCAAACATATGAGAAATACCGAATTGATTTTCAAAAGTTTTTCTTAAAAGTCACTGAAATGACATTGGCATCCAGCGCTCCCCTTCCACCAAACTCACAATCTCCTCGAAACTAATCCGTGAAGTACATGCTTACTTGAAATTTTTAAATATAACACATTTGCATGTTGTACTTTTGGAAAAGTAAAGGTTCCTTGATAACACAACAGCAGAATGCCAAATGCAATGATAACATTATATTTCCATTGTATATTTTGTTCAGTGGAATAACTTTTGTGATTTTTAAAACAAGGTCAAACTTGAATTGTAACCAATGGGGACATTTTAGATATAAGCAGATTGATTTTGAAACCAATCAACAACCATGTTAAAAACCAAGGCGATTTTAAAATATCAATATCTTATTGTTTCAATTCTGCTTAACGTAATCGGGACATTTTTATTTTCAAAATGATTTTTTTTTTCTATACATGAATACCTTTTCATAAATGATGGTTTTCGTAAAAAACTAAAAAAAAAATCGGATAAAAGAAAAAACAGCAAAAAAATCATGTGTACCTTTCACAAATCGTGTGTTCAAACAACATTTACGGTATTAATTATCACAAAAGCATATCTAATGCTCTCTATGGATGAAATGATGTTTCTTCGGAATGAAGTTGGATTGGCATTGAATCTAACAACGACGTCTGTAACGAGAAGAGTTTCAGAGCATCAATGTATGATCGACTGTTTCTACAAGGAAGGTTGTGAAGGAGTGAACATTGAAACGCTTCTGGAATATGTCCGTTGCCACTTGTTCATCTTTGATCCATGTGTTTTCGTAAATCTTCACCAGTATGGATTTGTGGCAAGAGCAAATTTTAAGTTTATCTACCGAAGGAGAAAAACAGATTGCTTATCCTTGTATGCTGATGGCATCCGAAAGAGTGGCATCTATAGAATTTCTCCTAACAGGATAAATACATTTCTAGCCTGGTGTGATATGGAGACTAATGGTGGTGGATGGACAGTCATACTTCGTCGTACTGATGACGGACTAGACTTCGACAAAAATTGGGATGAGTATAAAAACGGATTTGGTTCTAACCCTGAATCGTTATGGTTAGGTAATGACAGAATCAATGAACTAACTGGTCACTGTATGAATGAACTTCTTGTGGAATTCACAGGCTGGGATGAAGTCTTCTATACTGCTCGTTATTTTGAATTTCAAGTTGCGTCTGAGGAGGACAAATACAGGTTATCAATTAACAAATATTGTGAATTTTGCGATTCCCCTGGAGACATGCTGTTTAACCACAATAATATGCAGTTTTCAACAATAGACCAAGATAATGATCTTGCAGCTGGAAGTTGTTCCAATGGCCTTGGAGGTGGTGGTTGGTGGTTCAACAACTGTCACTGGGCGTACATGACAGGCGCGTACTTGAACAGTCATCCAAGTGGGATCACTTGGAGCTCATCCATCAGAATGAAATTCGCAGTCATGAAGACAAGGAGTAAGAAAAATATTACATTATTAAATATTATTCCTTATATTTTTTATATGTTTGTTATCTCTGTTCCTGATAAAGCTAATTTGATGTTTTGATCGACAGCATTCACTCATTTCCTTTAAACTTGGTGTTCCACTTAATTCTTATCAGGAATGTAAATTATGTTCAGGCACTTTATTCCACATAGGGATTTGTGAAGATGTGGAATGAAAACATGTAAACATACTACCGTTTTTCCAAGAACCGGACTTACGTAAAGGCCTTTCCAACAGATATCGCAAAATTAAATCAAGGATTTTGATAAATCTTTGCTTATTTTATTCTCAGCTGTGATATTTATTTCCTTTTTCAGGAGCAGGGACCTTAATATCGCAAGGTAAGCCTGCATCACAGTCTTCATCTACTTATAGTTTACCGGCTAGTTTTGGAAACGATGGATCTCTTGACACAATCATTCACACGAACCCTGATCAACCGGCTTGGTGGGAAGTCGATTTTCTCAAGATTTTCAAATTACACAGAGTGATAATTTACAACAGAATGGATTGTTGCTCAGATAGATTAAACAATATTCATATCAAGGTTCGTTTGAAATATAATGACACTCCATTTACATGCGATTATGTAGACAATGTCAACAGTGCAGCTATTGTTGAGTTTCCTTGCGAAGTTGAAGGTAGGTATTTGCGTATAGAACAGCAGAATGATCAATATATGAACATTAGAGAGTCGCAAGTCTTTGGGACTGTATCATTACGTATTTCCCAGCAGAATTAGAATTTTGGAATTAAACTTTGGAAACGAAATATTTGACGAAATATTAATGCACAAACGATTTATGAAAAAACATCTTATCTAGCATTCTAAATCACTATTCCTAATCTCAATATGATTCCGGAAGTATCTGTTATAGACGTGATAGTCACTACAAACAACAAACCAATAACAAGTTAAGATGCTAGTTACCATGCAACCATAGTAACTTGCACAAAACTACATCTCACGCAGTGCACTGGAAATGTCTCTGTTGCTTTTCTTGCTATAATCAGAATTACTTTGAGGTAATGAAACCATTTCTTCAAACTGTGTTACCTTATCGATGGTTGTATGAGATTTATTTGTTATGTTAACAGTGTACAAAACTCTATGTTAAATATGTACGAAAAATCTGGAAAATTTCCATTTCAGTTACTACAAACAGCAGACAAGTTAATAACTGCGAAGAGTATCTATATATATTTCTATAGAACTATAGTTCTATAGAAATATACGAATTATTTGAAAACGCTCTTTGTTGCAGTGACTTTTTGACAACTTTACCCTTGGGATATGCAGACTTGATCGCTTTTGCCACTGCACCACCAGCAAGTGCAACGTTTAACACATCATTTTATTAGTGTCTCAGTTCATTTTTGCCATTCGTCAAGAATATCGTTTACTGTAGACAAGCCTGTTGATATCTTCGAATAGATAGAGTTTGATATATTTTCTTGTAAGTTACTTTGCATTGCAAATCGACCACGTCAATACGAAGTCTTTGCTGCTTAAATAATATTAAAGGACCGTGACAAAAGTTTATTAATGTCATACGTCGTCGGTTGCAACAACCACCATAATGTCATTATTGAATGAAATTATTTGACGAATGTTTCATACTGTTGCTGTTTTCAAATATGTTGTCATGAGTCGCCACGTCGCGACTATTGATTATGATGTTAAAGTAAATACACAAATAAAAGTGTTTACAAAAACAATGACAAGTAGCTCCCCAAACAAGTACTGATCAGACGGTCAACTACCAAATAAGAAAATAATCCATTGTGATCAATAGTGCTGAGTCAATATTGGATGATGCTCTCTGCTTACGTAAAATAAACTGCTGCTGTACACCAACACAATGTAAGGCCCTTGTCTTGTGGACAAAGAACTTTTTTAAAATAGTCTCTACAGTGTGCCCCAGAAAAAAGAGGTTCGAGATTTCAAACGACTATTTCTTCTCAAATATTTGTCGGATATTTGCGAATTTTATATCATTTGACAGAGCTTTTTCTCCTCTTTTCAAAAATATAAGTTTCATCTTAAAGAAATAAAGAGTTTAAAAGATATTAAAGATATATTTTTTCGATACGCTCGTTAATTCAATAACGATCAATTAAAAGAAGTGCTAATGAACAGTTACTCTTTTGTTAACTCTAAAAGTTGTCGTGGTGCTAAAGATATCATGAGATTCTTTTAAACACACGAAATTAAAATTTAACGTGTAAATTCACCTTTTTATTTGAAAAAACTGATTGTCAGTTAAACAATTCTGAGTGCTTATAATGCTATAAAAAGGATTTTTGATAAGGTTTACAAACATAACAAGATGCAGCTGACGATAGAGCAAAGAGTTTTTGTGGTAAGAACATATCATGAAATGCGAAGTTTGCAAGCTGCTAGAGAGGCCTTTCGAGTGAGGTTCCCGAATAGAAACCCACCGTCAAATTCTGCTATTCAAAAAAATATAAGAAAGTACAACATCGAGGGGACAAGTAAAAACTTGAATTAAGGAAGAAGTGGCAGGAGGCGTACAACGAGAGATCCTCAAGCAATTAACGATGTTCGTTTGTTACTTCAAACGCAGCAACCAAATCAGCAGCCACGAATCACGTGCAGAAGAAATCCACTTGCAATATCGAAGTCGTCATTTAATCGCATAACAAAAAGTGACATTAAAAATGGCATCCTTTTAAAATAAAAGTTGCACAAGAGCTGAAGCCAAGAGATTATGCAAGCCGACGCAGATTTTGCAATTGGTTTTCTCCAAGAGCCCAAAATGTCCGGTTTATGTCAAGCATTGTGGTAGGTGATGAAGCCGTATTTAGCATGGATGGGACTGTGAACACTCAAAATGTGAGATGTTATGCACCCAAAGGACAGCGACCTGAAGATTTTCGTTATGAAAAAAGTCAGTGTCGGCAAAAGCTACATGTTTGGGTTGGTTTTTGTGGAAACGGAAGTATCGTAGGGCCACATTTCTTCAACAGGAGCGTCAATGGAAGAACATATCGTGATATGTTGGAAAGAATTGTCTTCCCTGCATTATGGTACGTTACCACCGATACAACAATGGTATCTTTGATGGAGTTTGGTGGTTTCAAGATGGTGCCCCTCCACATGGAAGTGTTCAAGTTCGAAATGTTTTGCGTCAAAAGTTTGAAAACCGTGTTGTGGCGTTGCACCATAATATTGAATTCCCCCTAGGTCACCTGACCTTACACCACTAGACTTTTTTCTTTGGGGTTACTTGAAAAATAAAATTTTTGAAACGCCCCCGCCTGACTTGGCAACACTCCGGAGAAAAGTCGTTGATGAGATCAACTTACTAAGAAGAAAACCAGCTACTATCCGTAGCTCATTTACTGAAATGCCTCGGAGAGTAAACCTTTGCATTGCAAAAAATGGAGGACATGTTGAATAGCACTTTACTTTTAAGCTTATAATTTGTTGAGTTGTAAATTAAGTTCAGAAATGTAAATCAGGCTTTAAAACAGTGTGTTAAATCTTTTTACTTGAGTTATTCTCAATTGGAATTACTTCTTTTGTAATTTCTTTTAATTGATCGTTATCGTTTTAATGACAAATTTTCATGATAAAATTCAGCATAACTACTCTTCTGTATTCCAAACCTAAACAAATATCATATTTCTGAAAAGAGGAGAAAAAGCTCTTTCAAATGATATAAAATTCGCAAATATCCGACAAATATTTGAGAAGAAATAGTCGTTTGAAACCTCGAACCTCTTTTTTCTGAGACACACTGTATATCCATTGATCTTCATATCACAGCTTTTAATTATTATCAGTGGTTTTCAAATAACCTAATTGTATTCAAAGCTTGGTGATTATTTTTCTCGACGATATATTATCAAGGAAAGAGGTGATGATGTTACGAAAGGCATTGGTAACCAGCAAAAAATTTCGAAAGTCAAAAAAGTTTGGGAATGCAGCAGGAGTCATTTCTAACGACACTAAGTAAAAAAAATTATAACCCAATACACAAATTTATAACAACAAAATCAATGACAATTAAGTGATCTAATCACCTTACACGGATAACATTTTCTGGAGAAGACTAATGTTGCTATCTGGTGGTTTTTAAATAATCTGGATAGTCTAGTCCAATCGCATGTATCAAAGAGAGTTTGGTGAGCAGCCTATAAGTGCTTGAGAACAAGGACTCAAATTGATTCGATCAGGAATAACACTGCCGCCTGATAGCATTGAAAGCAGAAATACTTCCTGTTAATTTTTATACGAATTCAAGAATGTTCGTTAACAGAGGACAACGTTGTAACACTACGCTATATACATTGTAAATATGACAAACGGATTATGTTGAGCAAGGAAATTTGGGGATTTTTTTAACATCACGGGGCTACTTCGAGTATACCTCGATGTAAATGCAGAGTAAGAATCATGAAAACCAAATCCCAGCGAATCGATACTAAACATTTTAGTTTTTCCTGGATTTGAAGGTCGAGATAAACTCTAGATATGGATTGGTTCGCCTCAAGTTTATCAGAATTGCCAAGTTACTTCTATTGTCAGGTCGATTCCATCAGCAAATCAATTTTCACCCACAGATTTTCGTGGATATCCGCCTGATATATTGACCGATTTACAAAAATATAATTAAGTTCTGTCAGCCATAATCAATTGCTTTACAATTGCTTTGAGCAACTGGTGTGAGTAGTTGTGAGAATATCTGTTTTGTTTTTGAAACCTTTATAATATTAAGGCATTGCATTATTACGGAAGCCCATAGGGGACATGGACAATTCTACTCCTGTTACTTTCGTAACTGAAGTCATCCAACGCATTTCGAATAATTTCACTTCACTTATGTTTCTAAGTGAAGCCATCCAACTGCATTCTTTGGTTGGACGACTTGTGTTTGTTGAAGTGAAGTCGTCCAACGCAATATTGAAACTGTTGGACGACTTCTGCGAACGCCAAATTCTTCTGCGGGACAATTTCATGGATATTCTGCGAAATATCGACATTATTGCACGTTACATGACTAATATAATGGCAGCTCTTCGGAGTAAGTGGTAAACAATTGTTACCAATTGTTTACCTACTACCAATAAACAATGGTAGTATACAGCTATCGCCACTTCTTACTATTAACTTGTTAGTCGCTGTACATTTATGAGGAAAGAAACAAAACATATGAACAACTTTCTTACCACCGCATTCGATCCTGGCATTGGTTTCGCCATCATTACACTCATTCTAGTACCAGAGTATTTTGCAGAACATTTATTAATAATCCCGCAGGTAGAACATTTTGAACACAAGTCGTCCAACAGTTTCAATATTGCGTTGGACGACTTCACTTCAACAAACACAAGTCGTCCAACAAAGAATGCAGTTGGATGACTTCAGTTACGAAAGTAACAGGAGTAGAATTGTCTATGTCCCCTATGGGCTTCCGTACATTATTGCTGTTGTACTCACCTTGTGAAGAGATAAATAAAGAGATAATAAATTGTACGGACAATTTATCATACAATATATCATACAATTTATCAGACAAGTAATAGTGAAATATAGCTAGAAGCTATAGTTTATATAAACTTAGACGATTTATAGCATGACTCAAATTGTTGATTATTCTAATATTTTTAGTAAGTTAGTTTCTTGGTGCAGCTCACCTGACAGAAGCAACGTTAATGGAATGCACAGAGTACCACATCCTGTAACAGTGAGAATACTAGGTATGTTTTCTTTTCAGTACAGTGCTCTTTACCATAATGTTAATAAAATAAGCCCTTTCCAAACGCCACTCCAAAGATAATGAGACCCACAATCCTGCTGCTTATGCAGACCACAGCAGCGATATCTCTCACGCAGAGCAATTGGAAACTGATCTTGAACTAGCATACCGATATGAAAATGGTGAGCAGAAAGAGACTAAAAAAATAATTGGCTCTGTCATAGAAATTCTCTCGCAGAAAATAGCACATTATCTTCAAAGAACATATGTACATCCGAATTCCTTTTTATCTTGAATACTTCGTCATATTTTCTTACACCATTTATTAATTTAATCCATAGTTTCCATTACAACTACCAGGTGAAAGGGTTTATATTGAAAACAAAAGTTCCACATATATCAATTGACTTCCTAGCACAAAGTCGCTGCGAAGAAGTCCATTTCTGTAGATATATACACTATTTCAATAAAAATGGTCGAGTAACGATTTACAGTGAAAGAAAACTGTTAATCAACTAGATAGCGTTTACCATATAACACATCAAAACGAAGCTGAGTTTGATAGTTCCACAAAATATTGGCATATAAACTGAACTTCAAAAATTGTGGATTGGTTTCAAATGACTTGCTCAGGCATAAATTCATTAAAGACCACACAAAACCATGCATTTATTTTTGACGTAGGTGTTCTACAGTTTATCGTGTCTGGTGCTTTCATTGTGATCGGATCGTTTTCATTTGCCAAGGAAGAGGTACCTATTTTGGGCAGTGGCATAATAACTGGTTGCGGTATTGCTATATGTGGTTGTATAACATTGGCATATTCGTTCAAGATAAGTAATGGTGGCCTTATGCTTTTGACAAGGCTATTCCATATCTTCGCAATCATTGGTTTGGCCGTGATGGGTTTTGGATTCTTCAGATTGGAACGGTGAGTGGAAATTGATAATAGATATTTTTTTGTTATTTTAATCTTGACATCTAGTATGCACTTGCACATCAATAACAAAGGAATCTTTTGAAAATAATGTGGTTGGATAACAATGTGCATTGCATGGCCATGATGGCATATGGCTTATAATATCGGTCTGTAAAAGAAATATTTGGTAACAATTAAATGTTTAATTATTTTCAATTTTTTTGCCGCTTTGACTCACAATCATATCTTTTGAGTAGTCTTCAGGATTCTTTTTCATTTTCAGTATAATTATAAAAGTTTTAATAAAATACAATAAACTGTAAGTAACAATGTAACGATGAAACAACATAATATCCCAAACGAGGTTAGATGAACTAAATAAAGCCTGGAATACATTATCCATTTAAATGGATCCGTTTGAATGGATCAGTTAAAATGGATAGAAAAACTGATGGCAGGTGAAAACTTGTCAGTTTTTAGCGTACACATTATAAAAATTTGACTGATCCATTGAAACTGATCCATTTAAATGTATAATGTATTTCAGGCTTAAGGCAAAAATATATATAAACGGAAATTCTGAAAAAGTGTATTGGTTAGCCGTTTGCGCCTGATGGGGCAGCAAAATCATCCGTGCTATTTATTATTTCAGAAACAGTTACGACATAATGCTTTTGGTCATGACGGGAGTGGAATTTTGTCTTGCATTGATTACAGCAGGCTATTGCGGATATTTCAACTGTGGTATGAAGTCTTTATTTCTTAATTAAGAATCACATTACAAACGTACACTTTATCATACACGTAATATAAGCTTGTTACACCCCTTGAATGGTATCGTAATCCTGCACGATGCTACATTCTTGTATCACTAATTTTATACGAATTCTCTTGTCAAAAGATACACTAGATTTAAAAAATGCAATATGAACATCGAAAAACATCAAACATGGACATGTAACCATTCTGTTCACATTGTTATGGATAAATTCTCATAACATGGTCCCAATTAAAATATTTCTTTTATAGATGATTATCTTAAATGAGTCTGATACTACACACTTGACTAAAGAAAGAGAAAATGTCTATAAGGACTTTTGGAAATGGTGTTGTAGTTCGATATAATTTTAGAAATGTTTCCTGTGTTATAGTTGATCGACAACAAACAGGTGAAGGACAGACCGCCACTCAAGCAACACCAAATGTCGCTATAGTGGAGCAACCATCCTTACCACCAGTGCAAAATCAAGTCCTTAATAAAGATGGAAAGTGTCCGGAATCTACCGCCTTGGAAGACGTAAACTCGACCAACTTAGAATACACAATGCAGAAAACAAACGACCAAGCTCGTTTGATATTAGCATGAAGCCACAAAAATACGAAGTTTGAGTAGTCAACACGCTTTCAGCTGGACTTTTGGACTCTGTTAATGCATCCTAAATGAAAACTCTTTAACAACTACTAAGACTATGCCGGCTTTCTGACATGAATGATAAAATATTTTGGAATGTTAGGGATGCAACATCCTGATTTACCTTTAGATTTGGTAGTTAAAATTGAAATTGAATTTGAAATTTAAATCCCCTCTATTTTACAATGAAAATCAGTTAAATTCATGAGCAATTTTATGACAGTGTTATAAAATTTCTTCGCAAATCATATACGGGTCATATACACATTTTACTTGACTGATTTTACAATTCAATTGTTCTTTGTGTAAAATGGAAAGAAAAAATAGAAAAACTTTCGAAATTTTTAGTAGTCCTATCAACATCGTTCATAATTTGGAGTAGAAAAAAAGGAGGGAGACATTCAGGCCATGAAAACAATTTAAACGTTATTTTAAAAGGTGGTAAGAAATCAAATAGAAAATCATAAACCTTTGGAATTTTAGTGTATATAAAGGTACGAAGATTTAAGTATCATTGTTTGCACTTATGTAGCTTGTGTAACTGACAGTCCCCATTTCATATATAAAATGTATTACGTGTAACACGCGCCTGGGTACTTGTTACAAATTTACAGAATTTTTGGAGGTCATTATATATAGTAACAGAGATTTTATAAAGCATTTCTTACGGTTGCAGTTTGTATATGCATAAAACATACTATTCTTTAAAATCGTCTTATGGAAGTTAAAAAGATTTATTATGTTACTGCTACTTGCTACAAGTTATTTATGAACGTCTTGATGTGTGACGTCAGCACACACACAGCGAAGGAACATAAAGAAATATTCTACATGCGTGTGAAAAATAAAATGCTCGTGAAAAACTCAGTTTGAGGTTGAAATTTTAAGGCTTGGCGTTGATCAGATTTTGGCTACGATCAAACCACCGTATGTTAATAGGAAAGCGCTCTTTGCAGAACCTCATTCCGATGGCGGAACTAACGTCGAGTTTGATTTGTAGTGTGTGTCGAGTGCTTGCTCAAGACGAGTATTCTTCACTGCATCCCACGTGATGCGCGCGGGAAATTGAAAAAGATGGCGAAATAGGTGTGAGAAGTGAGACGAGTGTGAGATCAGGCAACAAAAACATAAAACAAACTCATAAAACCTAAATAAATCTAAAGTAAACCTAGATAACTTTTCTAATTTTGTTCTTGCTGCTAAAAGACGATGGGAAGTGAAGAAAAAGAAGAACAAAAAGAAGAAGAACAACAACAAGAACAAAGTAGTCATCAATGTGATGATGGAGAAATTGAAAAAAATTGAAGAAAAACTATCTTCTATTTCCTAATTACATTTGTTATTACACTTTTTTGGCGATGATGATGTTCGAACAAACTTTATAGCCAATGAAAATATTATTTAATTTTTTGATTTTTAACATACCAATACCAACGCAAAGAAACCTCGGAATAAAGTTCTGCAAAGAGTTGCTTCTTGCAATCACCCACTATTGGCAAAACCTTATTCCGAGTATAATTATATCGATTTTAATTGGAATTTCGATAAGATATTTACATTTCAAAACCGACGTAATGTTTGGCTATTAAAAGAAAACTAGCCGCCCATGTTCAGCATGCGTTGACTTCACGAAAAATAAAATTAAGGAATTGGCAACCGAAAGTGTTACCATGTTGTAGAGCTCGAAAAACTGATTAAAAAAATGTATGGGATCGTTCCGCTACGATCAACCGTTACAGAGATATCATTCTTCAAAGATTTTGATGACGTCACAGACCCCTCCCAAAAAGAATTAGACCCAAATTTTTTGTCACTCCATCGCCTGTATCGCGGACCCGAAAAAACGTCAGTTATCCTAGAGGCAGATTCGAAATCAAATATCAAATATCAGTTTAAACAATGGTTCCAAAAAAACCCAATTTTCATGTGTTATTTATTTTTTAAAACAATCGTTGATCAGTACAACAATGCACTCAAAACGTAGAGAGAAAAAAACTTTTTATTAGCTTTTGTTTTAAAAACGTTACGCGCTCTAACATGGGTGCTATCAAACAGGGGGAAAATGGTTTCTCTTCTTAAAAAGTTCACACGGAGGAGAGAAAAAAGGCACGTGCTAAATGAATAAATAGAATAAAAAAACGTTCGATCAGAACGCAAAAAAAAAAAAAAACATTTTGTTTTGATATGATACTCTTTTTTTACCTATCGGTTTTTAAACATTTTGATTGTTAAAAAAAAAAGTTCACCCGTCTCAGACAGTCAGGCAAGAGTTAGTGGCAAACCGAACATATGCTGCCACGTTCTGCCACTGCTGCTTTTTGTCCAAAATATTTAATCAGTTAGTGACTTTGTATTTAGTTGATGTACTGTTTTCAAAGCCAAGTCAATGTGGAATATAAAACTTACAATAATGATAAGAACAAAACGTTATTCCTATTAGTTCATCAGCCAAAAAAAGTCACGTTCGATTGGGGTTGCAATGTATTTGCTTCGAACTCACGTCGCACACAAAAAAAGAAATAATTTCGCTCACAACTCAATCTACCATTTTGCGTGACTTACAAACAAACAAACAAACAAACAGACAGACAGACAGACAGAGAATCGGCTATTAATATATAGACTAGCCGCCAAGGCGGCGTCGCTCGCTGCCCATGTTCAGCATGCGTTGACTTCACGAAAAATAAAATTAAGGAATTGGCAACCGAAAGTGTTACCATGTTGTAGAGCTCGAAAAACTGATTAAAAAAATTTATGGGATCGTTCCGCTACGATCAACCGTTACAGAGATATCATTCTTCAAAGATTTTGATGACGTCACAGACCCCTCCCAAAAAAATTAGACCCAAATTTTTTGTCACCCCATCGCCTGTATCGCGGACCCGAAAAAACGTCAGTTATCCTAGAGGCAGATTCGAAATCAAATATCAAATATCAGTTTAAACAATGGTTCCAAAAAAACCCAATTTTCATGTGTTATTTATTTTTTAAAACAATCGTTGATCAGTACAACAATGCACTCAAAACGTAGAGAGAAAAAAACTTTTTATTAGCTTTTGTTTTAAAAACGTTACGCGCTCTCTAACATGGGTGCTATCAAACGTAAGGGGGAAAATGGTTTCTCTTCTTAAAAAGTTCACACGGAGGAGAGAAAAAAGGCACGTGCTAAATGAATAAATAGAATAAAAAAACGTTCGATTAGAACGCTTAACAATTAAAAGAAGAAATTAAATTATTAAAAGAAAAGCAAAAAAAAAAACATTTTGTTTTGATATGATACTCTTTTTTTACCTATCGTTTTTTAAACATTTTGACTGCCTCAAAAAAAAGTTCACCCGTCTCAGACAGTCAGGCAAAAGTTAGTGGCAAACCGAACATATGCTGCCACGTTCTGCCACTGCTGCTTTTTGTCCAAAATGTTTAGTCAGTTAGTTTCTTTGTATTTAGTTGATGTACTGTTTTCAAAGCCAAGTCAATGTCGAATATAAAACTAACAATAATGATAAAATCAAAACGTTATTCCTATTAGTTCATCAGCCAAAAAAAGTCACGTTCGATTGGGGTTGCAATGTATTTGCTTCGAACTCACGTCGCACACAAAAAAAAGAAATAATTTCGCTCACAACTCAATCTACCATTTTGCGTGACTTACAAACAAACAAACAGACAGACAGACAGACAGACAGACAGACAGAAAATCGGCTATTAATATATAGACTAGCCGCCAAGGCGGCGTCGCTCGCCGCCCATGTCCACCTGCTCTGTATCACTGTATCAATAAACGTCAAATTTCCTTATAAACGGCTCGTACAACTTGTGTTCAACCAGAAGCAGATTCAAAGTCACAACCTCTGGTAAAACCAATCTTTTATCAGTGTAACAATACACTCAAAACGTAGAGAAAGAAAACTTCAACTTTTTATTAGCTTTTGTTTTAAAAAAGTTACGCGCTCTAACATGGGTGCTATCAAACGTAAGGGGGAAATGGTTTCTGTTCTTAAAAAGATCACACGGGAGGAGAGAAAAAAAGGCACGTGCTAAATGAACAAAGTGAATAAAAAAAACGTTCGATCTGAAGCGCATAACAATTAAAAAAAAGAAATTAAATTATTAAAAGAAAAGCAAAAAAATATTTTGTTTCATGATACTCTTTTTTTACCTATCGGTTTTTAAACATTTTGATTGCTCGAAAAAAAGTTTACCCGTCTCAGACAGTCAGGCAAGGATACATTAGGATACACTGGCAAACATGCTGCCACGTTCTGCCACTGCTACTTTTTGTCCAAACTGTTTAATCAGTTAGTTTCTTTGTATTTAGTTGATGTATTGTTTTCAAAGCCAACGTAGTCAACGTAGTCCTTGGAATATAAAACTAACAATAATAATAAAAACAAAACGTTATTCCTATTAGTTCATCAGCCAAAAAAAGTCACGTTCGATTGGGGTTGCAATGTATTTGCTTCAAAATCACGTCGCACACAAAAAAGAAATAATTTCGCTCACAACTCAATCTACCATTTTGCGTGACTTACAAACGAACAAACAAACAAACAGACAGACGGAGAATCGGCTATTAATATATAGAAGTATTTTTTCAAATTATATTGAGACATTGATTTCACATTTTCTTTTATGTTGAATCGTTTGTGTTCAATACGCTAGGTCAAACCATACGAAAACAAAAGCTTTACACGCAAATCTTTTTCAATCGAATAAAAGACACTTTTCCGCATGAAGTATTTTAAGAATACTTAAGCGCTATTTCCACGGCCACGTTTGATCGAAATTTTTCGAGTGAAAATTTTAAAAGAAAACAATTTCTGCTAGAAATATTTCGATCATAAATTCCAAATAAAAAAATTGAACTTTTAGCTGGTTTTCATATTCAGTAGGAGATCGAATATGCAGAAGTTAGTTCGAAAGAGCAACCGCAAGTAGAAACCGTCTGCTATACTTCTATAATTTCTTTTGTTTTTCTTTTTTCGACAGGATTGTCATTCTTTCGTCCAATTTATAATACACTGAAATTATTTTAACTCACATTCGCACAGTAGAGAAAAGAAATTTTTCGCTCGAAAACCAGAAAATATTAGATGCGCATGCTCAATTTTTTTCTCCGTCAAAATATTTCGATCAAAAGTGGTCGTGGAAATAGCGCTTTATTGGCCGGTTTACACTTCATTCAGTTTCTTATTTGTAATTACACAGTTACGTAATTATTGGATGCTGATGCTTACTTCTTAGAAATACAAAATGATCAGGATTTGGTTTCACAGGCGACAAAAACTGATCAGTGGAAATGTAAGTATAGTGATTGCACTTGTATAATCTTCATGCGAGTCCGTCTAAACTGTGATGTTAGGTCTAATTAATGTGGCATTATTGTAAAGTAGAAGTGCAGTTGGTTTATTAAAAAATGAGTCATACAGTGTCAACTTAAAATTTGTGTCATTAATCATAGGTCATTATTTTCTCATTCTTGTGATACCCTTCCAAAACATTTCGGGAAGACAAAAAAAACCGGATTCTTCCTATAAGGTATCATTTTTACTCTCAGAACGTTCTTTTTCTGAACGACAATATTCAGCACTCGCAGAGTCTGACTCGTCCTTTTGATCTCGGAGTCGGAAACTCGACGTTAGTTCCGCCATCGGAATGAGGTTCTGCAAAGAGCGCTTTCCATGTTAATAAGGCAAGAAACCCTGGGTTTGAAGTTGATTGCCAGTAGATAAGTAATACACTAGTCGTCAGAAGATGTTTTTAAGTTCGTCTTCGCGTGTTGTGCTTATCGAAAATTGTTTGTCGCTCCTTGAATGCATGCCTTATTAGTATTGACGAAAGAAATACCGTTGCCTTGGAAGCAAAATCGCTTTAACCATGGTTTCATAAAGGCTTAGTTTACATTAGAGAAATTTAAGACAAGTTGCTTTGGGCTGATATCACTTCAAATGAAATTTAAAAGTCTTTTGAGGTAAATGCCAAACTATTGAATTTTTCATTTTTGTTAAAATGGCTCGTTGAAATTGACAAGAGCAAGTTAAAAAGTTCATGATTGCTCTTCATGGATTCGTTGTTAGTGAACACCAGACGTAGATGTTGCAATTTCGTTTTATGAAACTATCAATTTTTGGCTTTCTAACAAATGTTTCGCTTCCTACTTCATTAAAAACAGAGAAATATTTTTAAAATCTTCAAGTACGCTGAAATAAATCATGTTTGGATACCTCGTTATTCGGGCCATGTAAGCATTTCTTTTTTTTTATTTTTTATTTATATGCATTTTCAATTTTATTAAACGATGTCATTGTAAAAAACCTATAACGCTTTGGCTTCCTGAAAGAAGTTTTAGTTCCTTCCTTCATCTTAAATAAAGGAACTTCAAAATCTTATGATAAATCAGGTTTGGGTTTCTTTATTATCATCCTACTTTTAGATTAAATGCTTCGAAGTTTAATTTTAAATGCGATGTAATTATGAGCATACGCCAAAGCTTTTTCTATGAAGTTTATTTTCAAATTTTCTCGTTTTGATTCATGGGAAAATAGATTTTCTCTCAATGTAATGAAAATGTATGTGTCACCATGTTTTCCTTTTCGTAATTATTAGAGTAAACTTTAACTGACTTGGCATAAAATACTTTACAATAAGAACTTTGTGCTTGAAAGCCTGACCTTGGACAATTCGTATGCACCACCATAAAAATTCGACATAACAACAAAAGGGTTGATTTGGAGTTAATATTTGTTTAAATAATTCTTTCTTGGCTTGTTCAACTGTCATTTTAAAAATGTTAATTTCGAATATGCTTTCAAGTGAAAAGAACGAGGGGTTTTACATTTAAATACACACTTTCTGAAGGCAGTATTTGAATAACCACATGACTTAATACAAGTAACGCCAACTTCAACCTTCTTGAAGTCGTAAAACAAAATTTGCTTTGATCAAGAAATAATCCATTTTATTAGGAATTTAATGATCTAACAAACAAAATCATTACGAAAGTGACCATTAAAAAATCATTACGAATAAGGCCATTATCATTAAGTTATAAGTAACTAGCTAATAAGGGACGTTCGTTTTTCAACCGAGTTGAAATCTTACCATGCAGTGAAATACAGCAAATAGACCTTTTCAAACTTTTCTCTTTGATTTAGAAATTATTCATACTACTCGTCTTCCATAAGTGAAGAAATTCTAAGCTCTAAATATAGCTCCAAATATAGCGATTCTATAGGCCTTCTTCAGCAGACATCGAAGTTCAGAACGCATCTTCAAATAAAGCGCTGATCAAATGAACGCAACATTTCATGCAACACTGTGCAACATTAAGCACTGGTCAAACGAGCCTAACATTTCATGCAACATTCGATGCAACACTGTTGCGTTAATGGTTGCATTCGTTTGACACGAATGTTGTCTGATGTTAAACGGCCATACAACAGTGTGGCATGACTTAACAGCGAGTAACGAGTTGTAATAATGTTGCAACCCTTTTTATGATGTTGTATTCATTTGACATATCAAAGCAACATTTTCTTAAAACATTTTGCATTTTGAACGCTAAATCGAAAGTCGATTTTTTTTTATGCAAAACTGGTAAAAGTTATTTTTACATACAAATAGGCATTTAAATTTCAATCCAAATTTTTTTTTTACATTACAAGATATTCATACAACATACTTCCACGATATGTCTGGTATGTCTTATGTCTTATGTTTGGTATGTTTTTGAAAGAGTCAAATCTTTTGACTTCGATTCGTTTATCGATAATTCAATGTCGATTTCGCTGCTATGATTCGACTTGAAGAATGGCGATCTGGTATGGCAATTCCTAATTCAACAAGTTTTTCTGGAAGAGAAAACAATTTTCTCTCTATATCGTTACATATGTACCCGTTTAATATAGCAGGGATACCATCTTCTAAAGGTTGGTGGTTATTTGAGATGGTTGCTATCGTTTTCATTACATAAGTATACTCGTGCTTCAGACAATGAATAAAAGCAAAATAAGCTGCGTGTGGATGGTTTTTAGTGATATCAGTCAAGTTATAGATTCCATTGACCCATTCTGTAACTTTGTTGTTCACATATTCGTTTTTCCAATCATCACCCCAAGGTGTTTGTTACCTTGTGTTGTTTGGTGTCAGAAAATAACATATTTGCTTCGTTGATGTAGCTTCTTTTACGATTAAGATGCTTTTTGAAGGTTTCAGAAAGAAACCAATTTAAGGGCCAAGTTCGCATATGTTGTCCCACCAAGTTCGTAGTTGTGGTATTGTACCAACTCCAGTGAAATAATCTGCGAAAGCCATTAATTTGGCAGTCTCTTCGCAAAGCATTTCGTTATCTAAAAGCAGCAGTGGTAGAATTTCAAGTACATACATCGCCATGGCGGTGGATTTGAAGTAGCAATTCCGTACATATGTTGCAAACTCTGGACATAAAATCTTCATATTGTGTACTAACACGTTTTTGTTGATGGAGTTAAACGCATTGGCCGCATCGATTTGAAGAAGACCACGGTTATTTTGATCATTGAATAAGTCGACTATCGAATGAATAGATGTTTGACTTGCGCATAACTGTAAATTACCAGATGTTGTAATTTTATCATTTCGTAAGGTTGACCTTACAGTTTTACCGATTATTCTTCGTAACACTTCCCCAATACCGATTGGTCGTACTCCTGGGCCTTTGTCCAAAGGAATCAATCTGCACGCCATCAAAGGCTGGATAGATTCTAAATCTTCGATTTCTGTTGAGCATAATTGTTTTGTCAGCGCAGCAACTGATTTTCGCAGATCGATTGCAGAGTTACCATACAAATTACTCCCCAGGATTCTCTTCCAATCTCCTGCTTCTAAGGATGAAATACCGCAAGCACCATTTACTTGCAGAGCTGCTTTTTTGATCGCATCATCATCCAAGCCATCGAATGTTACGAGATTCGTATACTTTTCAGGTCCCTCTAGTAAAAACTGTTCATATTTTGGTTTTGAATCTGGTTGATTTAAATGAAGTTCTTGCATTGCTTCCTTCGTTAACGACTTGGACAACAACCGAATGGCTGCATTAATTTTCCCCTGTACCATAACATTGTTAAAATGATTTCGCGAAGTTATCAGATTTAGTTTCAGCATCTTCATTTTTTATGCGTGGGATTTTTAAAGCTCTGGATTCATATAGCTCAGCTCAGTTTCCTCCTCAGCTACAACATCAAAAATGTCTGTCAGCATCACTTACTTTATTGAAGGTCAAATCGAATGGTTAGTATGATGGTATCTATTTTGAAAGGATTTTATTTGTTACCAAAAATAGCATGTTTTAGACAATGTTGCAATAAAATAATCACCCCCTCAAACGATTGCAACATTTTTGCAAATGCTGCATCGAATGTTACATGAAATGTTGCGTTCGTTTGACCAGCGCTTAAAAAATAAAGTTTTTATTGCATTTTCTTTGCGTAAAGTTTGCTTAATACTTTTAATTTTTACATAACATCAGAGCAGTGTTCATTGATTCCAATAGAATTACAATGACGTTTTTGAAAATAAAGTCACTGTGATGAAGCACATTGACGTTCAAAAGTATATTTCTACAAGAGTTCACTACTTCTTATTGATTTTCCAACACTTAACAGATTTCTATTAAGTAAATCTCTCGACAGTAATTAAAAAATTTTAAACTGGCCTTGAAAGTGAAGTAAATTCAAAGAATTTGTGTTATCGGAAAACTCAATTTTGTTTCAGTCGATGGACTTTTTCAAGGCCAACGTATGTGATTGGACCCACTGGACCCCGTAGAGAACCAAAAGCCGGAACAGCAAAAGTACTGGGTATGAGCTATGACATGACACAGTCTTTTAATTGTGTTTTGATAATACAGTGGACTCTCTATAATTCGACTTTTCATTACACGAACTCTCCGTAATTCGAACGATTTTGTTTTCCCCTTCGAGGTTCGAGTTACAGAGAGTCTACTGTAGAACTGTTATAAACGATGTCAATTATCCTGCAGCCATTATGCTATTGATCGTTAGTAGCCGTAAAAACGCAATGACGTAAGTAGAACAAGTTGAGATCTGATGTTTTGTTTTATAAGCAACCAAGGTCAGACATTAGTAGTAATGTTGCTTAAAAAATTACCATTTTTAATAGTAATGTTGCTTAATTTCTTGCTAACCATTAATTGAAAAAATATGTATTTCCAGTCTTGAAAACCTTTGTGTACGTTTAAGTATCTAAGTACAAAGTGTAGCCTAGTGTAACAATTTTAAGAAATATGCTGTTGCAATACTTGTGCTGCATTATTTCAAAATTTTATGTTGCTAATTTATCTAAGATTCTGGTAGTACTGTTGCTTAACTTTTTGAGAAAATTTACTAGTGTAGCTTATAAATGTGTTGCTTATAAAAAAGCGTGTATAACAGTTGTCACTGAAAAAAACCGTTGAAATTTGATAGTAAATTTAATGTAAGTATTTAATGTAAGTGAATGTAAGTGGAAGAAAATTTCATAAACGATCTATAATAAACTTGCTTTTGAAAGAAGAACAAGAAAATAACTGATCAAACATCTTTGCGCAATGAGGCGGTAAAATCACATGAAATCTATAGTTCCCTCTGCAATTATTGGACATTCTTAAAAAACCTACAAAGAAGGTCACACAGTGTTCAAAGCATGTCAACCTCAAACCCAGGTTGTTGAATTTCCCAAAATAGAAATGGCAGCAAACACTGGTTTCAGACTCGAAATTCTTTATTTTAGCAGGGAAAAATGCAGTATTGCTTTCCAATATTCAAACAAGAGGCCCATAGGCCTTAAGGTCAGCGCAAACTGCAATTAATTCACAATAAATGACTAGTAAGTATTCCAAAATACAGTTTGAGTAACATCTGGTAAGCCTGTATTCGGTTGATGAATATGCTAATCGTAAATGTAAATCCATTCGCCCTAAAGAAAGACATATTAAAAACCTCTCATGATAAAAGGGACCCTTGAATTTTTTTCACAAAGTCGTTGAATGAATAATAACCGAAGAAGCCTGACATTGCATACCGTACCTCTAATTATTTAATATCCGATCTAAATACATCTCATCGACACCAAAAACACAAATTTGCTTAGCCATATAACCTATAACATGCACATTTTTTTTCTAATGGATTCATAAAACAGAAGTTGCCTTAACTCAATATCAAGGTAAACGTGCGCTTCCGCAACAGTCAACTAAATCCTTTTCCTTATTAGTTCGAAGATTTTTGTGGCAGCATATAAACTACATACGGTAATACGATAAGCATCAACAGAAATCATATGGGCAAGAACAACTACAACTTTGATACTTTAATCGATTTTATTTAAGCCTCAAATTTGAGTTTTACAAGTTGGACTTTCCAGTTTTCACGTGTTCGGTTAATTACGAAGATGAATTTTCGTTCCTACCAACTAAGTGGTCCTCAGACGAGCTTAAATGAAGATCTAATGCCAAGCAGTTGCTGATTACTAAATAAAAAGAGTACAACGTTATGTATAGCTGTACAGTACAACGCACCAATTCAATCTAATTAATTCAATTTCCGCGCTTATAGCGTAGGAAATTGTTTGGTTTACACATTCTATCTAAGTATCTATCTCTGTCACAGTTTTTCGTCGTTTTCGGAAAGTCCGTTCGGATTTCGGATTGTGTGTTTATTCAGAATAGTTAATGACTCACCTATGCTAGGAACTTAGGACAGGTTTGACTAAAATTGGGCAATTTCGACAAGGTGCTTGTTTAAAAGTTGACGGTCATTTTGTCAGAATTGACTAAAATTGGACAATTTTGGCCAAATTTGGACCAAATTTCGAAAGTTCTTCGAATTTCATGAAATTTCGCATGTGTTATAATTGAAAGGTGTTGATTTCAAATTTGTCAGTTATTTTCTCAGATTTGACTAAAATTGGACAATTTGGACCAAATTTGGACCAAATTTCGAAAGTTCTTCAAATTTCATGAAATTTCGCATGTGTTATAATTGAAAGGTACTGATTTCAAATTTGTCAGTCATTTTCTCAGTATTGACTAAAATTGGACAATTTGGGCCAAATTTGGACCAAATATCGAAAGTTCTTCAAATTTCATGAAATTTCGCATGTGTTATAAATAAAAGGTGTTGATTTCAAATTTGACAGTCATTTTGTCAGAATTGACTAAAATTGGACAATTTGGGCCAAATTTCGAAAGTTCTTTAATTTTCATGAATAAACATCATGCGTAAGATATTGGTGAACTGTTTTTCTGGCCCCGAAACATCGTAGTGAATTGCAAAGCTGTCAAGATTAAGTTAAATAAATTAAAAAAGGGAGTAATTTTATGAATTCCAGACTGTATCAAATTATTAGTCAGTGTACAAGTCATTCAAATATGTTGAAAATTAGCCTAAAGCAATTTTCTCAAGGGCTGATGCGGAAATTGTTCAAGCCTAATGGCTTCTAGTTTGATTTAAAGGAGAATTAACGTCAAAATTAATGTGCCTTTTTTTTCGATAGTTCGATAGTATTGTTAAAGAAGAACTCGTGTTCAAAATTTCAGCTTCATTGCACCATGTTTCGTCAAGTTATGACCAAATAAAGTTTTCTATCTTTTTGAAACTGTGACGTCACGTATGTCCAAGGTTAAGTTTGCGTTTGTGATCTAACATTTATGATCACGCTAACAATAAATGAAATCGATTAACTTTTTCCTTTTTGTTTCAATTGACTATTGAAATGTTTTTAAACATGAAAGAAAGAAAAAAAAGTTAATGCAGCTACGTCGTAGGGGGAATACGCGGATGAATAAAGTATTTTTCTATTTGTAATTTAACTTTTTTTTCACTTTTTAATAAGCTTCCAATTTTAAAGTTAATAAGACTGAAATGACGGTTTGTAAGGCATATGGATGCTTTCATTACCGCGACTATCTTATAAAAACCAGGTTATATTCTGTGTAAAGAAAAAATTTTTCATTGCTTGTTCTATTTATTTAACAACAGTGAAAAAAAGATTGTGCGCAATATAATAAACTCAGAAAAAAATATACAAAAAAATATATACTAGAAATGTTTTCACCAATAAAATACGATAATCTTACTTTAGATAGATGTGAAATTTTTGACGTCCTTGAAGTTTTTCTTGTATCTTTGAAATTGAATGTACGCAGTTTCCAGAACAGTTTTATTGAGACAGATAATATCGAAATCTTTGTGCTCAGTTATACAACACCTTCAACGCTGCTTATGCTATCTTCGTCCATATACATTATAAAACAGATGGACATACGTGACGTCACAACTGTAATAACGGTTAGTTGTGGAGCATAACTTAAAATGCTTATTTAAAGCGAAATAAAAATTTTTAACAAATTTGGATAAAGCCATTTGATTTGTAAAAAGATAAAGTTTTATTTTAGCGAAAGTTGTTTTTTGACGTTAATTCTCCTTTAACAAAATTCAGACCTTATAGAAACTTGAATTACAGCATCGTAATTTCAACTCTAATTCATACCTGAAGGGAAAATAGTTACTGAATTTCTCTATTTCATGGTGGCAGGTGAGTCAGTGATGGTCAATAAAACTCTAAATTTGTCATTCCTACAAAAGGTAAAATTCAGTACATGGAAATTCAATATAAATTTTTCTTTTCCTCTGGTTAAAAAGGAAATCTGAAATAAATTGTATTTTGTCTGATTTTCAAATATCTTTCATAATGGCACAAAAACGTTGAAAATGACAACAAATAGATGATGTGCTGTCAATTTTTCTAATTCTGAACACAAATCAAATCCAACTGTCGCAAATTAAAAACACTGCATGTCCTATACTGTCAATGAAACTAAAAGCCATTTCCACTAATGAGTATGGATGTGTCTGCTCATTGACCAACATCTTTTCGCATTCAGAATTAGGAAGATTGCTGATCATCGCTAACAACAAAAGACCAACGTTAAGTATCTCTGGTAGCTAGTTCACTACACACGCAGTTAAAAGAATTTGGGCAAAGGCATCCATAAGTATACAAACAATTCCAACTTATTACACAACAGTTTTCACAGCATGTTTTGTTTCACAAAATTTCTTAAGGCAGAATTAAGCAAACTGTCTTGCTAAGAGAACACTCAGCTTCAATAAAGGCTGCTTCCATACTAATGAAAATGTTAGTATTTTATAGAGTAAGTGGAACCTAACAAAATGCACCTAAAGTTAAGGCCACCTATAATTAATCATTCGTTCATAGACTTCCGCATGCATTCAGAATTAAAATTCAACAAGATGCCCTACCGGGCAGAAGGATTTCTGCAAGCTTTGCTGCTGAAAATGCCACAAAAATGCAACACTAGCACACTAGTCCTGCAAAACTAAGACAGTCACGTCATTCAGCTCGAGAAGCATCAGCATTAAATAAACAAAAATATTGATGCGACTGACAATGTTCGTCAAGAAAGTCAGCCTACCATAACATAAAAAAGGGGCTTTTCTTTATGCTATCGCGGAGATCATTTATGAAGATCTGTTTTTTTTGTACGAATAAGCTGAATGATTGTTACTGGATATTTGCCACCCACGTACTCCAAAAAAGTGCATCGACACAATACGAAACTTTAATTTAACCACATTAAATATAACGAATCCTATAAAAAGATTGTGTATACTGGCGGTAACCAAAATCGTTTGGGCAGCACAAACTAATATATAAAGTTTCTATATTGATCTCCTCAGAATGAAATATATAAATATCACAATAATAATTACTTAGAAATTAAAGCTCGTATCTAATCTAAAAGTTAAAAAAAATACAACATACGTAGGGAGAAAAGAGATAAGCTGATATAGCCAGAATACATCCAAAAATTGCTACTAAATATAGTATAAATAGCTGTATAAAGTGCATTATGTTGGTGATGTTGGGGAGAAGCTGAAAGGAAGCTAAGCTAAGCTGAGCTTTAAAAATCCAAAAGCTTCTAAAAATTGACTTCAAACATGCATACACATACAAAATACACGAAGGTCTTTCACATTTAAAAAGGCTTGGAGCAAAAATAAAACAAGAAATACCTTTTCTTCCCACACACCATGTATTGGCACTGTTTTCATATTTTAAACTTCAAGAAAACTTCTTTCAAAAAACAGAATAACCACACTGTAATTTAATTTTGTGAACATGATAAGTTCCCAACAGTAATGCAATTCTTTATATAAAATTATAAGCTGTATTAACTTCTTTTAAAGCCATATTTCCATCAAAGAAACTTTTAGCAAACTACACACGTTCTTTCGCTGCCATTTTTAAAACGTTTTGTGGACGATCACATGGCATGGCGAAAATCAGCCAATAAACTATCGCTATTTAAGTGGAGGTGGCTAAATTAGCACCCTTTCGTAAAAATCGGGCATTATGCACCAATGACAATTAAGACGGCTTTTTTATGAACCAATGAAATTTAAGAAACAAAAATGCGTAGGTTTGGACAGTAAGATGAAAAAAAACGAAGAAAAACACGGACGATCGTAAAGTATTTCTTGCTTACGCAGAAATCCAATAATTGCACATCGAGTTTGATTATTTAATCATGAAAAAATAGGATTTTTCTTCTTTTATTGTTGCGAAGTAACCAATATAATCTTGGAGAGGTAAAATCGATAAACGTTATAAACGTTCATTAACTATATACATAACCAAAAATTGTTGATAAGCTTCAATACCAATGAGCTTCTGTTCCGAATTTTATCACGTGTTTATAAAACTTTTGTTTACTTACGGAATGTCAAATTTGTTTACAGAATGCAAAGTGCCCTTGAAAAACCCATTAGTTTATGTTCTGTATTTTATAAATAACAAGTTTTTAAAAGGAGCAATGGAATACCCTGTTCCTATAAATCAATATGTTCTAGATCTTTTCGTAAATACTTTTTCATGTGAAATGTGAACATATAAAAAGTAAATAAAAATGAAAAATAAAAAAAATAAAAATGAAAAATAATCAAATAATCACCGCATTCCGCATCGAGATTTTTGCATAAAAAATGACTATGAACGAACGATTAATTATAGGTGGCCTAAAGTAAGGTTTGTATATGGGTTGGATTAATCCTGATGAAATAAATCTCGCAATCAATAGTGCCACAAGAAATTCTCCTGCATTAATATAAGTATGAATAAAATTTGTTTTTGTTTTTGTTTTAATGTTCTTGTCTCTGTCTTCTTATGTGCTGATGTGTGTTATTGCTACTGTAATTATGTTTACATTTACCGTACCTTACTTTGTCTAAACCTTCGTATTTTAACATGAAATAAGGCCATTACTCATGAACTTCTTGTATATATACACTGTGTACACGATTGAGCTTGTAATTTAATTTTACTACTAATGATGACAATAGAAATGTCGAAACATATTTTAAAGGTAGGTTGTATCATTCGTAAAATACTCAACTTGTGGTCTTTCGGTTAACTTTTTGTTCATTTATTAAAATTTTAAGCTTCACAATTGAAGTGTTTAACAGTACAAGATCACAATAAAATAGAAAACTTCAGTAACAATCACCTTCCCTTAAGGTATGTAATCTAACATCTTATCTTTAAGGATACATAATGAATGCTTTTTGGAGAAAAGGAAAACATATAATTTGAGTGACATGAGAACAATATGCAACTTGCCTGACTTTTTCTTCCTCCTAACTTTTTATCCCATCCAATTAGGATACATGTCTTGATTCAATACAATTCAATATAAGATTATACTCTTGTTACATTATCTGTAAAACCTAGTTCGACAGTCAGAACCAAGATAATCTACTTCTTGGTTCTTGTTGATAAGTTTTACCAGCGTTTCGCTCCCAGAATGCACTACGTTAAAACAAAGGGCGGGAGAGGGCGCAATAAAACAAATAATTTATTTATTCATTCAAATGAAGAGAACTCTTTTTGCATTGAAGTATATTTACTTCGTCACACCCTAGTGATACATTTTCCGAAAATCCACTTCGTGCTTTTGAACTGAAAAATTTAAAGTTAACGATAAGGGGCGTTGAACTATGGCGTAAAGACCTGCAACATTACACACACACGGACGGACGGACCGACTGACAGACTCGGAGAAATGAAAGATCATCTACCTTACGGCGCTGACCAACAATCTTGAACCGAAGACTTCTTCCCTTTTCATTCGAAGTAGACTACTCCTGCATACATAATTCATAGTTGTGTCTTCACCAATAACTTCTTTTAGGCATTCTTCAACTTATTCTCTCCCTCGCTTGTATTGTCATTGGATCAATATTGCAATCGAAGAACGGAAGTGGACCCAAAAAAAACGACGCACATATTGTAGGGAGTGGCATAGTGGTTGGTTCTGCCATTGGCATTTGCGGTTGTTTAACGTTTGTGGTTGGGTTCAACATAACGAAAATTTGTTTGGTAACTGCGACGAGGATATGTAACACGTTGATGATATTTGGTTCAATGGGAATGGGGATGGTGTTTTTGATGCTCAAAGAGTAAGATATTAATGATTGATAAATTGTAGTGCTTTTTTTTGTAACTGGTACATATCATTGTTTCCTTGGTTATTTGAAGTTGGTGAGCATGGGTTGGATTAGAAAGGCAGATTGACTTTCATTACATGACACACGGTTATACGGAAAAATATACACGAGTTGTGCGCAAGCTCCAATTCACAAGAAATAATCTTGAAGTTTGACTGCTGATTCATAGAAAAAAATTGTCAAGACTATGTGAGTTGTGTTTAAGGCAAAACAAAAAATTTTTTAAAATTTTTGATTAAATTTTGATTAATTTAAAAATTGTCTCGAGTTGATGTGCTAATCCAGAAAATCGAGTGGATACTAGACACTTTCCATATTTAATAAGGTGTTATGTTTAAGACGGAGCTATCGACAACTTACCATTATAAAACAATCCTGGTTCAATTTGTTTCATGAAATCAGGCTTAGATAGGAAACAGCGAATTTTTTTCACAGTAGAATGCCATTAGACCATCAAAACTTCATGCTGCAATTCTTATATAACCTGATTGAGACTGTGATCATTTGGTCACGTAATAATTCGTCCTTTTACATTCTGTTGTAACAGTTTGTTTTCAAAACGTTTGCTGCTCTGATAAAATATTATCCTATACGCTGGAAAAGCTCATAAACTGGAAGTTTTTAGTCATATTGTAAGAAGGGTTCATATGTAGATAGTCTGGAAAAATAAGCTGGTTTTAGTTTTGGCAAGATCTAGCTTAGGTGAATTTCCGCACATCTGAACATTTCAGCTTAGCTAATTGATTTAGCACCTAATGCGCTAAATGTCAAGAGCTAAATCATTTGGTCTGTTTCACCGGATATTTTACGTCATGTGAATGGGTGATAAAGTTACTCCGATGAACGGATTAAAATATTCTCCAAGTAAAAACGCTCAAAATAACTATCACGATGACATTTTTTCGTTAGAGACGCTCGCTCCAGTGATCAAACATATTACATAGCACTCATGGGATTAATGGGTCTTGAGTTCTTTACTTCATTGTTTGCAGCTATTTATGCTGGACCTGGTTGCGGTGGATACAGTAACGGGGGTAAGTACTTAAGAGCATTAAGACATTGCTCAGATTAACTACATTTTTAAGATGTAGAGGTTTTATGTTTTACATCATTTTTATCTTTTTCAAGTATTGTAAATCAGAATGAAAACTTGATGCGTGAAAAAAGACATCTGAGGGTCAAACTATTTCGATCTATATAAACATCGTTTCTTTTGAAATCTTAATGGAGATCATAAAGTCTAAATGATCATGCAACAAAACGCCATTTCCGGTCTATCACAGCAGTATATAAAGTGATTTTGAAAGTAATTACAGTGAGAATTCCAAAGCCACATATCTGATATTCAAAACAGACCTTAATGAGTAAAAGCTCCATGCTCAACTTGGTATTCAGCGTCGTAAGATCGTAAGTGTGAAAGATACGATCGGAAATGACATAAGGTTTCACTTTTTAGGTGTCGTTATAAATCAGCAACCACAATGTCAAATCATCACCTCTCACACAACCACCACTGTGCCGCAACATCCATACGCTATGCCACCTTCACAAGCGGCTTTCACGTACCATGGAAACGGACCTGTATATACATCCTTGACAACGACATCTGTTAACTCGACCAACACACCATACACAATGCAAGCAACACATGATCAAGCTCGATTAATTGATGAAATCAGTATGCAGCCACCTCCATATGAAGCCTAACCCATCAAGTCGTGAAAGAGATATTTTGCCTATTGATTGCCCCATTCATCATTCATTAGGGAGCTTAAGCAACTGCCACGGTAACGTAGATGACGGCGTGAGCGAATTCAACAAGATGAATAATTACTACCAAATAAAAGTATAATAATTTATTTTTGTTAGAGAAACTATTAAATTGATAAACTCACATCAATTGGAAAGTTATCAAATTGCTATAAAATCTATATAAGAGAAAAAGATTTATCTCTATAACACGTTTCCGTTGCCAGCACGACTTCAAAATACGATTTTTCACGTTAAGCATAGAACGTGAAAACATGTTAATGATGTAATTATCTTCCCAATGGTGTCATAAGCAGTAGACTCTCTTTCTAAGCAAATTCCACATAGAAAACAAAGCTTTTGTTTTAAACACGTCGCCGTCTTCGTTGCAAGTTGCGATTGCTTAAGCTCCCTATTGCCGACTATTGAACCTGACCTGAAGAAAAACATTCATTCATTCATTCATTCGTTTTCTAGTTGTTTTCGTATAATAATCGAATTTCCTGATGAATATTATTCCTCTTGAAACTTTCCTCCCCTGTCTGCAGTTTTCATAATAGAACTTCCCCATTTTCCACATTTCATGCAATGGTTTTCAATTTTTTTATGTAGTAACAAAGGAAGAGATCTAAGTTCTTTACCCCAATTCACTTCTTGTTCCACTTTAACGTCTGTGTTTGCTTTGATATCGTGTAACGAAAAAGAGATTTCAGTTATAGTTCCTTCGGTAGCCAGGATTAATGGTAATGCTAGTATATCCACTCTCGTTTTCGTGTTAAGAAAAATGATTATAATCTCGGAAAAGGTTTTAAAGTTTTAAGTAAATATCAAATTTATTCCTAAAAATTTTATATCAATGGAATCCTTATCTTTTTGTCTTTCTCATGATGTAACTTAAGAAATGTAAAAGTAAAAGTATTGATAATCGAAATAGTTCTGTCGGTTTAGGGTTTTTTACAGTTTTAACAATTCTAACACAATAAAATTCGGAAAATTTTCTTGGCCCAATCTATAAATCTATAAATGCTCATGTATAAAATTAAAACATTTTTACCTATCATGTAAGTAGCACACAAAATTCTCATGATGCTACCTTGTGCAGTCCTTTTTAATTTAATTAGCAAAGGAAAGGAAAGATGTACCAAATTTACAAGAATTAAAGCAATAGCAATTTTCTAGCGTGACTGTTCATGTTCTTACCATACTGCAATGCTCCATTTGGCCCAAATTTATCCATAACAATTGCAATCATTCACAGTTGTAACTTCCAGATTTTTGCGCCGTGATGAATTCAGCTAACATGAACCCATAGTGATTTCGGATACTCGTGATCTCTGCTGATGACAATATGGAGGTGGTCCATTGAATGACAATGTCCATTAAATGTCAAAAAGACCATCAAAATAACAATATGAGAATCACCACAACCGATATCAATATGAGAAATATACACACCAAAGCTGGAATGTGAATGCACAAGAACTGTCCGTTGTCAATTCCATACAGTAGAAGATCGTAACCTGCTTTTTTATAATGTAAGCTCTGACAAGTTTGACATTTTTCTTGCTTTACCTTATCGGGGAAAAAAAAGTCGGGATTTATTTTAGTCGGGGAAAATTTTGGTCGGGGAAAAATTTAGTCACCTCGCGAAATTTTAGTCACTTTTCCCCGACCAAAATTTCGAAATTAGTCGCTTTTCCCCGACTAAAATTTCGAAATTAGTCGCTTTTCCCCGACTAAAATTTCTAAATAAGTCACTTTTCCCTGACCAAAATTTGCAATACAAGTAGAAAATGGAACACAATTTTTGTCGACACTTTCAATTTGAACTAAAAATTATATTACAAAATAACTAATTAAGAGTTCAATCTAATACAATAACAGTTTTTGAGGTTTGATCGTCATTATTTTCATCACTGGCATCCATATTGCTTTCACAAACATCAATTATATCTTCACTGACATCCATTTTATTTTCACTGACATCAATTTTGTTTCCCTCAATTGTAACAGAAAAATCTGTATCGTCCTCATTGACTGATTCAACTTCATTCGATTCCCCTTCCTTTGCTTGACCGTCATAATTCCAGTCGAAAATCAATAGATAGACTCTACTTGAGATTATCAAAAATCGGGGAAAAGTTTCGGTCGGGGACTAAAAAATCGGGGAAATGTTTTGGGCTGGAGTAAAAAAACCGGGGAAAATTTTTGGACGGGGAAATGAAAAATCGGGTGAAATTTTTGGACGGGTGTTGAAAAGTCGGGGGAAAATTTGGTCGGGGAAAATTTTAGTCACTAGCCCAAAAAATTAGTCACTTACCCCCGACTTTTTTTTCCCCGATAAGGTATTTCCTGAGATCATTTCAATTGTATACCATAAAGTCACAAAAAGTCGCGACTTTTGCGACATTTTGTATACGCGACATGCTTCCTTTTTAGGATTCGCGACCTTATGTGATTATGTGCTTACGTGCTTATGTGCTCGTGACTTTTAAATATGTTCACAAAAAATATTTCGTAAGTCTCCAGCTAGATGTATTCCCATAAATGAATGACAAAAGTCAGTGAATGCAAAAATTGGGTGTAGTTTTATTGAGAATAAATGACGTCCTTGACGGAAAACTTCTTGGTATTGCTTAAATTTATGTATTTTTCCGGATTTTAAGTTTAAAACAATTTTTTTCTCAAAATGGCGTCTCGCGACTTTTAATGTGCGCGACTTTTATCAGTTTAGGCTGCTTGCAGCAATAAACCTTTCCGAAATTCTGCTTAAAAACCGTGTTATAGCCTAGCCTCTAAGTTTCGCCTTTTTTTCAAACTCATAATTACTTCTAATTATTCCACTGGGGAACTGAAAGAACAAGTAACTATTACTTACTGAAAACATTATGAAATTAGAAAAACAATGAAATACATAGAAACGTTTGGGAAAGGTGTATTAATGCTCGCGACATTTTTTTGTACGCGATTTTTTGTGACTTTAAGGTATCTTCAATTTATGTTTCGAAAGTAAAACTTTTCCATTCCAATTCTACTTCAAATAGGCGTATCTTAAGAATTTGCAGATCTATCAGCATTCATCGAGTTATATCGAAATTACCACGGAATCTTAAGATAACATTTTCAAGATGGGGCTGCTTTTTTTCTGGCATTCATTTGAATCTTTGATTGATTGGATTGCATTGAAATCATGTCCTGTAAAGATTCCCACTCAAAAAAGGGAAGGACAGCGCCCAAAATGTCAACATATGACTTTCTTTAACATTAAAGGAATTTTAGGAAGACTTATGTAAAGAAAAAGAAAGCTATATTCATCTATATGATTTACTCAAACTTGTCTGACAGACTACTGATCGTTCATTGCTTGAAAAAAGCTAGTAATCCAGCCACATATTGGAAAAACGGTTGAACTTTCTTCAATCTTTTCGAATTCTGTTTTGGAAAAATTCAAGCTAAGGTGCTTGCTGATGACGATTAGTTGCTTTTTTCTTGCACACTTGTATTTCAAGCTAGAGGTATACCTGTTTTTAAAAGCTCTTCTGAGTTTTCCTACTTAACCAAATTTCACCACATGTTTACATGCGTGAAGTAAGTGCAGCAAGAGAGACGCATAAGCAAGCAATGAAGCAAGATTCAAAGTTAGACTTCCTTCACACTTGCTTTATAGTTTTTGTAAAGTGAACACATGAAGCAATGCGCGCATGGGAATTTTTCATGAAGCAAAAGAAAAATGTGTAAAGCAAACCAAAAAAGAATAAAACTAGAATAACAAAATGGCAGCACAGAAAGAAGAAGGACTTTTCGAGGCAGTGCGACAATACCCAATTTTACATGATAAAGCATATTGAATGCAAAAGTAAGTTATTGAGCATAGAACCTGAACCTGGCTGTTTTATAAACATTACGTCACTTGTAAAATCAACATATTTGAAAAGAAAATGAGAATAAAATGGACTCTAAGGGGCTGTTTATATGAGAGGCGGGACGAAACGGAACGAAACGTTTGCCGGGAGGGGACAAAAAACGGGATCCCGCTTCCATTAAAGTTTTCTCGTGTTTATATGAAAAAAAAAATATCCCGGGACAAAAAATATCCCGTCACGGTTAGGTGAGATCTCGCTTGGTCAAACCGGGAAGTTTTTCATCATATGTGAGCGTCCAGGGGATTTTGATAAACGACAAACGATAAAACGTTATATAGTTACATAACGATATTCTATTTTGTAATAACGTTACTTTCTAACGTTATATCGTTACGCATAACGATATAACGTTATATCGTTGCCCAGCAGGCACCCAACGTTATACTAACGTTAGTGTTACGTTATTTTTTACGTTGTGGTAACGTTAGTGGTTGGTTAGAATGGAAGTCTTTTTTTAATTAGTATAACGTTAGATACTTACGTTAGTATAACGTTAAATACTTACGTTAGTATAACGTTAAATACTTACGTTAGTATAACGTTAAATACTTACGTTAGCATAACGTTAGAAAGTTACATCAAGGACAACGTTAAATTTCGTTAACAACATCAAAATGTTATAACATTGTAATGACTTCTGAAGTCATTATAAACAAATCCCGGTGTCCATCCCAACAAAGTAAGACAAATGACGAAAACAGCGAATAGTCATAGAAGTTGATATTTACCTTTAATTGACAAGAAAAGTATATTTTTATGTCAATATTTACGCATGCCTAATAGAAGAATAAGAAACAAATATAAGTGAAGGTGTTAAACGAATGCTTGTGGTTACGGCAAATTGCAATAAATGAAAATCAATAGAAATTTATGCTTAAACAGATATCTATTTTCCAGCTGACTAATGTCCATAGAACAGACATTTTGTGCTTTCATATGTTAACAAAGCAAAACACTCTGGGGATACAACAAAATTAATCAGAAACCTTGAGTAAAAGATTTCTATCAAAAATAATCAAGTAGCAGGCCCTAATACTCTAGCTATCATCTATAAGTCATGTAGTACAGATCTTGCCAGCAAAACCAAGATTAAATAATCAAACTGATTTCTCGTTTTAAGGCTAGACTAGCGCGAAGTATATAATAGATATATAATAGACATATTACCATGTGTAAAATGGAGAGGAAATACTAGGTTAGCACGGTAAAAGCGAGTTTTTTCAAGAGATACACTTCTTAATTGAAAAGGCGAAAATGTGTAGCAAGTGCGAATCAAAATTCATATCATCCTCAAGGACTTACTTATGATAGCCCTTACTAACGTAAGTATTTAACGTTATACTAATTAAAAAAAGACTTCCATTCTAACCAACCACTAACGTTACCTCAACGTAAAAACTAACGTAACACTAACGTTAATACAACGTAAATTAACGAAATTTAACGTTATACTAACGTAAGTATCTAACGTTATACTAACGTAAGTATCTAACGTTATACTAACGTAAGTATCTAACGTTATACTAACGTAAGTATCTAACGTTATATACTAACGTAAGTATTTAACGTTATACTAATTAAAAAAAGACTTCCATCCTAACCAACCACTAACGTTACCACAACGTAAAAACTAACGTAACACTAACGTTAATACAACGTAAATTAACGAAATTTAACGTTGCCCTGATGTAACTTTCTAACGTTGTACTAACGTAAGTAGTTAACGTTGGAATAACGTTGGTTTTACGTTGGTAACGTTAAACCTAGAACCAACGTTAGACTAACGTTAGATAAACGTTGGGTGCCTGCTGGGTGTCATAAGGTAACGTTACTGTAACGATAACAATAACGATACAGCGTTAAAAACGATAAAACGTTATACGGTTATGAAAACAGTTTCTAGCAGTTCTTGCGAAAGTAATCACCATGAAATTTCTTTCAGATTTTTCAGTTTACATCACTTTGATATAAACTAAATGGAAGACGTCTCCATTTCCGAAGTAAACAATTAATTCGTTCTCTTGTCAATTTAATATACAATAGATTGTTTCTTCCTATGCAGTTTTTTACCAGCCATAAATTCAGGAGATTATTTTTTCTATGTAACATAAACGGGATAGGTTTTAAAGCACAATGTACTGGGTGTTTCCTGTCGTGTGTTTTTAAACAAGAAACGAACTTATTTGCAAAGAATACCAACTGTAATTCTGTAAACTCATTAGATTATTTATTCTTTGAAACATAAATGGCATAAATTTAAAGTACAATTCTTGTTCTGTTGCCTGTCATGTGTTTTATAATAAACAGGAGACGAATTTATTTGGCAAACAATGATATCGTTACAGCTATAACGATAAAACGTTATAACGTTACTGATTAAAGAATATAACGTTACAAAAACGATATTATCGTTTCAGTGATAACGTTATAACGTTACTTGAGTATCGTATTAACGTTACATAAGAACGATAAATATCGTTATTTCTTTTGTTCTTTTTAACCATAAAGCGTTATTCATATAACGTTTTATCGTTTGTTATCAAAATCCCCTGGATGGTCACATATATTAACACACTGTCCCGAGACGGTTTATAATGCTTTAAATGTGATTGCTGTCTCGTCCCGGCAAAGCTTCTGCTAAATGTTTACTCATGATAAAGTCATCCCGTTTTTCGTCCCGTCCCGACAAACATCCCGTCCCGCCTCTCATGTAAACAGCCCCTAAAAATGACTTAATGTAGTTAAAATAGACTGGTATTCAAAAAATGATTCGTCTGCCTAAATAAGATCAAAACGGGTCTTCGAATTATTTATCTAACAAATGCTTATGAAAAAGTTCCAAGAGATTTAACATAAATTGACAGATATGTGAATTTTTGGTAAAGAATTTCTTACAACAATGTATAACAAATTCTAAAAGTTCTAATAAAGTGTACAATTTTCTTGTATTTTACAGGTAAAAACTGAAACGCGAATTCTTGTTTGTATATTGGACAAACAACAGAAAAAAATCTCTGAAATTTCTAAAACAGCGTAAATAAAAGAAAGAACATTTCTACTGACTTTCGGACTGCTGTCAAGAGCTTCTTATCATAAGTGACGTGCAGTCAGGAATTTTTGAGGAAAATCTAATGCGACGAGTGAAATAGTTACAACAAAACCGTACTTTAATTTCTCTATAAGCATAACGTTTGGAAGCATACATAGGGCAAAATTCATACTAAAAAAATATTCTTACTAAATTACTTTCATAATATCAATCCAGTTGCCCGAGTTAAGGGACAGAAGAAAAAAGCAAACAAATTGAGTTGAAAAGAAGATACAATTTAGTTTCAAGTATGTGACAATAGCAAATTAGAATTTAAAAATGTTTGCCCAATCATCTTCTTTGTGTTGTTTAACTATAAAAGCATTCAACCCTACCTTTTCTACAAAGTGGAAAGAGAAATGCATATGTACGTTAGCGCTTAAGCAAACCTTTGCTTATGAAAACAAATTAGTGTATTCCTTTCAGACTACTTTTAAAAGTGTGTTCTTCACTACTTTGGTCTCCAATTACCGTTGATGTATAAAAATAGCTTTTTTATTTCAAGCGGATTCATTCCAAGAAGTTTTAAATCATCCTCAGATAGTTCACACAACAAGATCCCGTCTACTTTATTTTTACGAAAGGAAGAAATGTGTGTTTCTAATCCAAGTCCTTTAAGAGCTATCCCAACTTCCTCCATATTCATACGATGGATACTTTGATTCTGTAGTCGTTCTTTTCTCTCTTTGTTAAGTTGCCGCCGCTTTTCTTCTGGTTTTCGTTCTTTAAATCTTTTTTGTTGTTCGTCTTTTTCATTTTGTTGTTCTTTCTGTCGCTTTTGACTTCGTAGTTGTGCTTTTTGTATTAGTTGCATTTCTTCCAGTTTTCGCTGTTCTTCTTCTTCCAGTTTTCTTAGTTGTTCTTTTTGTTCTTGTTGCACTTCTTCTAGATTTCGTAGTTGTTCTTTTCGCTTTTTAGTTGTTTTTTTTGTTTTTTTAGTTGTTCTTTTTGTTTTTTTAGTTGTTCTTTTTGTTTTTTTAGTTGTTCTTTTTGTTTTTTTAGTTGTTCTTTTTGTTTTTTTAGTTGTTCTTTTTGTTTTTTTAGTTGTTCTTCTTTTTCTTTTCGCTGTTTGTCCTCTTGCTTTTGTTTTCGTTGTTCTTCTTTTCGTTTTGGTTGTTCTTCTTCTAGTTTCCGTTGTTCTTCATTTTGTTTTCGTTGTTCTTCTTTTTGTTTTTGTTGTTCTTGTTTCCCCCGTTGTTTTCTAACGCAATCCTCAAGTTCACCAAGGAAACTGAAGCTCGATGTTGTATTCGTATTTGTAGTTGTACTTGTGGTTGCAGTAGTTGTTTTTCTTTCACTTTTTGCTGTTCCTTGTTCCAGTGGGACTAAATACCCAGATTCATCAATTTCTTTTTTTAGTTGTTCTTCTTTTTTTCGTTTTTCTTCTTCTTCTAATTTTCGTAGTTTTTGCATTTCTTCTATATTGTTTCGTAATTCTACATGTTCTTGTTTTAGCAATTGCTGCAGGTCGTCTAGTTTTCGTCCCTGTAATGTATTCGTATTTGTAGTTGTACTTGTGGTTGCAGCAATTGTTTTTCTTTCACTCTTTGCTGTTTCTTGTTCCAGTGGGACTAAATACCCAAATTCATCAATTTCTTTATTCACCTCACTATATACATCAGTGAAGGGATTTTCTTTTTCCAAATATGTAGGCGGGTGACAGAAATCAGAAATCTTTTTTAATGTTGGACTTTCCATTATTGAAGCTTTTACTTTTAAAGTGGAGTTCAGTGATATGTCAAAGGTGAAATCATTACCATTCGTACAACTTTCGTTCTTGATCACTGCGGCTATCACACAGTCATCGTCAAACAAAGAATGACATGTCAAGTTCTCACTTTTGCCAAGGAAACTGAATTTTATTGGTTCAACTGGACCACAAAAATCTGGAAGAATATCTGTTAATCGGTCAGTCTCGCAAGAGAAGAATGGTATGAATAAAGAAGGATTCGTGGTGGTACAAGTAAAAATCGCTCCACGAGAGTTCCTTAATTCAACAACTTCGTCAATAAATTGGTATGGATTCTCAGGATCATCGTAAATGATGCGAAGAACTTCTCCAGGATTAACAAGAACATCTTTATTGGTGAAATCATGTTTGAATTCACCGCAACATCGAAGAAACGTTGGTTTTGGATTCAATTCAAGCAACTCCTTTATGTTTGAAGGATTACCTTTCCTAATAGATTTGATTTTCACTGGGCTTGATGAATTTAAAGAAATATATTGATTCTTGTTAGAATCTGTAAGACACAGCAACTTTCGTACTTTAGTGATGCAATAGATTTTCAGAACATCACCAATCCTAAAATTATCATTACCTTCACAGTTTCCATGCACTTTCACAATTACAGGTAAGTCGAACTTGCTTATTTCTTTAAGAGTGTAGATGTTTTTGCTCCATGTAATAGCATCTAGTTCGGCACTCATGCTTACAAGAAAGAAAATTTATTACTAGTACGATAGAAATGGTTATATAAAATTCACTATGCTAAAACCTTGTTCCTACTGTATGAAATTCGTTTCAAGCTATTTGTAGGGTTTTATGCTTATAAGACAGTCTTCTGACAGAACAAGGATCTTGATGATGTCATTCCCGCATAAAACGATCAAGCTTTCACGCGTCAATAAAGAAGAATTAGCTTCAAGTATTGTTTCAATTATTGATTTTGAACTTCTACATCTAAATGGCACCTTATGTCTTTATCATCAAACCACGTATTGATTTTATATGGATCCCGTAGTATATCTTTATATAAGTATTAGTTGGCAATAGTGAGAATAAATAATGATAATTAACGGTTAAATGCATACCGATTTAATTCAGTGCTTAACGCTTCGATGCATACGTGGACTTACGTGGATACGTGGATACTTACGTGGATACGTGGATGTTAACCCGAATGACTGGTCGATTCAAATCGGTGAGTGTGAGATAAAAGATTGGAATCAAAATCATTCACCGCTGTTATCTCTACAATAACTGGTTGCCAGCAAGTATTTCCACAAATTTGTATTTCTATTTGGTGTATTGTGTCTTATTATGAGTCATAATCACAAAACGTGAAATACACAGAATCTTAAGACTAAAAAATGTTCAAAATGCTCAAAATGCTCAAAACAGACCTTGACAGATTTTTGTAATAGTCAAGAGACGTCACAACATCCCTGAAAAACTTAAATTGATCGCAGACAAGCGATTGTAGAAAAACAATAATAATAAAAAAAATTAAAAAGTTTGTTAATAGTAGACGATCATGGTAATATGTTTCGTTTCGTTTTTCTAATAACTTTTCTAGTGTTTTGAACATACGTTCGGAACGCAATAACAAAGATGGTACACGAGACATGATAGACGAGAGATAAGTTAGAACGCTAGAAGCTGCCATTAATTCATGTATAGACTGCTAGAACGCCTTGACAAAACATCGTTTGAGCACACTACGATTGGAGCTATAGTGGAGTTAAAGTACGTTGAATTCATAGACTCGTTTATCATTTATATAGGACACTCTGTTATGTTACATGGCAGAGGCGTATTCAGGGTCAGTCAAAAAAAGTGGAGGAGTCCAACATTACGATATTTCTTTTCAGTCTTAAGAGGCGATTAGGTTACTTGCACGCTTTCCTTTTCTAATTTAAATGACTTAACTCTCCTTCACAAATTTTGACTGACCTCTGGCTACGCCTCTGACATGAACTCTATATAGTATTCTTTCTAGGTTTGTTTTTATCGTAGTTCTATATGCTTGTATAGGTACATATATATTGATCTGTATTTTAGGTATTTCGAACCTATTGAAATATATCTGTTTGAAAGATTCCAGTTTCCCCTTATTTACGTCCTCAAAACATCTAGAATCGTATGATATGTCGAAGTTAATTAAATCAATAACTTAATTGGAAGTTCTCATAATTCAGTTATCTCCAACATGCATCATACACACAATGGAGTGAGAAAAAATAGAAAATAACTCAATGGAATATTTAAAGGGCTATATTAAAACAAAACTAATATTCTCATATCCATTTAGAACAGTGTTTTGTTGAAGTAATTGCAAAGCAAGTACTTGTAACCTAGGATTAGTAGACACGGTATGATAGATTGAGGATGTAAATGAACTATCCCATTCAGCAGCATTATAAGAAACTCACTGGAAACCGAAAGTTTGGTTATGCTTATTTTACAGAATCCTTCAACATAATTCCAAGATGGATGATATCAAAAATCTAGGCCACTATCGAAGGAACGACGATGAAAATTTCAACCGTATCAAGATGAATTGGACTTTCTCAGTTTATATATGCCAAATGTATCAGCTTTATGAGCAAACTTACAATTACGCGCATCCTTGATAGAGTTTTATATGATCCTTTCCCCAGGGGAACTTATTCATTAAGAAATCGAAAGAATGCTTAAGTGAAAGGAACTCAATATTTCATCTTCATCGTGATAAAAATTGGAAAAAACCTCGACGAGAATAATTTCAAGATTTGGAAAAATGTGCTAAAGCAATAGTAAAGTCTACGTCATCAACAGATTAAGTTCATCTCTCATTATTGAATGGTCATGAGCGAATGTTAATTTGCATTCTAAAAGCATTAGACGAGGAAGCTCTTTTTGGTAATGATGATTTGTTCATAAGCGTTTACTAAACAGATGCTATTGTACCCGATACTTGTGTTTCCTCGTTTCATTCAAAGTATTAAACATAGCATCAACCGTAGCGGTGAAAGAATATACGAAGATAAAGACTACTGTCTTGATTTTAATAGTCTAAATAAACACATGACTAGTCTTGGAAAGCACATAGCTGGCCTTGGATTTTTCTACCTATTAAGTAAACGAGACTTATGCCGAATCGTATCAATGCCACCACAGAAAGAAATTATATGGGAGGATCAAAAGGGGAAAAGGATACCAATTAAGCTCAACAATAGAGGGCGTGGTTGTCCACTTGTTACATTAATGGTTAAGCCACGTGATCAAAGTTCTTGTGTGAGGACTATCGAGTTTTTTTGTGTTCTAATATATTTTAATAATATGCAGATTTATATACGGGCCTCGCTTACCCAGTTATCTACAATGTTGATAACTCCAAATAAGTTAATAGCTATGTCTCTCCGTCACAGTTCTGGAAGTTTGTACGAAGAGTTGAAAAAATGAGAAATTGTGAATCTCAGGGAAAGTACGTTTTAAAAAGGTTCAATTTCCCAATGGGTGTATTACTTTTGCGATGATTGGTATGAACATTTGCGTGTTTTGGAATTCTATGCAATTCCAACATATTCAGAGACGGAAAACAATGTTGCTTGTTATACTGTAAGCGCTGTGCGCAATTAGTGACGTCAAAGTATTAAGACGACTAGTGCTGTTGTGCCACACTTTGTAATATTTGCCACACTTTGTAAGTATGATCATATTTTTATCTAGTGGCCAAGGCGGCATTCAGTTGTCACCCAAAGAGTTTTTGAAAAATAAAATTTAGGAATTACTAACGGTGATGCTAGATGCTACCATCTTATAGCACTCGAAATTCCGAACATGAAAATGTATGGGATCAAATGTTTATGGCGAACCGTTTTAAAAGTAGTAACGACGTCGTCTCCCCAAATGTTTTCCAAAATTTATTCGTTATCCCATCGCCAATATAATGGGCCCCAAAAAGCGTCAAACAATACTAAGACAATTCTTCCTAAACTTCGCGTTCGATTTTGGGTCTCCATGCATTGGCTTCACCACACTGACTTCACGCAGGGGAAGAGAAATAATTTATGTGTGATTTATTTCACAGTTCTCTTCTACCATTTTGCATGGCAAACTAACAAACAAACAGGCAGACGGAGAATTGAGTATTAATATAGATTTTTAATACACGTTCGAATTTTTATGTTCTCTATCGCACATGTTGTTTGACAGGAAATTTTTAAGCTGTATAGGGAAGACTATTCTTATTTGCTGGTGTTTTTCATCTGAGATACAGTGGACTCTCTTTATCTCGAACTCGCAACACAAGGGACCAAGAAATTCGTTCGAGATAGAGAAAGTTCGAGATAAAGAAAATTACCTGAAAAATCAAAATTTTTACTTAAAAAACAGGTTGGCTCCTTTGAAGCGAAAACCATTTTAACACAGCCTTGTCCACCTGCTCGTAATTACAGCTTCGCATTTTTTTGGATTCAGAGGAGTTTTGTTCTAGCCCTTTGAGCAGTTTTCCTTGTTCTTCATCCAAGTAGAGATTGTGTTTTTAGGGATTCCAAACTTCTCGGATGCTTCTTTGTTTGTCATCCCCTTTTCAAACTCTTTAATTATTTTACACTTTTGTAATATTTTGGTGTTTTTAAGTATTCTTTTAACAGCTGACATCTTAAATTCTGTAAGAAGCCTTCTTAATGCAAAACAAAACCTTTACATTCCGTGTTCTGTTTTAATTGCATTCGAATTTTCGAATTCTAACGCTTAGTTTACATTCGAATTTATCATTTTTATAACATTTTTTTTTCTATTTGCTGTGTAAATACACCCTTAGGCAGGAAAATGTTCGAGATAGAGAGAGAAATATACGCATGGGACCAAGATTTTTGTTCGATATAGAGAAAAATTCGAGATAGAGAAGTTCGAGATAAAGAGATAAAAATAGCATACAGGGTACGTAAATATCCAAGGGACCAAGCTTTTTGTTCGAGATGGAGAGACGTTCGAGATAGAGGGTAGTCGAGATAGAGAGAGAGTCCACTGTATCAAAGCAAATGTTACTGTCTAGTTTTTATTTTTTATGGTGAAGTTAAAAGTGAAATGTTTTGCAGGTAAATATGAATGTTAATACACCAGGAAGATGATCATTATACTGTTTCTGTTCATCTCCTTTCTTTATTCATTATTTCAATCGTCCAATGTTTTTAAATCTAGTGTTCTACAAGTTTTACTTAATGCTGAAACTTCTGAAATAAGCACTCTGGAGATTTTTTAACTTTGCAAAGGGAGAAATAAGTACCACACTAAAATTAATACAACAGAAAAGTTTTACTGTTGTAATGCATTGTCTTTTCCCTCGATTCTTGATCTCTGACTTATGTCCTCTTTCAATCGGACTATAATTCTTCCCTTTGCTGCTTTTAATATAACCTTCACTGGACAAAATGTTTACAGTTTTAACTTGTAAATGGTTATAGAAGGATATATGATTCAATATTTTGTGTGAAATTTATGCATCTTGTTGATAAAAAGAAAATTAAAATGCTTATAGTGTTACCATTTCCGGTGTCACAGTAAATTTTAACTCCCCTAAATAATGACTCCCCTGTCATATTAAACTAGTTTATAGTCACTCCCCCATCAAAATAAACTAGTTAATTATACCTCCCCAGTTAATATAAACTAGTAAATTATGACTCCCTAGAAATAATATTTCCTAGGAAATCCTGACTCCCCTGGTTTAAAATGAACCTTTTTGAACTTGCTTGTTAATCAAGTCAATTTGTTTGTCAATAGTGCATACAGGAATGGGAGTCCAGCGACACCGTCTTTACCTCTAGCCTATACTAATAACACATCAGTTATGTATATTTACAAAATTTACAAATTATTTCAGATTTCTTTTTAACCATACAAAAAGAAAACATTTCCCATGAATTGTAATGAACGTAAAGCCGGAAAGAAAAATTTTAAAGCCGAAATAAATTCGATTAATTTTGGTTTCTTGTGTTCACCGTTGAAAAACAAATTTGCACAATCATTGATCACTTCATGGATCGGTGCATTGGTGTATAAAGAACTGGCGTCAAAACTTATCATCACTTCGTCATCGTCTAAATCGATCTTTAAGGATAGTCATCACCCCTGTAATCGAAAAAAAATCAATTTTTTTTTATTTCATAAAAAGATAAAGCTTTCAGAGAGCTTTCTGAAAATGTATATATGATGCTATAAAAATGTATCATTTGGTACAATATTTTAAATTTAGTGGTATTTCATTTCATGCTTATTGCAATTTGTTTACAGAACCTATTCAGCATGTTTACAAGAACCATGTTCTCTTTTAATAGTAGACTTATTAATTATTCATGTAAAGCAAATAACAGCTATTGTTTCTTTTGTAAAGTGGTTTATTCAACTGATCGCAAAATGGAATTTCTTTGGAAGACGTTTTCTCGCTAAGTATTTTTGCGTTACTTATCTGTCTTTAAATACCTCCAAAAACCCCTACGATGGAGGTATCGTTACATAGTTTTTTGCAATTGAAAGAATAGGTTTATAAGAACAAAACGTTACTACAATTTTTTCTTTAAGCAAATATTCGCTCTGCGATGAAGGGAGAAAGTCAAGGAGAGGCTATTTTAATGAGTATTTTTCGTAAATCTTTTATTTCATCAGAACTAGGACTTGTTTAGAAAAACTGTAGTAAATTTTTTTAAATTAGTAAACATAGAACATAATAACATAAATATTTTTCCAAGGGTCCGTGGAGCTCCTAGAAATTAAGCCTTTTCAAAATGCCCTTATCCGCAATAACTTTTTAAAACTAAATATATTGAAAATAAAATTATATTCATTAGATCGGGAATTTTATAAGGTTTTTAAAAATATATACTTTGTTGATGAAAGAATAACCACATCAAAAGTTATGGACACAAAACTGAAAACATGCAGCAAGGGGTGATGACTATCCTTAAAAAATTAATGATGCAAATCTGTGTGTCTTTCTTCAATAACTTTCCGAAGAATAATCGTTTATTTTGAAAATTCTTTATCAATAGAAAGTACTGAAGAAGGACTTTCTTGTCATGTAAATTTTGCAATACTTTGACAAATAATTGTTGAGAAATAGACATTGAAAGTATTATGAAAGTCTTTCTGAGACACCCTGTATACTGTCGACAGAAAACACATTATTGGTCATTTTTTAAATTATTAAAATCGATTAAAGTATCTGTAATTGCTGTAGTTGGTTTTGCCCATATGATTTCTGTAAGTATTAACCGCTAATAAGACTTTAATTGATTGGTTATGGTAACGAAAGAGCGACCTGATCATGATGTGTCTATTGTCAGTTGCGTGTAATGTATCATAATCAATCTCAATTGCACTCCGTGCACAACTTGACCATCGCGTTTTTTATAACAACCAAGGTCAGACATTAGTAGTAATGTTGCTTAAAAAATGACCGTTATTTAGTAGTAATGTTGCTTAATTTGCTGCTAAGCATTAATCGATAATACATGTATATTCCATCTTGAAGACCTTTTTGTAAGTTTTAGTTGTTTAATTCAAATCATTACATAGGGTGTAAATCCTAGTCCGAGGGGTGTATAGCTCACTAGGTAAGACGGTGGATTTGTAATACAAGGGTGATAGTTGGTAGTGGTTCAAACCCCGGCACAGTAAAATGCTAATTTGATATCATCACTTAAAAATGATAACATATGCAGTAAAAAGCTGTATGAAATTGTGTATGATATGAATGAAAGGAGTGCCCAAAAATTTATAAGACCACAATCACCTATCAGTCTAGTATTTGCAAGTTCTCTGCCTTAAAATCTGAGGTATGCATTTCCGGTGGAGGCCCACATCAGTGAGTTCACTGCAATTCTAGCCTCGGTAAAATAAATTCAAAAAAACCAAAAAAACAACCTTGTGTGACAACATAGTGTAACAATTTTAAGAAGTGTGCTGTGGCTATGCTAGTGTTTCATCATTTCAAAATTGTATGTTCCTAATTTATCTAAGATTCTGGTAGTGCTGTTGCTTAAGTTGTGAGAAAAGTTACTTGTGCTACTTGTAAACGTGTTGCTTATAAAAAGAACTTGTATGTGACTACCTTTCACTGTAGATTCTCCATCTTTACATCCCATAATTGGCATCTGTGTCACTTAAAGGTTTCCTGACTTTTGATGAACATTCTTTATTATATATTATTCGCAATTAGCTATTAACAATCTATATTATTATTTAACGCATTTATTATTTCCAAGTTTATGTATGCCCCTATCGTTTGGATGTTTTGCAGTAAGACACTTTATCTACGAATTCAGAAAGTTTTTGAACGTGGATTGAAAATCCTAAACTCGATTCCTCCTGAGACAGAAGAGGTGTCCGAACGTAGTCTTACAACTATTCATGAATTACACCTTCGTCAATTACTTTCTGAAGTCTTTAAATCACAGAGTCTTGGAAATCCTGCCTTTATGTCATGGTTGTTTCCGTCTAGGAAGATTACATATACCCTTCGTAGTACAAATCTCCTTTCAGTTCGTAAAAACGTCCTAACCGTACGCCATGGCTTTAATTCTTTTTCCTTCCGAGCGAGCATCTTGTGGAACAAACTTCCGGATGAAATCAAGGATTCCAAAGATATTTCCACTTTTAAATCGAGATTGTCCGAGCTCAAACTATTAAATCTATGTACTTGTAATATTTGCAAAATTTATTGAATTCAATTTTTGAAATTTTAATTTTTTTTTATTGTTGGTGTAAATTAGATGTAAATCTATGGTAAACTAACTTTAAATAAATGAAAATAATAATAAAAAATACAAGTAGCCATTCAAGGATAGAACGAAAAACTTCGCGTAAATTTTTAAACATTGTTTCTAATATATTATTGTATTTTCATGGCTGCATATTTTAACAAAAGCATTTGTTATTGAAATAATTTTGAATGGAAATGCTTTACGCCTTCATCAAAATTCCAGTCAAAAACATGATTTGGGTCCACTGTAAACTTTATCAGATCAAAGCACAATGCTCTTTAAAAATGACGTATTGGAGAAATTGTTCAGGGATTCCATCAAACCCTAGACATTCTTTGTATGTTTATTTTTTCAAAATGTTTGACCCCCTCCCCCTCCGTCAACCTGCGTCAACTTTACTTTACCCCCTACCCTGAGTTGAGGTCATCGTTTGGGAAGAGACCCTGTCTTCACGTGAGCGAAAAAACGGAACGGAACGGAAATGTCAACAAAAGCAATACGGAAGGACTTTCCCACGCCACGGACCATATCAAGATCACACTCAGTGTAAACATTTGCGTAAGAAACTTTTGCTTAATTAGAAAAATCAAGGTTTTGAAAATTGTGAAGGTTGACGTCAACAGTAGTATCACCTCCGACTATATTGATGTGACCATTTTCCGCTGTATCTACCGAAATAATATTGAAAGGAGGTACTTGCTGTGACCACTTCATGAAAAGAGTCTAACAACTATATATTTAACCACTTGGCTTAAATTTGGGGCGACTAAGATGTCGAGGATTTACCGCATCAAGATGCACGAGGAGAGCTAAAATAATTTATGTTTGATCCTACTTAGTAGTACTTTACTTGACAAGAAGCCACATGGCTTGAACCCTTCTCACAATTGTCTACTTATTCTCAATAAACATTCTCAAAATTTTACTTTAAATAAGTTTTCATCGTTCATACAAATTGAAGACCTGCAATATTTTTCAAATCTGTAATCCACCATGGTTGTCCTAAAAAATGCGTTTCCTCAAAATTAACCCCCCTTAAGAACTTACGTGTCTTTTACTCGCTTCAAAATGAAAAGCTCATTACTATTAAAATAGTTGTGTTTTAAGAGCTTGGCAACTGGTGTTTGGAGTTCTTAATATTTTTTACTTTCATTTCCATCTACAAGCATCAATAAATTTAGTAAACTGAGGAAAGAGGGAAAAACGAAACTAACTTTCAGTTTTTTTAAAACATAAGTTGTATTAGTCTTCCCATTAAAGCTATCGCTGACTACCAAACCAATCAAACTTTGTGTTGAGATGAGCATTAAACATCACGTTAAGTCACATTTGCTCAGCTCGCGATGACAAATCAAGTCTGACATGATATGATTTCGAAGATGTTATAAATGATTACTTCTTCTTAACCATCGCTCATAATTGAACAAATGTTTGCGTATTCAAATTGCTAAGCACGGGCTGAATGATCAATGCTGAATTAACTGCAATTATCAGAAAACCGAATGTTAATTGATCATATCAACCATGAGAAAATATGACATGAAAATATGACGTGATCTTGGATATGCAAATGGCTGACTGACTTGTTTGTAGACTTTGATGTTTACAATTAGTCACTTGACATACGTGGAGACAGTCTGGAGTAAACGGTTGATGGAACAATTCTGTAGAAACTTTGATGATATGTCAACAGCATTGCATACAATAAGTTGATGGAGATACGTGGAGACAGTCTAGAACAAATGGTTGAATGACCAATTCTGTAGAGATTTTAATAATATAAACAGAATCATACAGAACATAAGATGTGATTCTAGAGCAACATGACTTCAAACAGGACAATTTTCTTTTTAATTTTCATCGGCACCAAATCTCGCGCAAGTTTATCATGAACGGTTCAGTCTTGGCTGCTTTATGTCACGTAATAACTGGAAGCAGGAAAATGGATTTGGTGTATATGTTACAAGTAATTTCCACATTTTTATAAAATAAACTATTTAAATACCAACATCACTTCTAGAAACTGAACTGAAACCATTAAGATCACAAGAAGTTTCATTTTCGAATATGCAAACGTGTTGAAATTATAAAGAATACACGCATCATAATTCAGGGAAGTAATGATGGATGTCATTTATTAAAGAAATATAGCTTCTTGCAAAGAATATATAACACTATATACATAACACTATGCACGAAATGCTTTAAAATATTTTAGACATACAAATAGCATCGACTAAATCATGAATATATTGTGTAAAACTAGTTTAGTAGCTAAAATAAATTTTCACAAATACGTGACGTTCCCGTAAAGATTTTTATACATTCTCAAGTTACGTTACAAAATATTTTTAAAAAGAACAATTGACTTTTTATCGCTACCTCGGCCATCGAGATTGACACTTTTATTGATAATTTAAAAATTTTTCAAGAACGAAGAATCCCCACACCGCTGTAACATATACAAAATGCAACAAACTTTATGCTACTTATAATTTTTGACCCTTTTATTTACACAACAAACATGAATAAAGAATTCGAAAGGCTTTACTGTTTTATCAAATGAGAGCAGGTATCTTCTGATTGGTCATTGAAAGCAGGTATCATCTTATTGGTCATTGGAAAAACAGTTCGGAAGTAAATTGATTTAACAGAAGAAAGAGTTCTCTCATGCAAAATGAAATTTGCACGGAAAAAAGTATTTAATAGCTATGTATTTGTAGAGAATAGGAAACAAATAACCTCCAGCAAAGAATAAATGATATGTTATCTGAAATAAAAACTTTCATCAGTTGAATTTTCCAAAACACAAACAAGAAAACTTCAAAACAACCGTAACATGACGAAGTAATTATTGACAAAATTGAGAAATCACATCACATATTTAATTTTATGAAATTTTAGAACTTAGAATTACTAAGCAGGATCAAGAATAACGTGAAATAATAGTATTGTGACACCGCGACGTAGCACAAACCCAAAAATACCCCAAAATATCACCTTGATTGACTGATTAATGATAATTAAAGGTTCAGTTTTATCAAATGAAAGTAGTTAATCTTCCTTTTGGTCCCTGGAAAAGCATAAGCATATCTAAAGATGCACAAAAAACATTATACAGTATAATTATACGACGAGAATAAATAAATCAATAACAGCAGCAGAGAATTCCAGGTTGATATCTAAACAATAATGTTTCTTAAATCATTGAAGTTTTTGACTTGTCCACCGATCGTCAAGCATCATAACTTACTTGCATCTACCTGTCTGAACTTCACTAAGCAACGTGGAATGCCTTCTTCATTGCCTGCTTTTTCATCAATTAACTTTGAATATAATATTTGAAAATGTTTTAAAGATGGGAGATGGGAAAAACTAAACGTAGAATGCTGCTTAATAACAATAGCAATGCAAATAAAAATAATATTTTCACAGTGAAGTTTGACCTAAAAACATATGAATGTTAAACATCCAGAACACAGGAAAATTAAGGGACTAAAAAACTGTCTGTGTTACACGAGTGTGTTTTATAGAAGCTTTCCCATCTTGGGTTAATACTCTTGGGGAATGGCCAAGTGTATATTATAATCATGTGTTCATCTTAAGGCGGTCTTTCGTTAAGTTGATCTAGTAGAATTTCATTGGATGTGAACTAAAGAAGAAAGAAGAACGAAGTAAACCTGACAACAATAAAACCTTCAAAAACTTTGAAAAGTTCAATGAAATTTGGAAAATAAAAACATTTTGAACACGTCCCGATTAACATTCTTGTACAATGGCAAGCTTCCTTCATTATCACATGAATAAAGTTCAGGAATAGGGCGTTGATATATTTGGAAGGATACCCAAGATATTTCCATTGATTTTCGTTCAGAATATACTGTGTTTTGCTTCAAAAACAGTAAATTTTGACTTATTAACAATTTTCAACGCTGCTCAAAGTCAATTCAAGAAATACCTACCTCTTAACTAACAACAGGTCTTTTCAAATGGAGATAGCTTAATTTGTATGCTAGGGAAAGTTGAATATTTCGCTTTTTAGTTACAGTGATACATTATTACACAAAAGAGTATAATATAAAGAATTAAAAGATTTAAAAGTAAAATCGATTTAAAAACATTACAAACATGATTCGAGTAACTTTTGAGCTTTGTCAGAAAAAAATGTCGTTACCTGTTTGAATTTCTTTTCAGATTCTTTATAAAAGAAATACAAAATTAGAACAAAAATAGGATTCAACAGAATGTCAGCAATATTGTATATCTTCAAAATCGTTTTGATTTCATCAGCATAACTTATTCTTTGCACAACCAAAAATGATCGAAAGAGATTCATGCCTGCAATGAGATTCAAGAACAGTAAGGAAATGGCTTCTAAATTATTGACCAGATAATCCTTGTAGGGTTTAATTTTCACATGCACAGATAAAAAAAGAGACATTATCGGAAAGATCAAAGCTAACCGAAGAAGTGGATTAACGCAAAAGAAAATTACACAGGCGATAAGTAATCTCTGAAACAACAGCCAAGAATGCCAGTATATGTAATTTCCTCGATTATTTCTTCTGAAGGGCTGTTCAAGAAGTTCAAGAACAGCTGATTTTAATTTATTGTTTTTAGTAGCAACGTATCCGTTTTTGTTCTTCCATCGAATGATTAGATAAATAGGTACAGCAGGAGGCACAGCTGTGAAACAGAGAAACCTTTCCACTGTTATCATGTTGGCTTTTAACATTCGTACAGAAGAAAGTAGGGTTATTGGGAAGGGAACAATCCACAGAAGAAGAAACAGTATTGCCACATATTGCCAAGACTTCCAGCATTTGATTTCACCATTTATATGTAATACGTTTTCATTTCCAACTGGTATGCAATTAATGGAGAGAAGGAAGAACGTAGCAATTGTTTTATATCTGATCATTACCAAACGTAAGAAACAAATGTAAAACCGAGCAAACAAAGACATTTCCTTAGGATGGTCTTTCGATGAATATTTGTCGCAATCGTGATAACCTTCCTTTAAAGTATCGCAACATTCTGGTTCCTGAGCATTGGAGCCATCAGACTCAGTCATGTTTTTCTTGCCCATTCTTCTTGAGATCAGATGCAATAATAGAGCAAATGCAATAACAAGAAGACTCATAAGAAGTGAAAAAATTAAATCTCTAATCAATATCTTTTGATAATCTTCCAAATTCAGGAATGGACAGAGTTTGAAAGGAAGCTTGATCATATCAAAGTTAAAGACTTTGGAAAGTATAGCATTTGAGTTTGTACTTGAATACTCAGATTGCAACTCGATAGTGATTAGTTGCTTTATTTGAAAGAAACCAACAAAAACATTGAAAAGTCCCGAAAAACGACATTTATCTTCTTCAATTACCTGAATTACTAGCACTTTGCCTTCTTCATCAATTGTAGCATCTTCAATTTCAGTAACCACCATTTGAATTTCATTATTGTGTTCCTCAGAAGACAATATACCGGGAAAATGTTTGTCACATCTGACCTTTTGTGCAATTTTCTTCAATAAATTTGGTAGAGCCTTCAGTTTGTCGAGGTATGCTACAAAAATGATGTATACTATGGCAGATAAAAGGAAAAGAAACCAAAATAACACTGGATGTTTACACTTTGGACTAGGAATACATTTGCTTGAAAAAAAGTCAACTAAATATCCTTGTTTGCATTTCCCACATAGTGTGCCTGTCCGATGATAATCACAGGTATTGTAGGAATTACATTGTTTTGAATTTTTCGAGCAGCAATATCCATTAGGGCACGAATAAAACTTAATAGTTTCTTCAATGGAATTTAAAAAACCCCAGAAATTGTCATTACTTGAAATTTTTCCATCGCATATCCCTCCACTAGGACACTTTTTGCAAGTTACTGTATTTTCTGTTGCACGAACTGCCCATGTCATGTGAGTTTTAGTTTTGGTTGTGAATTGAAATACTGTTATTACACCAAATCCGTCAGTCACAGAGTAATTATTACCAGTTCTCAATGAAAATAAAGTTTTCTTATTGACTGCTTTATAATACCCATTCCTGCATTCTTTGCAAATATACTGAAAAGTAAAGTCAGGATTTGTATTAACTGTGTACAAAGGATCACTGTTATGCGGACAATAGAAACTTGAGTCTTCGTAAGTGAAAAAACTTGGAAGATATTTGTTGTTGTAATCAATTTGAATGATTGGTAGTCTCATTTGTGGATTGACGGATTTCAGATTAATTCTTTTCATATTGATGTTTAAAGTTTGTTCGCTTCTTAATTCAATTGCTGGTTTTCGGCTAGTTGACGAAGTTATATTTAGATCTGTAATGTTGATACTCGATCCTGAACTTTTATAATTTTTTGATAATACGGCCGTTTCCGAAACAATAAAAGTTGATGATCGTACAGTTAAATTTGAGTTTATCAATTGAATACAGTTTTTAGCCTGATCTATGTGAATATCAAAAAGTTGAAGAGATCCTCCCGTACTTTTAAATACCTGGAATACATTTGAGTTGTTGATTTTGAGAGTTTCTATCGAATTAAAGTTTCTATCAAAATTAAATACTGTAACAATTTCGCTATTAGTTACTTGTACGTCAAGTATGTGCAATTTTGAATTATTGATAAGATTAATATCTTTGGAGATTTCATAATTTTCTTCCCTAAAATATTCTCTCGTAGTTATAAGTTCTTCTGGAATGTTTTCCATAGTTTGATGCACTACGATATAATCAGATTCTGTATTATTTACGTTCAATTTCGTAATGATAGATTTCCTCACATTTTGAATATTAAAAACCGATATAGCATGTACACCTTGTATAGTTATATGTTTCACATGAGAAAGGTCACCTTGAACAAACCAAAAAACCACTGATTTTATCGTTACAAACTTGATAGAAATGTTCGAGATCAATGAATTAGAACTTCGCAGGTTGAAAATCTTGGAAACAGTTCCATTCGTAATTTCTGTCTTGGCAATACTGAAAACTTTGACGTTTGATCAGGGCCCGCGCTATGAATTTGAAAGTGGAGGGGCCACATTTTATACTGATTAATTTTGAAATCGGCAATTTAGAGTGAAGGCGCCACCATGATTGGCGCCGGAGGGCAAGGAAAGTTTTTGCAATTTTGACAGCTCTAAAGTCTGTTCATAAATTATATGCACTGATTTCAGCTTTTATATAAAAACCAGGCTCAAGGGAATTTATGTAATTTGCTAAATCTGGTTTCCACATGGTAACTGAAATTAGTGCACATATTTTTTGAACAGACTTTAGATTGGCTGACAGTGCAATGATTCCTAAAGATTTATGGACCTACAATAATCTTTTAATCATTTTTAAAGAGAACTCCAAAGTAATTATAACTATAAAAATATAGAATATATACCATAAATCAGAATCCACAGATTTCCCAAAAATATTTTTTCTGGATGGTTTCGAGCCAACAAATTTGTTGGCTATATTTACCAAAGAAATGTTATACGTAATTTCTTTGTGAAAAGAAAGCTGCCAAAGAGTTGAAACACTTTTGAGTCATTGTTGCTCGAAGCCAAGTTTTCAATCTGCGTGCAAAAGAAAATGATCGCTCGGGTGTTGCATTTGTAGCTGCACCAACAAGGACTAGTTTCCAAAGAGATTTATTTCTAGTGACGCCGCTTGATTTGACTATATTGTCTGTTATCTCCTCGAAATGAGCAACCTTTTCATTTTTAAAAACGGGAGCGGCAGGCAGTGCAGAGATGTCAAGGTCATCCGAGTACTTTTCAAGAGCGACTATCTCTGTCTGGTAGGGGTCGTTGGAGTTGATGGATGTCAAAAGAAACTGCTCGATGCTTGAAAAGAATTGGTAGCGCTTGGTTGCTCAAACCGGTCCTTAATGGCCGTAGTATAGTGGTTATCACTCTCGTATTTCAAGCGAGAGGTCGGGGTTCAATTCCCCTTGGCGGCGATTCACCATGCGTGAATGAATGTACCATAGCGCCGGGTCAACCCATGCCATGTGAGGGAAATTGGGTAGATGATACATCGGGTGTTGCAGGAAGGTCATCCAGAAGAGCACAGGTCCTTGATTGGGTTTTGTGTCACTCATGAGAGTGTCAAATACTTCGGAACCTCCAACCTAAGCCGTGGCCCCTCCTGGAAAGCAGATGCAATAGCAACTGAGTGAGGCTAGCCACGTAAAACAATACCAAATAAATAAAATAATATACTACGGTGTCAATTGCATCAAAGTAAATGATTCGGTAGTGGTCGGCTGCTGATTCCGGATTAAAGCCGGAATGCATAATAATAGCTTTTGGCTGTTCCTTTTTCAGTTGCGTAGCCACACCCGATTTTTTTTTTAATTTTTAAATTTATGTGTAAAAAAAATTTTTTACTCAGCAAAAAAGTGGGGGGGGCCATGGCCCCCCTGGCCACCCCGGTAGCGCGGGCCCTGTTGATACTTTAAATATATTCTGCATGACTAAAGGGTTGATAATATCAACATTTGAAATAAAGGATGAGGCGGAATTATGTATCAAGAAAATGTCAAAACACTTTATCTCTGGAATTTTTATCCCCGTTATGTTCAAATCATCAACATTTCTTGAAGATATTAGTACAAATACAAAACTAAAATGGCGTCCTTCCAACGTTTATATCCTTAATAACGAACATACTAGCGTCTCGTACATCAATCAATACATCAAAAAACCAATCTTTTATCAGTGTAACAATACACTCAAAATGTAGAGAGAGAAAACTTCAACTTTTTATTAGCTTTTGTTTTAAAAAAGTTACCCACTCTAACATGGGTGCTATCAAACGTAAGGAAGAAATAGTTTCTCTTCTTAAAAACATCACGACGGAGGAGAGAAAAAAGGCACGTGCTAATTGAATAAATAGAATAAAAAAACGTTCGATCAGAACGCTTAACAATTAAAAGAAGAAATTAATTTGTTAAAAGAAAAGCAAAAAAAAAAACAAAAAAAACACATTTTGTTTTGATATAATACTCTTTTTTTACCTATCGGTTTTTAAACATTTTGATTGCTCAAAAAAAAAGTTCACCCGTCTCAGACAGTCAGGCAAGAGATAGTGGCAAATCGCACATGCTGCCACGTTCTGCCACTGCTGCTTTTTGTCCAAAATGTTTAATCAGTTAGTTTCTTTGTATTTAGTTGATGTACTGTTTTCAAAGCCAAGTCAACGTGGAATATAAAACTAACAATAATGATAAAAACAAAACGTTATTCCTATTAGTTCATCAGCCAAAAAAAGTCACGTTCGATTGGGGTTGCAATGTATTTGCTTCGAACTCACGTCGCACACAAAAAAAGAAATAATTTCGCTCACAACTCAATCTACCATTTTGCGTGACAGACAAACAAACAGACAAACAAACAGAGAATCGGCTATTAATATATAGACTAGCCGCCAAGGCGGCGTCGCTCGCCGCCCATGTCCACCTGCTCTGTATCACTGTATCAATAAACGTCAAATTTCCTTATAAACGGCTCGTACAACTTGTGTTCAACCAGAAGCAGATTCGAAGTCACAACCTCTGGTAAAACCAATCTTTTAGCAGTGTAACAATACACTCAAAACTTTTTATTAAAATTTTTTATTAACTTTTGTTTTAAAAAAGTTACGCGCTCTAACATGGGTGCAATCAAACGTAAGGGGGAAATGGTTTCTCTTCTTAAAAAGATCACACGGGAGGAGAGAAAAAAAGGCACGTGCGAAATGAATAAAGTGAATAAAAAAACGTTCGATCAGATTAAAATAGATTAAAAGAAATCGATTAAAACAAATTAAGACAACTATTATGACAAAAGCAAAAAAAAAAATATTTTGTTTTATGATACTCTTTTTTTACCTATAGGTTTTTAAACATTTTTATTGCTCGAAAAAAAAGTTCACCCGTCTCAGACAGTCAGGCAAGGATACGTTAAGATACACTGGCAAACCGAACATGCTACCACGTTCTGCCATGGCTGCTTTTTGTCCAAAATGTTTAATCAGTTAGTTTCTTAGTTGATGTACTGTTTTTAAAGCCAAGTCAACGTGGAACATAAAACAGACAATAATAATAAAAACAAAACGTTATTCCTATTAGTTCATCAGCCAAAAAAAGTCACGTTCGATTGGGGTTGCAATGTATTTGCTTCAAACTCACGTCACACACAAAAAAAGAAATAATTTCTCTCACAACTTAATCTACCATTTTGCGTGACTTACAAACAAACAAACAGACAGACAGACAGACAGACAGACAGACAGACAGAGAATCGGCTATTAATATATAGATGTTTGAAACTAACAACGAACCAGATTTTTCCACTTTCATTAAATCCTGTTGAATGACACTGCTAATGATGTTGGCGTTTGATATATGAGAATTACTACCAACAAAATGGAATAGCTTATAGGTTGAAAGGCGTATTGCGGTTATGTTATGGATAGAACAATTTGAATTGCTTACAAGAACAATATATCTATTCGTAACGTTGTTCATAGTTATATCTGTTAACTCCACCGCTCCTATATTTTGTAGTGAGAGAAGAGTCGTTGTAGTCTTTAGCACAATTCTTTTCTGATTAAACGTTAAGCCGTTGAGTCCGCTGATATGACAATGTTTAACTTTAAGCAACTTCAAATTGGTGACTTTAATTGTTGCATTATTTTTGAATAAAGTGTTACTTATCATCAGTGTGGCGTTTCTATTAGGACTGTTACTAACGATTTGTATACCGGCAGATATGAATGTACAGTTATCAACAGATATATTTATAGAATTTTTGAAGGAATTAGTTAATTCTCGTTCATGAGCAAAATCAATACCGTTAGGATTATTCTTTTTTGTAAACTTGATGACACAGTTAGTTATCTCCATACTTACTGTTTCTAAAATGTCTGCAGTAAACGTAAATAAAGCAATCTATATATTAATAGCCGATTCTCCGTCTGTCTGTCTGTTTGTTTGTTTGTTTGTTTGTTTGTTCGTTTGTAAGTCACGCAAAATGGTAGATGTGAACTGCGAAAGAAATCGAAGAGTCAGCAATGTAAGATCACACATAAATTATTTCTCTTCTTGTGGGCGACGTCAGTGTGAAACCATTGTATTGAGACCCTAATCGAATGCGACGTTTAGGGAAAATTATCTCGATAACCAATAGGGATAACTGACGTTTATTGGGGTCCGCGATAAAGGCGATGGGGTGACGAAAAATTTGGGTCTAATTTTTTTTGGGGACGGGTCTGTGACGTCATCAAAATCTTTGAACAATGATATCTCTGTAACGGTTGATCGTAGCGGAACGATCCCATACATTTTTTTTATCAGTTTTTCGAGCTCTACAACATGGGAACACTTTCGGTTCCCAATTCCTTATTTTTATTTTTCGTGAAGTCAACGCATGCTGAACATGGGCGGCGAGCGACGCCGCCTTGGCGGCTAGTCTATATATTAATAGCTGATTCTCTGTCTGTTTGTTTGTTTGTTTGTTTGTTTGTAAGTCACGCAAAATGGTAGATTGAGTTGTGAGCGAAATTATTTCTTTTTTTGTGTGCGACGTGATTTCGAAGCATATAAATTGCAACCCCAATCGAGCGTGACTCTTTTTGGCTGATGAACTAATAGGAATAACGTTTCGCTTTTACTATTATTGTTAGTTTTATATTCCACGTTGACTTGGCTTTGAAAACAATACATCAACTAAATACAAAGAAACTAACTGATTAAACATTTTGGACAAAAATCAGCAGTGGCAGAACGTGGCAGCATGTTTTGTTTGCCAGTTTATCCTAACGTATCTTTGACTGTCTGAGACGGGTAAACTTTTTTTTCGAGCAATCAAAATGTTTAAAAACCGATTGGTAAAAAAAGAGTATCATGAAACGAAATATTTTTTTGCTTTTCTTTTAATAATTAAATTTCTTATTTTAATTGTTATGCGCTTCAGATCGAACGTTTTTTTGTTTTTTTTCTTCACTTTATTCATTTAGCACGTGCCTTTTTTCTCTCCTCCGGCGTGATCTTTTTAAGAAAAGAAACGATTTCCCCCTTACGTTTGATAGCACCCATGTTAGAGTGCGTAACTTTTTTAAAACAAAAGCTAATAAAAAGTTGAAGTTTTCTCCCTCTACGTTTTGAGTGTATTGTTACACTGATAAAAGATTGGTTTTACCAGAGGTTGTGACTTCGAATCTGCTTCTGGTTGAACACAAGTTGTACGAGCCGTTTATAAGGAAATTTGACGTTTATTGATACAGTGATACAGAGCAGGTGGACATGGGCGGCGAGCGACGCCGCCTTGGCGGCTAGTGTCTGAGAAATTGATGTTACTTACCTTTAAATGGATATTCGTCATATTTCTTTCGACACCAAATAAATTGTTGTTACCTTTTACAGTAGGTCGACAGCCATTCTTTACTAAACCTTTGATAATAAGCGATGAGACAGACAGCATGATTACTTGGCTGACCACATGTTTATCACAATTGTCGTTCATCAACATGATGGTATCTCCTGCATTCACTTTTTCATGATAAACATAGCTTATTGATTGGCATGGGTTGGATTCGTCTCCACAATTGATGCTATCTTCTCCGCTTACTGATGCGTGATAGACGTCACAATGATGAGCAATGGAAAAATTGAGTTACAGTAACACATTTTTGTGGCACAATTTTTGTGAGTTTACATTAACGTTTATGGGACACTTATGCAAGGGTAATGATATCACTAAAATCGAACTGGGAGTGAGAGGAAAGGTAATACAAGTTTTTGATTTTGGTTTTGGTTTTTCAAGGACTGTTTGACCAATCTCCGAAAAATACTTTGTGACTTATGAAAGTTTAAGCGTTGAAATAAAAATAAAGGCATTGACAGTTAGGCTTTGAACTTGAGAATTTACTTAGTTGAGAGTGTTTCAGATTGGTCTTCAAAACTTATTCTACTCAAAATAAATAAGTGGAAGTTACTTTGCAAAGTTTTTTCTCTTCTGGTAACACTGACTCTGACAATGAGTAAGTAAGGAAAGTGGTATGCTTCTTATCACAGATTTAATATTGCCTCATCAAACTATATAAACAACCTTCCCCAATTTCAGTGTAAACACCGTGTTGCATTAAAGCAAACAAGTATAACCTTTTTTGATTTTCTCTTCTTCTACTTTTCCATTTCCTACAAAAATTACATCACGAGAAAGAGAAAAAATAAGGATTCCAACGATATAGAATTTACAAAAAGTAATTGGATGTTTTCTTCAAAAATGCGATGAATATTTTTGTTACTAATTTTTTGAAGCACACTGTTCGTGTATAGATTTTGTTTTTAATGCTCATATTTATGCTCTATATTGCTGTGAATAGTTTGTTACGAGATGTTGACTTACAGTTTTCAGTTTTCACCTGATTTTTATTTAACTTTTAGTTGATGATGATTATTTAAATTAATCGAAATATATTCTAAAAAATAATAATGCACATTTTTCGTTTATGATCTGAGATTTTACACACAACGATGTTTGTACCATTCAAATAAGTGAATATACAATGTGTTTCAAAAAATTGGATTTAAAAAACATCATTGCAGTTTTTGAAGGAAATATCCAATTAATTTTTATAAATTTTATATCGATGGAATCCGTATCTTTTGGTCTTTCCATGATGTATTTTTTGTAGAAAATGGAAAACTAAAAGAACAGAAAATGGAAAAAATAAGTTTGGAAAAAATCATTAAATTCTTAAAGATGTTTAACAATAAGATCAATTTCCGAAAACAAAAACAGTTATGTAACAATTTTTATCGCTTTCACTTTAACAAAGTGAATGTTACGCACGTTTGAAAAAATTTTACATAAGCAATTACTTTAATTGAGAGTCTCAGATGTCACATAACGGCATAAAAGATTTTGCACCTTTAAACAATAAAGATATTGATTGTTTACTTTATGTCTTAATTGATCGTTAAGAGATTAATGAGTTTTTCCAAACTTATTTTTTCGATTTTCTCTTCTTCTACTTTTCCATTTCCTACAAAAAATACATCATGAGAGACATCAAAAGACACCAAAAGAAAAATTAATTGGATATTTTCTTCAAAAAATGCGATGATACTTTTGGAATCCAATTTTTTGAAACATTCTGTATTCAGGGTGTCTCAGAAAGGCTTATTAGAAAACTTCCAGTGTCTATTTCTCAACAATTATTTATCAAAGCATTGCGAAATTTACAACACTAGAAAATAATTATACTGATTATAATGATCATTCTTCGGAAAGTTATTGATGAAAAACACACGGACTTGCATCATTAACTTCTTAACAATCAGATGAATGCAAACATAATTACTGTCATTAGAAATATTCTTAGCCTCAAATTTTATAACCGAGCAAGTTGATAAGATAAATGTTTGGGGATTTAAATGCGCAAAGGTACACTTATCAAGTTCAAAAGATTTTATGATCAGAACAACAGAAAACGGTCTTATCTAAATGTGCCATTTAGGAAATGTTAATTGATTTTTAAGAAATTAGTGCAAATCTGTGTGTTTTTATTCAATAACTTTCCGAAGAACAATCATTTTCTTGAAAACTGTATATCCATAAAAAGTACTGAAAAAGGGCTTTTTGTGATATTAACTTCGCAATACTTTGAAAAATAATTGTTGAGAAATAGACATTGATAGTTTGCGGATAAGTTTTTCTGAGACACCCGTAGTATTATACAGAGACACTATACATAGAAACAAGACGAATCTTCATAACAAGGCAATAGCACGGTATGCATTAACAGAACTTACTTAACTTACTCAAGTTACCTTGAATCTGCGATGTCTCTATGTCCCGAACAAAACCCTTGGTCTCATCAGCATTTACCACCCGCTATAAATCTCACTATCTTGAAATCTTAATTGATTGTTGAAATTGATGTATTTTCCAAAATGACTTTTTCGATTTTATTTCCTTTTACTTTTCTACTTCTTACAAAAATACACCTTAAGAACATGAAACGAAATAACGCAATTATGGATGAAGAAGGTAGATAAATGCTATCAAAATCTAAACCACTTTTAATGTTGACAAAAAAGTACGTACTTTTTAGAATTGAACAGACAATAAATAAGGAAACCAACGGATACAGAAACATATCTTGATGAAGGATTCTCACTCAACAACATTCTTCAGCTATCGATGAATTGTCAACGCATCATCCAAAATTATAATTTAAACAAACTTTTATCTCATAATTGCTACGTACACATATTGTAGAATTGGAATAGATATCCGAAATTTTCCAGATTTGCGGGGATTTAATTTTTCGCGGATTGATTGGTTTATTAAATTTCGCAAATTTTAAATTTTGTATACTTGCGGCCAAAAGAACAAACATAACAAAGGGATGCAAAAACAATTTGTTTTTGTTAGTTTTTTTATATTGCCTAGGGATTTAATTTTCGCGGCTCACCGAATTCAAGTTTTTAGCGGCGGAGATGAACGTTCGGGGTTAAAGTCCAAATCTACGAAACTGAATCCCAGATATTGAATACCTTTGTATTAGAATAGAATACATCATTTTACAAAGAGAATTAAAAATTTGAATGACACTAATCGGCCACCCGATGGCCGAGTGATGTCATTAGTTTAACTTTGATTTCAAATTTTGTTTTCAAAATGTTTTTAAAACTTTTTTTCGACTTTAACTTTCTGAATTTAATTTTCATTTTGAATTTAGAAAATAAAAACAATTTAACTTTTGAAATTTCGACATGACACTAATCGGCCACCATAGATATCATTGTAGGTAATTGTCTGAAATTTCTATTTCAATTTAGATAAAAAGAATATTTTACTTCGTAGAAAGCTTTTGAAAATTTCTGCATTTTTAAACTTTGTCTCTTTGACGCCAAAGATATCTGCATATTTATCTATTGAATATTTCAACTATTGAATATTTTATTCAAACCAAAAACATGTAACACAAAAATAAATTTCTTTAAGTTTCTTTCAATATTGACAACGACTGAATAAAAATTTGAGGGAAAAGATATATGACCAGGTATGGGTAATGGTCCCTCTTCTACCCAAAAATCTGTGGCCTTTAAATCTTGAAGTTAATTAAGACATAATTTGAAATAATTGCCCCCGCAGCGAGCGAAGAGGCATAGTAGTTTCACGAGATAGACGAAAGTGGGAGACAGAATGTTTCATTTCATTAGCAAATCTTATTTTCATTATAAAATACGTATCCATGGTTGCAGTTAACACATTTGTTTTGTGTATAGCAATACTTTCTGATATTACTTGTGAATCTTTATTTACACTTTTTAAAAGGTATATTAGCCTTTGTGACTTAGTTCTAAAAGATAACAAAAAGTAACAAAAAAGTTTTATGCAGATTTTCAGCTGCGTAAGTGGATCTATTTGGTTTGCATATTCCAAGTTAATGTAGCCACCGCTACACTATGCCACAAGGTTACACTACGCATTAAACAATTTATTATTATTGTGAGACTGAAATATTTTCACGTAAATATGTGATTTTGGACAAGCGCTTTCTTCATGGAATACGGAAACTTTGATCACGATTTGTATTTGAAATATTGTGTATCTTGCCATACATAAAAGACTAGCTTTGTCGAAATATTTAAAGTATGCCACTTATCAGGCCCCAAATCAATCAAAACATTTTTACAAAAATCCTTTAATTACAAAACTTTCTTTTTTAATGTATAGCTTGTTGTGTGTACAAATTGGAAAGCTTGAACGCGGGGGCATTTTTAGCTGAGGCTACATGCTAGTTATATTTTGACATGAAACATTAGCACAGTGTACGAACTCTTTGCTAGTTGTCATATGTTCCATTCAACGTGGTATCGTTCCTTCCGTCACTGGTGCATATAGAGGACACCATGCAGATTTGGCCTAAAATGTGACAGGTGTCAAATGTTTGAAATTCTATTAGAATCTTCCAAGTGATTAGATCAGGCAATGTAGTTAATAACGTCCAGTTTCCATGAGTTCTATGTATGTAGAGATGGATCGCTGACTAACTAAATATATTCTCACGTTAGTCTTTATGGTGCTGTTCATTTATATAGAGAGGTTGTCCCGAAACCAAAAGGGCACCGTGTTACATCGACCGGGTAAGAAAATTTCGATGAATGGTTTTTTTTAAACATACTCTGAGATAATGAAACTAAAAAAGAAGTCAAGAATAACATACAACTTGTTAATCAAGATGCTGTTTTTTATCGTCTATATAAATTATCAGCTTTCAACGTTCTGACAGTTGTTATTGTTGAACTAATCAATAAATTCATTAGTCTCAGAGGCTGTCTGTTTGGATGGATTATACGGTGGTGAACATAATAAGATCAAAATCTTAAAAAGCATTAAACTATTAAAATATTTTGTTTTTATAAAAATAATTGAATGAGTGAAGTCTCCTGACGGTTCACAGATCGTTTTCTTTGTTGTCGAAATTCACAGAATTCAAAATGCAGGTCTTGGAGTAATATTCAGCAGACAATCCCATAATTCTTTGTAATTATACAATCTGTTTGTTACAGTTCAATATCTTTGACAAAGAATAAACTGAGTCATGCTGACTAGGCAGTCATTATTTAATTAGGACTAGTGTATTCCATTTCAATATAAATATATGCAATATTTGAATAAAAATCCTCTTCGGTCAGGTGAGTTTTTGGCGACTTTGCCCAGTGGGTTACAACAACAATGGTCACTCAAATCAATTCTTTAAAGTTTTTTTCAAATCTTTCTTTGTACTATCTATTTCAAAGAAAATATTTCTCTTTTTTCTGAAGACAATTTTTTTGAATAATTTTATGTGCCTCTTACCATATCTCTGGCGGTAATATAGTCACTAAAACTACTGACAAAATCATCTCGTATGGACCACTCATCAAAAATCTGCAGATGGTGGTCTACACAGAATATACCTTTGACATGGTACCTATTATTGTAGGAGCCCCCGGGTATGTTGGAAAAGATTTGGAAGATGATTTATATACAAAAACTCCATTTTTCAACAACTGAAAAACAATAGCTGTTAAACAGTTAAAATTGTTAAAACCTTCACTAGGTTCAAAATATAAGTTCTAATTTGTACAAAATCCAAAATTTCTAACATAGATACAGGCGTCTCACTCGGCAAAAAAGCAAAAAAAAGCAAAAAATCTGAATTTTTCCATGAAAAACAATTCAGAATTTGAAACCTGAAACCTGCTCTTTTTTTAGAATGCCTTTATGTTTGCTTTCTCCTCACAAAAATACTTTTACAGATATACAGATATACAGATATACAGATATACAGATATACAGCAGATATACAGATACACAGATATACAGACAGATATGTAGATACTAGTATTCCGTGTAAAAACATTTTACGGGTTTTTTTGAAATTGTCGAAAAATTAAATCACAGCATGACGAACAGAAAGGGTGTCAGTGCTGTAAGTACTTTGAACTAGAACGCAGAACAGTCGTTTTACTTGGAAGATCTTAAACCCATCAAAAATAAAAATACGCGCTGTGCATCCGCTTTTACTCTGTGAAGTAAATTGATTGAAGATACAATGCAATGGTTCCCTGTCATGAAAATACTTAACGTCAATACATAATACGGAAAAAAAAACACTTCTCACCCTATTAATTAAAAATCTCTAGGTATTCCAGCCAAAGCATTTTTAGTTCAACACTGGAGTTATGAACAGAAAAACTTTTAAATCAGATCTGAAACACATCAAAATATTCATAATAAATCTTTCACGATACAATTTACTCTTGATAATGCCTTATTTACCTGAAATTAGTAAAACCAACAAACAAATTAAAAGCATAAACTTTCCATTCACGATACTGAAAGTAATCAAAATCATTTATATATATTTAACAATTATGTAATGATATATAATTATATATTTTTAGAAATAACTCAAGTATATATAACATGTAAAGTTATAACAATTACACAAAAACAAATTAACTGATTTGTTTCTTTACTCTTCATTGTCGTTTATTTTTAATTATCCTATCCAATTAAAGAATTTGTAAGCTGTATATAGCTATTTTACCTTCAGTTATTTCTCTCGAAGTTTCACCCAGGCACACGTATAAATGTATACTACAACAGAGTTTACTGATATTGAATTCCAAATCAGAGAATAATTTTCAATATAGATGGATATATCTTGTCTACATTTTTTGTTGTTAAACATTCCAGTTTGATCACAAAAGGCAACTAAGATTGTACTCTTTTAAATAGACAAATTCCATGTTACGTATACTGTTTTGATGTCTCATTGCATTGATTTAGACATTATTAGAAATTATCAAAGCCAATTTTTTCTGCACACACATTATATATAACGGAACATGCAAATCATTTCCCATGAACAATAATAGGTTTTGTCAAGTGAGCCTCCGTTAATATTTTATTCCATTCTGAGACCATGCTAAATGATAATATCCATAGATGACCATGTAAACTGCCTAAAACTTCTTTAAACAATTCAAAACACTTACTCAGAACTTATTTATCCTCAGGAACCACTCAAAAATCACCGAAAACAGTTTTGACCTCTGTGGTGGAGGATCCTAGGCCGATGTAAGTAACCCAAGTATTGCCAAGTAACGATGGCAATTATAATCATGTGAATGGAAATATGTTCCTTTCGTAATATCGAATGCGACGTAACAGAATTCTTCGTGATCGTAGAACATTTCTTCTGTGCAGGCATGGAAACAATCGATGAGCATTCTTGGAACGAATTTCTGTAGTTTTTCTTTAATTTCTATCTTTGCCTCCATTTTGGTACTGGTGTATGAAAACTTCCTTTCTCGCAAGCGCTTCTGTTCATCGTTAGTCGGGGCCACCTTTGTAAGCCGTGTGCATACATCTTTTACTTCTTGAAGGAATTGCAACACATTGAGAAGCAATTCCTCTGATAGTTTTCCCGACTGTAGCTGTGTTTTACGTTTCAGAATTCGTGCCACAAAGGTAGTGAAAGATATGTTGCTCTGTAAAATCGATGACCCTTTGGATATGCAGCAGTCGAAAGACACTGCTCTGATTTCTGATGGCTTCAACTCCTCAACAAACTTTATCCTTTCGTTTAGAGCAGTCAATACTTGGCTAGCCATACCAGATTGGTTTCCCAATTTTAATGGTAGGACCGAGGTGGCTACAACACTCAATCTAGCAGCTTTCTGTGATTGTAATTCCATAGGCCTACCATTAATGATATCTAACAATACTGTTAGAAACAAAAGATTTTTGTCCCAACAATTAAATATCTCATTGGAGATAACCTTATCTTGCGCCATACACTTAGTGACTTCACAGTTGCCTTCTTTGATCCATGTCAACAGCTTAACAATTTCGATGATTTTCGATGATACTGCCATGGCTGAAAATATCATATGAAACAAGTAAATAAATAGTAAAACAAATAAATCAATGCGTTTATTATTTCAGACTATGTAAATTAAGGATCTTTTTGTGATGCCAGCCTCCGTTAACTGATCAGCGCATCAGAAGTGGTCTTAAAACTATTGAAAAACACCCAAACCCCTTTTCTTCGTTGTATATTTGTATTATGAGAACAGCCTCCATTAACAAATCAGTTTTGGACTCTCAAAACGCTCAACCTCCGTTAAGAATCTTTTTGTGATACCAGCCTCCGTTAACTGATCAATGCACTATAAATGGTCTTAAAACTATTGAAAACGCCCAAAAACCTTTACTTCGTTGTAATTTTGTAAACGTTCAGCCTCCGTTAACTGATCACTGCTGTAGAACCGACACAGTAGAAAAGCTCTGCGGTGGAGATGCATCGATGTCGTCTGTCGGTTCTGCCATACCGTCGTTTTCAAAGTTGTTATGTTTTTGAGACTTTACTAAAGATTGTTGGGTTTATCAAAGTATTTGCAATAATCGAAATAAAATGATAAATGATTCCTCCCTATCATATTGTTTTGAATATATACAGGAAGACACAGAGTGAGTAGCCTTGTATCAAACGAATCTCTTCTTCTTTTAAATAAGATGGGTTCGATAACCTACACAGATGATAATTAAGCGTCAAATAACTACAAATATAATAAATCTTAAGAGTTAGCAGAGACGTCCATACTTTTCGGCCACTTCGTCACTCTAGTTTTCCACTGCGTCTGTTTTCTTCTGGCTTCTGCTTTGTAAAATTTTACGGAACCGAAAGTATTGGAATGGCGTTTTGAACTTCGTATATTATTTTATATTATTGCAGAGATTTTGCCATAAACTGTTCATCAAGTCATTAACGGAGGCTTAACGGAGGCTAAGCGGAGGCTACTTAACGGAGGCTCACTTGACAAAACCACAATAATAAGCTTGCAATAAGAATTCAAAATGGGTAGTAAATCTCTAAAAGGACCTATTATTATGAATAACATTTTGTGGGACGACAAAAGTAACATTTGATTTTATCATTATCATTGGATTTTTATGTCTTGTTTTGTGTTGTGTGTGGAAATAAAAACAGTTAAGTGGATCAAAATACAACACCAACTTGAATAAACATGGCTTAAAGATAAAAAAAGAATGGAGAAGAAATAGCAGTTTTTTATTTTGTTCCTCACAGACAGAAACACAGCTTGTGAACAAAGATGCACAACTTTCAGAAGCTTTGATCTAAATTTAAATTTAAGTATCAACAAGCAATATTCTCAGTGGGAAGTTCATGACAAACCTCAGAGCATTCGGAATATTCCCGGGGAATAATGTCTACTTAACTCAAAAAAGCAACTACTTTGGCGTTCCCGCTACCGTACACATCGACAATTTTACCCTAAAGCTATACACTGAACACTTTTGGGCTTGATCAATCATATTAATATCTACATCGCAATTTGCGAAGATTGAAGGTAAGGAGAAAATTAAGATTTTTGGTATGTCCTGTAAGAAATTTCAGCGATTGACGGCAGCCGAATGCATCTCTTTGCTAGTATTTTGATGACAATATTTGATCTTGCCAAATGAGCTCCGTTCCTCTAAAAGCTACACTCCGCAAAAACGTATTGCGATGGTAAATACTTCAGGTAAGACCGCACGAAACGGATCCGACAGACATCTGCCGAACTACACAAAACAGATCCGACATATGACGAACAGCACATAACAGATCCGACATGAGTCGCACTGCACAAAACAGAATCACAGTTACATGACAAGTTTTGGTGGCGAGGTGGCGAGATCACAAAACTATGTGAATGGTTTGAAATTTTGGTGGCGATGTGACCAGATCATGAAACTATGTAAATGAAACTATGAACTTGTTCTGTCGCCTTTCTTACTTGTAGAAATTTCATTAAAATCTGAAGAGGCATTTTCGAAACAAAAAATTTAACATATCTAATAAAGTCCTTCTAAGTTGTTTAATTTTCCTTTTATCTATTGTTTTGTTTTCTTTCCAATAACGCCATCACCATCTTGGATCATGTTATATAATATCTCTAAACGCTCCAGAATGAAATCATCTGTGAAGGGTTCTTGTGAGTGCAAATGTTTCACAACGTCTATAGCTACTAATAATGTAACGCTTTCCCTTAACGACCACGTTCCACGACTTTCAATAAATGGGGCATATCTCCTTACACGATGATACGAAACGTCGTGTCTTCTTTTCCTGCTGGGTGCCGATGTTTTTTGACAATCAACCACTCTGGTTCCAAATACATTGCCACACTTTATGCAGTGGCAATCATTTGAACAGCCCTGTCCCCATTTGAAGCACGGACAACGTGTCCTTCGATTTTCGTCATTGCATGTTGTTCCAACATCATCTGTGTTTCTCTTATTCCAACCACAGCGACCAGTATGAAATGTTACATAACCTGCAAAGTAAAAAAATGCAATAATCTCAATATTCTGTATAGCCTTGTAGTGGATAACATGTATGAAATTTTACTTGAAGGCTATTCCAATACTTAATCCCTTTCCTCAAGATATCAAGATTTTCTTTTAACTTTTTTTATGGAAAAAACAAAATAAATATCTGAAACTGGTTAGGGTTAGGGTTAGATTGCTAATCTGCTCACCTTGGTTTGATTCTCCGTCCAAGATGTGATTTTGACAATGCTGTAAAGAACACCTGCAAGTTGGTTGACAATTAGTACCTTGAACTACACAAGGACACCTTGACTGGCTGTTGGTCTCGTCGCAGCATTTCCCACCATGTTTCCCACAACAACACTTCACCAAGGTTTCTCGTGCTCCTAGAATAATATTTATTAAGTTATAAATCTTCTTGATATACAATTTCATATAAATTTTAACAAAAACATAACTTACCTAATTCATACTCCACTGTTGAGTGAAGTTTCAATTGCTGAACATGCAAGGCAAAGAACAAAATGGCAGCCTTGATTTCAGATGGAAAGTGCAAATTAAATGCCATTTCATGGGAAGATAGCAACAAAACAATAGGCCTTTTCAACACCTCAGCTGCAATGGGAAGAACAACTTTTGTTGACAACAATACATCTTTCTCTGTATTGTAAAAATGGATACAGCAATCACCACCTGGTATTAATTTGCTAAATTTCCAAACATTCTTTTCCAGAGTTGTTTTCATCTCCTCATACAGTTTTTCCTTTTCTTCAATCAAAGACAAACTTAATCCTGCAAACAAACATTCAAAGGATTGACTGATCTCTCGTCTAAATGCCAACAGGTTGCTAGGCAGGAAATCATGATCACCAGGCATTGAATATTCCTTTCGTGATTGAGCCAAGAGTTGGAAGCCATCATAATTTCGGTGGTAACAGGCATACTCTAGCATTTTGATAGCGATTAAACATTGAATTCGCAATACTTCCCAACTTTGTAATAACTTCATTTTTCTCTTTAGCAGGTTGAGTGTTACTAAAAATGATGCTGTAGTTTTCTTCATTAGATGTTAGTTGTGAATGTTGTTCAATGATGGGTTGTGCAACAATAGAAATCTTTGAATTACACTGATGTCTGTCAGCCTCTAACTTTTTATTGTAATGATCGAACAATACTGCTAAAACTGCTTCAGCTAAATCTAAAGCAATAACATTAGCCCCACGCAAAACACACCGATTCAAGAGACGATGTAACCTCTCATTTGATTCTGTGCCATGTCCCGGACCAATTCCCGATAAGCAGCCAAGTGATATATGTTTCTTTAATTTTTCTATTTCACCCAAAATTAACTTCTTATGTCTGACATCAAGACCATCTAAGTATAATTTGTTACTATTTATAAGCATCTCAAGGTTTTTCAAGATTATTTCAGAAGCAGGTGTTGGCATTGTTCTTACAGTGTCCCTGTCATCTGTTACACGGAATATCAAGCCAAATTCTTTAATAAACTTTAGTGTATCAAGTTTGGTCTTACTTGGTACTTCCTTAATTACACGCTGAACGGCATGAAAAACATCTAATTTAACAGTACAGTTGGGAAAATGGCGTTTATAAAAGTTTCTTTCACCACAGCAGTTATCCACTAAAACCATGTTAACATCAGCAACATTATCCTGCTTTGATAACTCAGTAATGATATCTGTTACTTCTTCATGGGATGACGAAGAGCACAGCTTCCATTTTAAAATATGTTTTTGTTCTCCCAAAACTATGAAAAGTTTTCCAAATTGAAATACAAATTTTTCATCATCCTCACGGTGAAAACCTATTGACTTTCCGGATTTGAAGGTATGATCAGAGCTTAGGACGGTACCAGCACTCACTTTAAGCATATCTTCTTTATAAAAGTGCTCCTTACTTTTAAAATCTGTCAGAAAGATATTAATCACCTTCTCAACACTAGGGAATGCAAACATTTGGTCGGTATGAAAAAGTTTCTGTGTGCTGCAAATTGTTGATCTCCTGTCAAATTCAAATTTATTTAAAGAAGCAATACTTTCTGCTATTTGGCTAAAATTAGTTCCATGGACTACTTGTTCCCTAATATAAGCTATGATTTTTTTAGACCATACAGAATCATGATGCTTTACATATGGAAAGCATGCTCTGATGTTATCAGTCAATTGATCCATTATGATCTGATCAGATGATAACACTCGATGACTGGTGGACTTCGTTGAACAGATGTAGTACCTTTGCACTAACAATACATTACCAAACAGGTCATAAATCATCCTCGGATTTTTATTGCTGCTTTCTTTCAGCAAGTCATCAGTCCACATACCAGGTTTAAACTTTTTGTTGTGCAATGTGCAATTCAAATCAACTTGATACGTTGTGAGTGGACACCAAATAAATATCTTTGGCATGAAAATATCAACATTTGGTGGAATTATGCACTGTTGGTACTTGCAATCACTTGACAATTGAAAATCGTGCAGATATCGGCCGATATCGACAAAAGTATGGCATTAACAGTGTTTATATTAAGGACATATTTTTCCTCAACATTGACGTCATCATCATCTGTAGACTGTAAATTGTACTTCACATCTATAGACAAAGTTAGATGACGGTTATACATGAGACAAAAAGGCGATAATTTTTTGGATGAATAATGGATACTAACGCCATGGGTAAATAAAATGCTATTCAACGCTTTAACAAGAGAGTCCTTAATATTTTGATCTTAGCGTTCACAAAAAACCATTGATATTCTTCTTATCATCCGGATTTTCGGATGATAAGTCGAGGTAACATTTACGCCAGTCTTTTGATGGAGGTTTCCAATGGTTCGTTGACAAATTCTCTTTCCTGATTATTTATTTGAATTTTCATACAGTCATGTCTGCATATGATTTCGTGCAAAAATGCCGTTCATATTGATTTCACCGGCCTCCATAGTTTCGTGATCTCGCCACCTCGCCACCAAAACTTCAAGCCATTTACATAGTTTCATGCTCTGGCCACATCGCACCAAAATTTCAAGCCATTTATATAGTTTCATGCTCTGGCCACATCGCCACCAAAATTTCAAGCCATTTACATAGTTTCATGCTCTGGCCACATCGCCACCAAAATTTCAAGCCATTTACATAGTTTTGTGATCTCGCCACCTCGCCACCAAAATTTCAAGCCATTTACATAGTTTCATGCTCTGGCCACATCGCCACCAAAATTTCAAGCCATTTACATAGTTTCATGCTCTGGCCACATCGCCACCAAAATTTCAAGCCATTTACATAGTTTTGTGATCTCGCCACCTCGCCACCAAAATTTCAAGCCATTTACATAGTTTCATGCTCTGGCCACTTCGCCACCAAAACTTCAAGCCATTTACATAGTTTTGTGATCTCGCCACCTCGCCACCAAAATTTCAAGCCATTTACATAGTTTCATGCTCTGGCCACATCGCCACCAAAATTTCAAGCCATTTACATAGTTTTGTGATCTCGCCACCTCGCCACCAAAATTTCAAGCCATTTACATAGTTTCATGCTCTGGCCACATCGCCACCAAAATTTCAAGCCATTTACATAGTTTCATGCTCTGGCCACATCGCCACCAAAATTTCAAGCCATTTACATAGTTTTGTGATCTCGCCACCTCGCCACCAAAATTTCAAGCCATTTACATAGTTTCATGCTCTGGCCACATCGCCACCAAAATTTCAAGCCATTTACATAGTTTCATGCTCTGGCCACATCGCCACCAAAATTTCAAGCCATTTCATAGTTTTGTGATCTCGCCACCTCGCCACCAAAACTTGTCATGTAAAGGCTGGTTCTCACTTATCGTCGTAAGGCTTACGTTACGACGATCGTAAGCCTTACGACAGTTTTAAGCCTTACGCTAGTGAGAACTACTAAAACGGGAATTTCTGTCGTAAGCCTTAAGACTGTGTTTTAAGGCTTACGACGAATATCAAAAAATATATAAAAAAAAACAAAGATGCCAACACATTGCAAGCTCAAATCAAAGAGGTGAAGTTGAAGTTAAAAATGGCGACTTTATCTCTTAGAAAAAAAGAAAGCTTGTGCAATGATTATACTGACATTGCTGTTAGAAGAAGAAGATAAAGAGCATACGTCTAAGTCACGAAGGTTTTGGACCCGCAAGATGTTCCAAGACAGAAAAAAATATGGGGACTACCACATTTTAACGCAAGAACTGCGTCTGTTCGATACAGAATATTTCTTTAGATTTATTCGTATGTCACCACAACGCTTGGAACATTTACTTTCATTGGTTGGACCATCTCTCCAGCGATCAACAACTAGAATGCGAGAGCCAATTTCTCCCGCTGAAAGACTAGTTTTGACATTGAGGTTTCTTGCATCTGGAGACTCGCAACAATCGCTATGTTTTTCCTTCAGAATAAGCCGATCGGCAATTTGCACTATTTTAAGCGAAACGTGTGACAAAATATTTGAGATTTTATCGCCCTGTTATGTACGACCACCAAGTACAGTCTCGCAGTGGAAGAAGATCAGTAAAGAATTCTTCGATATCTGGGATATGGTACATTGTATTGGCGCAATTGATGGAAAGCACATTGCCATTGAATGCCCTGCAAATAGTGGGTCTCTGTATTATAATTACAAAGGCTTTTTCAGTCTGGTATTATTGGCAGTTTGCGACGCCAAGTATACATTCACTCTGGTTGATATTGGGAGTTATGGTAGCAACAACGATTGCGGAGTTTTGGCCAATTCGTTAATTGGAAATAGATTTGATAGTGATCAAATGTATCTACCAACTGCTGAACCTTTAGTAGGGTGTCCGAACAACCCAGTAAATTATTTTCTGGTTGGGGACGAGATTTTCCCACTAAAGTCATGGCTTGTTAGACCGTATCCTGGCAACCTCACTGAATCACAGAAAGTTTTTAATTATCGATTGTCCAGAGCACGGCGCACGATCGAAAATACATTTGGCATACTTGCATCTCGTTGGAGAATATTCCGTCGGCCAATAAAAGCAAAGGTGGAAAATGCACAAAGGTACAGCCTTGCAGCTATTACTTTACATAATTACTTGCAACAAACACATAATGCGTATTATTGTCCGACTGGCTTTATTGATTCCGAAAATTCCGATGGTTCTTTTAAGGCAGGTACATGGAGAGATATCATTCGAAGTGAAGGTGTAGGGGGCTTGACAGAAATTAATAATGTTAGAGGTTCTCGATACCAGCAATGTGCGTTGGCACAACGAGAGGGACTGAAAGAATACATGAACGAAAACGTACTTTCGTGGCAATTGGAGCATGTGCGCAGCTGTGGGCCAGTTTTATAAAATTAAGATTTAGAACACGAACTTTTATATTCTTAGGAACACGTACCATATTCTGAAAGTTCAACAGAGATTTCATTGATAGTTGTCAAACAACGAAATTTCAATGTCTAATTGTTCCAAGGCAAGACGATTGAGCAGGCTTGCGATCTCACCCTTGGCGACTCGCTTTTGACGCACGTTTAACGCCTTTATTTCACTTGCCACATACTTTCCAAATATGTCATCTTCATCATCTACTTGCTCTTGAGTTGAAAGCACAGTAGTAAGCCTTTCTAAAATTTCTCGGTTTCCCTGGTTAGGATTAGTTCCTTCATTTTTTTTCTGTCGTTTATTTTTTATCCATTTAACTTGTCCAGTAACTTGCGAAGTGCTCGCAAGATTATTGGAGAAGTTATTGGGTGAATTGTTATTTGTCTCCTCGACAACTGTAGGCGAAATTGCCTTATTAACCTCAGGATCATTAATATAGCCCGTGGCTTGTAACGTCGTGTCTGCCGATTGTTCGGAAGCAGCTCCTTCCGAAATGTTTCCAATAAAGTCGCCAACATCCATATCTTCCTCATTAGATAAGTTACATTTTGTGTTGCGTTCATAAACAAAGTTGTCCAACCAACCGAGGAAATTGTACTCTTGCATATCCCTTTCAGCCTTCGCCACCTTCTCAGTTCCGGTACCAGACCGTTTCGTATCTTTCAAAGCCTTTTTCCGTCTCACATACTTGGTGCGTAGACTTGTAAACGCATCTTTTGCAGCCTGGCCTAAAGAAAAATACGGTTTAAAACAAACTTTAGAAAGCATTAAAATTTCTTACATTATGGCCTTGTCAGTCCTGGTCTTTTTTCTTTGAATCATAGTGACTATGTTTGAATAGAATATAGTTAAAAAATCTTACCAGTTTCTAGATTAAGTTCTTTGGCAACTTCATTCCATGCGTTCCGCTTCTCGTTCTTATTATGGAAAGCTGGTATGGCTTTGTCATATAAGCATGGGTACTTTTGTACTGCAATTGACATACGTTCGTCTTCTGCTTTGCCCATGATGTACAATGCGTGCAAACTTTTCCGAAGCAATGATTTAAAAAAATAAAATTCGAGCGCTTTGACAAAATCGAATTTCGTAATCGAATGTTTTTTTTATATTCGAACGTTTTGTCCATTCAAACTCCTTATGTCGTCGTAAGCCTTACGATAAAATATCAAAACTTTTTGATATTCTGCGTAAGGCTTACGACGGTCATCGCCGACGAATTTTGAGTCAAAAAAGTGTTCACACTTATTTTGCATAACGCTTACGATTATAATTTTTTTGATATTCGTCGTAAGGCTTAAAACTGTCGTAAGGCTTACGATCGTCGTAACGTAAGCCTTACGACGATAAGTGAGAACCAGCCTTAACTGTGATTATATCTGTTTTGTGCAGTGCGACTCATGTCGGATCTGTTATGTGCTGTTCGACATATGTCGGATCTGTTTTGTGTAGTCCGGCAGATGTCGGATCTATTTCGTGCATACTCTATTGCTGTCGTGGTTTCGCCACTTATGTCCCTGTCGGATCCGTTTCGTGCAGTCTTACCTGTAGTATTTGCCATTGCGATGCAAATGAAACGTTAATCGGGTATTATATTTAAAACAATATGGCGATTATAACGCACGTTTTAAATGTTTTTAAAATAGTCATAATCAAATGCGAACTATTATGATGGTAATGTTTGTTGTTTATTTTTCGATTTTGTGTTCATTTTGAAAATTTTGAATTTCAAAAATTCAAAAATAAAAGTCAGTTTGAAAGTCAAAGTCAAACGCTAAGTCAAAGTCGAAGTCAATTCGATGGTACTTGTCTTCCAACTCATGGTCGATGAGTGCCAACGAGATTATTACGATATGCATTAAGACACTTCATTTTATGAACACGTTGATTTACCCTATTTGATTTGACACACTTATTATTTTAAGAGCAGTACACGAAGATGATGCAATTATCTCATAAAAGTTGTGTCATAAGTACTAGACTCCCTTTCTAAACAAATTCCAGGTAGAAAACAAAACATTTAAATCACGTCGCCATCCTCTTATTGCCGTGGCTGTTTCTTAACCTTAAGGTTTATTTTTTTCTTAGGTGATATTTTGAATTGTGTTGCAAACACTGAAGATTATAACCGATATATACATTTTAAATTTAAAGAAATTATATCAATGCAACACTCCTTCTAAAGTTTTTATAGTTCTTTGCAATCATGTTCTTTTAGGAATTTTAATGACGGTCTGTTGGATGAAAAATACTAGCCGTCCATAAATTTCATCATAAAATTGAGTTAAGTTTGTGTAGCTGTTAGAAGATTTATATATACATTCAAAAATGTTTTTATTTTATTTTTATCAAGATCTCATATATACCATCAAAATTAACTGATTGTAAATCAAGTTTTAGCTATTATAATCTTGAATATTATTTACTTGACAAATTTGTTGCGTTTGCTCCGTCCAACAGACATTATACCAATCTTAGGGGCTGATTACATGATCCCGGTTAGCCGGCATGAAATTTCATCCCGCCTTGCCGAGATGAATTTCAACTCGGTGTTATATGCAAAATTTTCATCCCGTTTAGGCGGGACGGGACAAAACTAACCCTGTCTTTAAAATGTTCTCTGTTTGTGTTTTGAAGATTTGACAAACTACGCATGCTCAAACCTCGAACTTGAAAAATTTCATCCCGCCTAACCGAGATCCCGGCTCTTGATAGCCGAGATCTCGGTCAGGCGGGATGAAAATTTTATCGTGTAATCGCGATGGGAAATTTATGAAGATTTGACCAGGAAGCCAAGACCTCGGCAAGGCGGGATGAAATTTCATCCCGGCTAACCGGGATCATGTAATCAGCCCCTAAGTCTTAGATTTTGTTCCAATAAATTTTCAATATGGATATAATTTTGACAGGTAATGTTCTAAAGAGATCCAAGTTGTGCATTATTAACTAATCTTTTGCATTGGGTTATTATTCGAGGTGGAATTTGACTGGTTATTAAAAAGTTTCATTGCATAAATTTTATCTATTCCATCCAACAGACTTAAAATTTGAACTCTTACGGTAGCAGTTGGGCAAATGTAAATATTAAGAGCCATTTTCTGAGAAATATGGGCAAAATAGGCAAAGTCAAGAAGTGGTATCCTCAGATTTTGCTCATTTTCATATATTTTGCTCAAAATAATGAAAAAAGAAACCAGTTAAATTTTTTTTTGAAAATTCTTACCGGTTCCCGAGGAATCCGGCCCGAAAGTTTTCCCCTTTTTGGGCAAAAATTGACAAATCGAATGGAACAGCAACTTTGAAGGGCAAAATAGAAGCATTAAACAAAATCAGAGGATGTTTTTTGGCATTTTGCCAAAATATGAGAGAAGTTGTACTAATATATCAAGAAAATGACACTTTTGGACTTTGCGTTGGCTAGAAATCATGCCCTGAAACCATAATTTTGCACAATTTTTCCCAAGTTTAGGTCCAAATATCTCCCTTGGCCATAGCTTCCACATAAGTTTATTTAGATCTTTTGAAAGCTTATTGACCCTATTTTCATTTTATGAAAAAAACTTCATGTGGAAGCTAGGGCCTGGGGCTGAGTAGCCATCTGAAAATGATTTTTTTTCAAAAAACACTTTAAAAAAACTGTCCATAATGGCGTCGGCCTTAGGTCATACATGATGTGGCTACATTTTTTGGCTTCTCTAAACATTGCACTAACAGTATTTAAACAAAAATCCATGTGGCCAAGTGATAATAAAGCTACAGAAGCCTTTGAAGTAGGTTTAGTTAGCTGAAATTTTGCTTTGAAATTTTCCCTAGCAACAGTTTGTTTTTACCTAGCAACGGGCTAGTATCCACCTGTTTTTTAACCAGAGCAGATTTAAAATGTAAAATTAGACTTTCTAACACCAAAACATGCCATAATACTGAGACATCAATCAAGTTCTTAACTCATTAAAGCTTTATACAGCACAAAAAAATACAATGATAACTATATGGGCTGAATCCATGTCAAGTTAATAAAAGTCTCATTGACCCCTTTAGATTGTTGTGAAACTTTGTATGGTGATTCTTCTCTATCTAATTAGAAAATCCTGAAAATTTCAGGACAAGATATTGTTTCGTTCAGAAGATATAGCTGCTTGAAGTTAGCTGCTTTGCTGTAATTTTTATATAGTTGAGGGCTGCTTAGTGTAAAAAGCACTTTTCAAAAGGCTGCTATTCGAAATGTATTTGTAGGTATCTCTTCAAACTTTCTGAGGGTGTTTTGTAGCCTGGGTTAAGTGAGAATGCATCATTTCTGTACCTTCCCAATCTTTTGGAAATCCGTAATGGCGGCCTAAAAGTGGGACAAAATTCTAAATTTCAAAACGAAATGACTATTTTGTGTGGCACTATCGAAATTTATAGATATCCAAACCAAATAAATTTGCTTGCAACTTTATCCAAGGGTGGAACACTATCTGTTTGTAGATTTTTAGCCATATTTGAGTGTTTGTTCCCAGTGTATAGGGGCGGAAAATCTGGTCTAGCCAGAAAAACCAGAAATTTTCGATCTTTTTGAAACCGCATAACGTTAAAGGGGTAAATTTTTGAAACTTGATATTTGGTTCTAAAACACTTCTAACAATGTTCTTTCCAGATAACAAAAATTTATTTTGATGTCTTATCATTATTGACCGTTATTTTCCATTAAAATTTTAAAAAAATCCTATAAAATGACCAAAAAAAGTGTTACATGGCATTTTCTGCAACTTTAAGCTTGAATAAAACAAAAACTACTTGAAATTAAGCCATCAAACCTATAGACTTCGAGGAGTAGGATACTAATATGTAAATTTCAAACTCTCAAAGTAACATGCTTCAGCATTTAAAAAGTTGTTATAATGTTCTGCAGCAGCTCAAGTGATCATTTTATTTCACAATTAGTGTTTCACTTTAGTCTTTATGGATTTCCTATTACTTTGAGAGTTTGAAATTTACATATTAGTATCCTACTCCTCGAAGTCTATAACCTTAAAAGGTTTGATGGCTTAATTTCAAGTAGTTTTTGTTTTATTCAAGCTTAAAGTTGCAGAAAATGCCATGTAACACTTTTTTTGGTCATTTTATAGGATTTTTTTAAAATTTTAATGGAAAATAACGGTCAATAATGATAAGACATCAAAATAAATTTTTGTTATCTGGAAAGAACATTGTTAGAAGTGTTTTAGAACCAAATATCAAGTTTCAAAAATTTACCCCTTTAACGTTATGCGGTTTCAAAAAGATCGAAAATTTCTGGTTTTTCTGGCTAGACCAGATTTTCCGCCCCTATACACTGGGAACAAACACTCAAATATGGCTAAAAATCTACAAACAGATAGTGTTCCACCCTTGGATAAAGTTGCAAGCAAATTTATTTGGTTTGGATATCTATAAATTTCGATAGTGCCACACAAAATAGTCATTTCGTTTTGAAATTTAGAATTTTGTCCCACTTTTAGGCCGCCATTACGGATTTCCAAAAGATTGGGAAGGTACAGAAATGATGCATTCTCACTTAACCCAGGCTACAAAACACCCTCAGAAAGTTTGAAGAGATACCTACAAATACATTTCGAATAGCAGCCTTTTGAAAAGTGCTTTTTACACTAAGCAGCCCTCAACTATATAAAAATTACAGCAAAGCAGCTAACTTCAAGCAGCTATATCTTCTGAACGAAACAATATCTTGTCCTGAAATTTTCAGGATTTTCTAATTAGATAGAGAAGAATCACCACACAAAGTTTCACAACAATCTAAAGGGGTCAATGAGACTTTTATTAACTTGACATGGATTCAGCCCATATAGTTATCATTGTATTTTTTTGTGCTGTATAAAGCTTTAATGAGTTAAGAACTTGATTGATGTCTCAGTATTATGGCATGTTTTGGTGTTAGAAAGTCTAATTTTACATTTTAAATCTGCTCTGGTTAAAAAACAGGTGGATACTAGCCCGTTGCTAGGTAAAAACAAACTGTTGCTAGGGAAAATTTCAAAGCAAAATTTCAGCTAACTAAACCTACTTCAAAGGCTTCTGTAGCTTTATTATCACTTGGCCACATGGATTTTTGTTTAAATACTGTTAGTGCAATGTTTAGAGAAGCCAAAAAATGTAGCCACATCATGTATGACCTAAGGCCGACGCCATTATGGACAGTTTTTTTAAAGTGTTTTTTGAAAAAAAATCATTTTCAGATGGCTACTCAGCCCCAGGCCCTAGCTTCCACATGAAGTTTTTTTCATAAAATGAAAATAGGGTCAATAAGCTTTCAAAAGATCTAAATAAACTTATGTGGAAGCTATGGCCAAGGGAGATATTTGGGCCTAAACTTGGGAAAAATTGTGCAAAATTATGGTTTCAGGGCATGATTTCTAGCCAACGCAAAGTCCAAAAGTGTCATTTTCTTGATATATTAGTACAACTTCTCTCATATTTTGGCAAAATGCCAAAAAACATCCTCTGATTTTGTTTAATGCTTCTATTTTGCCCTTCAAAGTTGCTGTTCCATTCGATTTGTCAATTTTTGCCCAAAAAGGGGAAAACTTTCGGGCCGGATTCCTCGGGAACCGGTAAGAATTTTCAAAAAAAAATTTAATTGGTTTCTTTTTTCATTATTTTGAGCAAAATATATGAAAATGAGCAAAATCTGAGGATACCACTTCTTGACACTGCCCATATTTCTCAGAAAATGGCTCTTAAAGGCTTAATTTAAAGTCTAACTGGTTACGTTTCGCATAATTTTAACAATTTTCACATATTATACACCAGTGAGTTTTAAAAGCTTCTCAAAGTATCAAATTCCGTCCAACAGAACTTTTTAATTCAAAATATCACCATTGTCAGAGCGAACAAATTGCATAAATGATTCATTAACTTTACAAATGACTTTGAATTCATCATTCCTCGATGAATGTTGATGAATTGTGGCCACAATTGATATATATATATATAATTTCCTTTTTACTGTTGCTTCATTTTCTTATTATGTTGTTTAAATTTTGTGCCTAAATTTTCGATATTGCATACAAGACAAAAGATTTCCTCATGAATGATGTCTTATTGAATTTTGGGAAGTTCAAAGTTTCATTCCAGGATATGAATTTAGAAAGATGCAATAATGATCATGACCTATAACCTGGGATGATCGAAGCAACAAAACAATCACTGCTTCACATGGGACATAGAACAGCTCAAAGTTGTACCATCTTATTATGATAATCCGCGTTGTGTGTCACACTTTAATGATGATTTTACTATTATGGCTCACAATATTTCAATATTTTGTTTTAGAATGAAATGAATATGTCCAGATTATTGCTTTCACAATTATTTTTGCTATTTTATTGTTCGGCAAAGATTTTTCAAAGCAACCATACTAATAATTGGGCTGTGATTGTATGCACTTCAAGATATTGGTTTAACTACAGACATATTGCAAATGCATTATCTATTTATCGGAGCATAAAGAGGCTTGGTATACCAGATAGTCATATTATTCTTATGCTTGGCGATGAAATGCCTTGCAACCCACGAAATCCACGACCAGCTACTGTTTTCAACAATGCAAATCAACATATAAATGTTTATGGTGATGATGTTGAAGTTGATTACAAAGGTTATGAAGTAACGGCAGAAAATCTTGTCCGTATTTTAACGGGCCGTGTACACAAAAGTGTTCCTCGTTCAAAGCAGTTGCTTTCTGACGAAACAAGTAACTTGTTAGTGTATTTAACAGGACATGGGGGTGATGGTTTTATTAAATTTCAGGAAGCAGAAGAAATTACAAATATTGAGTTAGCTGATGTTTTTGAACAAATGTGGCAGAAAGGAAGGTACAACGAGTTGTTGTTGCTAGCAGATACGTGTCAAGCAGCTTCGTTATATCAAAAATGTTATTCCCCTAATATATTAGCAGCGGCAAGTAGTCGTGTTGGAGAAGATTCATTATCACATCATGACGATCCCACACTAGGAGTACCAGTTATCGACCGATGGACATATTATATTTTGCAGTTTCTGGAGAGCGTAAAACCTGGTAGCAAAAAAACAATGCAGGAGTTTTTTGACCAGACTAGTAATTATCATCAGGTCAGATCGCAGCCTACTGTTCGTAAAGACTTGTTCAATCGAAAACTAGATGAAACTTTACTAACTGATTTCTTTGGCAGTGTTCATTCTGTTGCAATAACTAAAACTGTTAAAGTTACTTCCAACAATTCATTCCATCCTCCAGTACACAATACCACAAGTATCAAGAAGATACCAAGCAGAAAACTAAAATATGTCTCACAAATCGTCTAAACTACTGATTGATGGAAGTTGAAGTTGAAATTGTAACAAACATCGATTCATACTTCATAATAGCAAGCAATATTAAAAAAATCATCCTGCTTTCATTATTATTCTTTATTATCGGTCATGAACTATTGATCTTTTTTTTTGTTTTGTTTTTTTATCTAGTTTTATAACTAGAAGTTATTTGTACAATCTTTTTTACTTTAAGAAGTAGTGTTTATGTAATGTTGCAAATGTTTTAGAGAAGTGGGGTTACAAACATAAAGACATGCTATCCAGGTAGAAGATGGTTTGAATGTGTGTATCAACTTATCATGGCTGTATGTTGTGTTCATGCTTTTAGATGTTTCCAGTTTCTAATCTTAAGACTTGGGTGTCAGTGTCAGGCCATTGACATCATTGGTTTTAGAATTTTTGTAGCCCAAAAGGAAATTTTAATGGCCCAATATGTCAATTTAATAACACTACAATTTCATTTGGACACGCTTAGAAATTGTAAAGACAAACATTACAAAACATTATAAATCTCAAATCTCTTGTAATGGAATTTCTTAAATCATATTTATAATTTATTATCTTTATTTTTTCGCCTGTCTAAGTTGGGCCACCATAACACTGGTTTTCAAAATTTTTGGTTCCCCGAACCAATTTTTGGCTGTCTCACATAGTCGGACCACCGCTAAGATTAGACACGTGTTTCTTTGGAGATGACAGTTTGACTGTCAACCAGTGTTAGTGACTACCTTTACAAAGGAAATAACTTCTTAAGCAGCAGCTTTCTACATCCGATTCTTAGAAAGTTCACTCTCAATTTACAATACCCGAAATTATCCGAAATTATCTAGGTAAACCTGAGTGGTTGTTTTGCACTGTAAGATTCTGAGATACATTTTTATGTGTCATTTACCAATTCTAATTGTTTTAATCTTTTCATGTTTGATAAAATCTGGGTCATGTCCCTCAAATAACCTTAAACGTCTCAAGTGTTACATGTTTTATTCCATAGGTTCTTGTATAGTGTAAGGCAACCATTTCTATTGTCCGTAACATGGGTTGTTATACACAGGATTGACCCAAAAAGTTTTTCATTTTAGTGAACATATATTTTTAAGAGATCAAAAGATGTTGGTTATTGCTTACTTTGTTTTTGTCGGATTGCTGGGTATTGGTTTGATCCTTGGTTTTAAGTCTTGGAAAACTAAAAAAGATCAAATTGTTGTCAACAATCCAGCATTTGTACAGTTTCAAAACAAGTACTTCGGTGTCTACTTTTTAGCCTTGTTAGCAGAATGGCTACAGGGACCATATTTATATAAATTGTATAGTTACTACGGTTTTGTTGATCCGTACATTGGGATTATATATGTATGTGGTTTTGTTTCAAGTATATTATTTGGCACTTATACTGGTGCTGTTGCTGATCGTTGTGGGAGAAAGAAAGTTTGTGTTTTGTTTACCATCCTGTATTCAATTTGTTGTATCAGCAAAGTTTCAAGAAATTTTATGGTATTATGTGTTGGACGTGTTCTTGGTGGCATATCTACAAGCTTATTATTTTCGGCATTTGATGCATGGTATATATACGAGCATACACAGTCATTCCAATTCCCATCCGAATGGCTGGATATAACTTTTTCGAAAGCAACATTTTACAATAGCATTCTAGCAATATCATCAGGCTTCATTGCTAATGCATTATCAGAATGGTTAGATTTCGGTCCTGTTGCTCCTTTCCTTTTTGCCGTTCCATTCCTGGTTATTGCTGGTATTTTAATTCAGGTGAATTGGACCGAAAACTATGGAAAGTCTGGGCATTTTTGTAAAGGATGCATGGAAAGTTTAAGAGCAATCCTTACCAATAAATCAGTATTTCTCATCGGAGCTGTTCAGAGTATGTTTGAAAGTGTGATGTATATATTTGTGTTCTTGTGGACACCTGTACTGATGCCAGCAAATCCACCATTAGGTATTGTGTTTGGAAGTTTCATGTGTTCAATATGGATTGGAGGAAGTATATTTGATTTCTTTGCAAATCGAAAGATCCCATTAACTGTAATTGTGGCCATGGTTGTCTATGGCGTTATGTTTGCTAATGCAGGTGCTGCATTTGCCAGTGCTAATCATCCACGCACATCGTTTGTGTTGTTCCTTTTTATCGAATTCTTATGTGGAATGTATTTCCCTGCAATGGGAAGGCTACGGTCAAAGATCCTACCAGCTTCGCATCACTCTGCAATCATGAATTGGTTTCGTATCCCCTTGAATGTCATAGCGAGTTTTGTACTATTATACCTGCATGATAGTCACAGTTCTCATGGCATCACTCAAATGTTTTCCTTATGTTCTTGCTTACTTTTATGTGGTGGGCTATTTGCCGTATTACTTCACATGGCTGTCAAGCAGACTGCTAATAATGATGAAAAAGAGGTGGAAATTACTGCTTAACATTTTTTTGCCTTTTTTTTGACCCAATGCTTTAGGAGATTTTTATTACTGAACATTGTACCAGTAAGTAATGGTGGTGGCTTGTTTGAATCATGGAAATTTGCTTGATAACAAAATTTAATTTTATTATTTATTGAAAGTGATTTTATTTAGGTTTATATTTAAATTGAAAAATGTATAATGATGTGGGGAAAGTTTCAATATTGTTTGGATTTGGTCAATTACTTCCACTTAGAACAAAAATGTCAGATGTTCTAACATCGGACTGGTAATGTTTCTGCTGAATACATCTGTTAATTTTGATTCTTAACATTTTCAGTAACTTAATTTCTGAAAAGGACCCATCTTTCATAAACGTGCCCACAAAAGTGTTAAAGAAAGAGCACTCGAATAATTTTCATTCCTACCAAAAATAATCAGACGATTTAGTTCAGTCTCCATGAAATTTATCTTTGTTTATATACTGTCATTATATGATGGCTTTAGAAGAGTAGTAAAACGATTTATATGCTATATGTCTTTTAGTTTATTATTGACTAATAATAAATTCTAAACATCCTTCAATTAAAGCCCTTTTTTTCAAGCAAAGCAAATAATAATAAATGGCCGTCTGCTGAAGTCATCCTCTCCAACAAATAGATTATAATAAACAAATTACAATATGGTTTGTACTAAGTAAAGAATGAAAATTATTCATTTATAACAGTGGCAATTACAAATTTTAATGTACCTTAAGGGAATTAATTTTCGCGGGTATTAATTTTTGCAGTTTTTGCGGTTTTTCATCATTTCTGCGAAAAATAGCTCCCACGAAATTTCTTTGAGAATTTACAGTTTTCCAAATTCAGGTCAAATTTCCAATAATGTTTCCTAGTCAATAATTACATTAGTATCTATCAGCAACAATAAAAGTAGCTCTCGAATGAATGTCCCTACTTTTTTCATAATGTTTTTTGCTGTCTGGTGATATCTTCCTCTTTTTTTGACACACCTGTATCGACAGTGTGAACATCTCTGCTTGTACTTTTTTCCCAAAAAACATCCGATTATGACAATTTGCAATACAATCTATTTACTATTTTCTTATACGTATTCAGTATTTTAGGTGACATTAATGATGAATTGTAAGCTATTTCTTATTTAGCTATATTCATTAGTCTCTTTACAATTACTTTTTATAGGATAGATATTTTTAACGTAGGATAAGTTTTATAGATAGTTTTTTGAGTACCATTTTTTTCACCATTTTGCTTAATATCACCAAAATTAATTCCCGTTCATGCCTTTGAACACGAAAATAAGTTCCCATGAAATCTCCGTTGAAAACAAAACTGCAAAATTCGCAAAAATTAACACCCTGTTTTTCCGCAAAATTTCTTAAAAAAATTCTGTGAAAATAAGTTCCCATGAAAAGTAATTCCCTTAAGGTAATTTGACTGTTAACAACATTAATCTAAGGACTAAAAATTTCATTTCCTTTACATCATTTTTTAATTTTTTAATGAAAACTGTAAAAAAGAAATACAAGGCCAAAAAATCAGTTTCTTTATTAACATTCCAAAGACCCGTCTCCTTTTCTACTTTTTGTGTCCACTGTTTATTTTTGAGACTTTCAGAGGTCATGAGACCTAGAGTAAGTGATTATTTCATTGATGTCTTTGCATATTTGTGGAAAGAATTTTATTATTTTCAGTTTGATTTAATAAACCTCATAGAATAATGGATTTTATTGTGACACATACAAAATCCCTAAAAGTGAGTAAACATTATTGTTTTTGTCATTTTGTTCCTGAAACAGTAATCATGTTGACAATGATTTGATTTTTTCTTGATTTTAATTGTTATCCTTAAGGATTCAGAAGTACAAAGTACAAAGCCAAAGAAACGGAAACCAGGATTCCACGAAGGGATGTTTGAAGAGACAAAATACTATTTTAAAAGAGGTACAAAAACAGGGAATAAGAAAAGTATTGCATTCTTGAGGTGACTAAAGCTTGGAATACATTCCCATTTAAATGGATCAGTTTTAATATATTAGTCCAAATAGATACCAAAAAAACTGATGAAACAAACTGATCCCACACAGGTGTCTACACTTATCCAACAAACGTAACCAACTACATGTTTGCCCACTGGGACTATTATTTCTATTTAATTCGCTTTGTATCACCTTTTCTTTTATTTCAAAACAACAGAAATTAAGAAAACGATTGAACACGTTCAACTTTTTCAAAAGCTTCCCATTTAAACTGAAACAGGTGAAAATCTAACTGATGCATTTAAAGTGATCCATTTATATGATAATGTATTCCAAGCTTAAGACTCCTGTGATTATCTTTGTTTAAGGATTACGATTTGTTTATCCGTATGAATTCACATTTACCGCTTATATAAAGAAGAGGTGGTTAGGTTTGGAGATTCTGCAGTTATTTCAAAAAGAATTCCACATGGAAACTGTGGAATACTATGTAAGAATTCCTTTATATGAAATAACTAATTGAATTAAATGTTAGATAAAGAGGTATCATGTTTTTAGAAAAAGGCAATTAGTAATGGAAAGATTCGAGGTATGTTGTTTTACACTTATATGCAATGCACTGTTAACTGTCCTTGTGGCCTTTCATCTGAAAAGTGGTATTTAGGCCATAGTTATTTAATACTTCGTTCAGCGTAACAGACTTAAGGAAAATAGCGATGCGGAATGCGGGCATTATTCATTATGCATTATTTTGCAAACAAAATAATGACATAAAGACAAGTAAAAGAAAGTCGCTGACAGGACAAGGCGAAGGACATCCAGCACCTCCTCAAAGATGGAGATACGCTGATTGTAACACTTGAATTCTACGCATAGTTGATGATTACCCAAACCGCCGACTCTTTAAAACAAATATTTACATGATATCCATTGTGTTACCATTTCATAACAAACATCTGTATATTTGAAAGATATTAACTTTCTTTGATTTGAAATCTTGTTTCGCTTTCTACTTTCGAGCAAAAATACCTTAGAAGCAATATTATCGTAAAAAATACTTTACACGATTTTTAGGGGGAAATATTCCGAGGGGAATTTTCCTACCTATATGGGGGGCAATTTACTAGGGGGTAATCATCCGGGGGGAATTGTCCAGGGGGGAGTTGTCCTAGAACCAAGAAAGTCACATTGCGACATGTATCTTAGCAACGTTTATGTTCAAGATGATTATATTATTCTAAAATTTCAGTCACCACTTATGTTGATGACGTAGTTTTATTCTTCTTTTTCATGAAAGAAATATTATTTCTTCTTTATTATTAATTGTTGTGCCGATTTCGATTTCTTTATAACGTCTCCAACATGTAAAAAAATCAAAACTGCTGGTTATACAAAAAAAAAAAAAAATGAAATAAAAATTCTTGAACAATGATGGAGAGCAATTCGATTGCCGTCGCTAATCCGTTGTTCCTATGAATTTGATTTGAAGATTTATTTACAATTCCGTTTGCAACGACAGAGGAAAGATTTACGAAACCAGGGCATAAAACTCTGAGGAGTCATAATTAAATAGAAATTATGTATTAAAACATTATCAATGGCAAAGTATCTTTCACATAAGCATCGTAATGTACGTGATGAGGTTCCTCTATAATGTTTTTAGTTTTGTTTTGTTTTATTGAGTTTTTAAGATGCTTAAGTTGTAAAAATAATGTATTTTAATGCGCATTATTTCTCTGAAAAATCATAATGCGGGCGGCTTACGCTGAACGAAGTATTAAATAACTATGGTCTTATAGGATTTATTACATCCTTACCTCAATATTTTTGTGCGCCTGTCACAAAACTAAAGTTCCGCTACCTGTTTTAGTAAATGACGAAATTGTGTCTCCAACAAAAGTATTAAAGAACAATGAAGTATTGAAGACAACTGTACATAGGTATGCACATATTTTAATCAATAATGAAGAAGACCCTTTGATACCCAAATCTTTCAAATTTGATTTTTTGACCTTTTGAAGTGAAAAAACATTTTCTTATGATCTTTTACTTTGTTTGGATAGTACGTTTATTTAAAATTTTACCAATAAGAGTGTCTATGGAACTTACAGGGTTATTTTTTGTCAAAGTGTGGTGCATCTTAAATTTAGAAAATTTAGAATATTTATAATTTAGTATACATAATAAAATATATAAAAAATTCCAACTACCACACTGTATGTTTTTCAAACTAGTTTTTTTTGTTTTGCTAAGATTTAAATCATTTTCATAATATTGTCATAAGTAAGTATAAGTAAGTAAAGGTTTGGTTACACCTGTAGAAAAAATGGTAAGATATAAAACCCTTTGAGAAGCTGTTTTTGTATAGACATTGTTTTAAGTTTCATAGGCAACATGTTTTTAAGCAAAACAAGTTGGCAATTATTGAATTACTGAATTTGGGGCCACTAAAGCAAAATGCTTGTATTCAATAAATATAGGATGTTTGGTATAAGACTGCGTAATGGTAAGACCATAAAAAATGACCTTAAAAAATAGTTATGATACATGATAAAGGAAGCTTAAGTTGACAATGTGAAAAAGAAAAATAATTTTTTTTGTTCATCATGGATACTCTGTGGAAGATCATGTGCTTAACCAATAAATTCTTCTTAATACATTATAGCAACATAATGTGCGAAAATCAATTTTTCAGAATTTCGAAATCAATGAGCAACATGAGATGAAATTCAGATGTGTCATTGAATAAAAATTTCTTCATTCCTTTATTTCAGACATGAACCTCCTGTTGTTCATCAAGATATTGAGTTTGTGAAAAATGATGACGAGATGGTAGTCATTAACAAACCAGCATCAATTCCAGTAAGGATTTGTACAGTGCTTCTTGTAAGAACTGTCAGAACACCAAATATGCCACCAAAGCAGGGTCATGGCCTCCCCTTGAGAGTTGAATTTTAAAAAAAGTTCTTTTTTTTCTTCAGCAGCAGGAAAAGCATTACAATTTGTTTCTTCTTCTGTCCAAAGTTATCGCGATTCGTTCTATCCACATAAGGGTCATGTAAGAAAATGTGCAGGTGTCAAACTATCGTTATTTAACTTGCAAATATAATTTCATGTATCTGTCAATTATACTTTTCAGTGGATTCTGTCTAACAACAATTTTATTCAGCTTGCTAAGATTGTTTACACATTCCAGAAAATTGTGGCTTAGTAAGAATTGTTGAGTAGCATTGTAATTGCATCAGTGAATATGGGTTATGGGTTCTAATCTGATGGGTGTAGTGATGCATTATAGTAATTACATTAAGGAAATTTGGGTTGGTTATGGGCTAGTATGGGTTGGAATGTCTACAATCGTATATACCAAGGATGATATCACATCATCTTAGCAAAGAATGCTACAATGCAGTTTCCATCGATTTGCTTCCTTATGTCTGATCTCTTTCAATGTTTGTTATTATCATGAACATATTTATGTCAAACTCCAAATCACAAGACAACCCGGAACATTCTACAAAAACTTCTAAAAAACACTAGTTACTGTATAGTTACTGTAAACGATGACTGACTAGCAGATGAAAAATCCTGGTACCACTGTAACAATATTAAGCCATTATTCTGAGAAAATGTTAAGAAATATTTGAGATAAGCACCTCATTACCTATTTGAAATTTTGTGTTTCTTACAACATAGGTTCACCCATGTGGAAGATATCGACACAACACCATTGTTTTTATCCTTGGTAAAGAACACGGTTTGAAACAACTACATAGTATGTTACTGTGGTTACTAAGTATAGCTTTAAATTTCCAGTGTAGAAATTGTTGAAAATTTTCGTTCTTGGATTGGAATGTTGGCTAAACACAAGTTTGTAGCTTCTTTTCATCATGTTTTGACTAACGAAAAAAACTTGTTGTTTTTGTTAGCTATCCACCGAATCGATAGATTAACATCAGGGATTCTCATGTTTGCCAAGTGAGTGAGATTTTTTCCATCAATCTGGCAACTTTCATTTTCCTATAAAGTTATAATAATAATTTTTTCATAAATAGAACAGCTAAAAAAGCAAGAGAATTGGAAAAAGCTGTCCAAGGTCGTAATGTTGAAAAAGAATATTTGGCAAGAGTGATTGGTGAATTTCCCAGGTAAAGTAACTTTTTCTGTTTTCCTTCTTATTGTTGCAAACTTTCTGTCAGTCCATCCCTTTTAATCTTTTATCACAATTTGGTCCATTTGATTTCAATACAAAAATCATTTTGATTGAATCGAGTTTCTGTTGAGATCTGATTGGATTTCATGAAATCAGTGACATGATAAATTTTATATAGAAAAATGGTAAAAAAATACACCTGTGACATAAATAAAGGAGTTTCCATGCTATTCTGTCATAGTGATGAAGTGCTGATAGAAGAACCGATTATTATAGCATCTCATAAGATTGGCGTATGTTACGTTCATCCTGACGGCAAGCCATGTAAAACAGTGTTCAAACGACAAAGTTTTGATGGGCATAGCAGTATTGTTTCATGTATATAAATCATTTCATTCAAACGTTTTTTGGATAGGATTATCAAAATTCTGATATTTGAAGTCAAATTTGCTGACAAAGCCACCTTTCAGTAATAAATATTATCATCAACTAAATAGTTTTAAAACTTTGGTTATGACGACTTTCACACATTAGTTTCATTTGATATTACTGCAGGAAAAAAATCTGATTGAAAATAAAATAACCAGAAGAGTCATTTTCATAAGAAAACTGAAAAATTTAAAATACTTAAATTTATTTTGTTTGAATAAAAAGTTCGAGTCCAGTCTGGTATTGATGATTTTAGTTTGAAAAAGTTTCTTTGGCCTCGAAGATTTCTTTATTTTTTTATTCGTGCCTTAGGTAAGCCATATACTGGAAGGATGCATCAAATTCGTGTTCATTTACAGTGGCTTGGTCACCCAATCATTAATGATCCGATTTACAATCACCCTACAGCATGGTCAGATTGGATTGGTAGCAAAAGCAGTGATTTGGATGTTAAGAAGGTATCTTTTTTGATGAGAAATTTAATTTTATTCTAACACGTGGATGCACTATCATTTTCACAAAGATTTATCCACAGGTAATAGCAGAGTTGATCCGAACACGGAAAGATAATTCCTATCAGTCGGAGTTGCATACAAAGAAACCAGATCTTCACCAACTCTCGTCACAAAATGCTATAGAACTTCAGAAACAAAATGAAATTAAGAAAACAGAAATAAATTTAGAATGTGATACTAGAGAAAAAGAAAAGGACGGGGAAGAAGAACAAGAAGAACAAGAAGAGGAAGAAAAGGATGGTCCATCAAGAAAAAAATTAAGAACTGAGAAACTAGATGTTTCACAATGTGAAGAATCATTTATTAAGAAGGAAGATAGTCAAAAAGACTGTGATGAAATTAATGAAGACTTTTGTTTGGAACATAGCCAAGAAACGTCAGATGAATGTAATAGGATTGTTTACACAACGTTAGATATTGGTGAGCAATATTACGAGAAGGATTGCACCGAATGCAAACGAGAATGGAAGGAACCTTTTCAGTCAGAACTGGTCATGTTTTTACATGCTTTGCGGTATAAGGTTAGTTTCAATACATATTGCTAAAAAGAATTAATTCATGAGTAATCATTAATAAAAACATGGTTTTTAATTTTCAGGGAGAAAATTGGGAATACGAAACATCATTGCCATCATGGGCAAAAGATGATTACAAAATCACTTGACGGGATTCTCAAGATATAATAATGTTATTCTGAGTTGTACTATGAAATAAATTATTTTGTTTACTGGTATCAAAATCTTTCCTTAAGGTTTAGCTGGTCTTCTAGAATTCCTTCATGTCCATGTCCTTGTTGTATTTCTAATCCAAGTTATGAAATGAATGGCTTTCCAAACCCATATACCAAGTTGTTGAAATATTCATTTTGAGAATTTACTTTATTCTTATAATTTGTTTGCTTTCAGTTGATTATATAAAAAAGAAATGACCATCGTAATTGGTTTTGAAGGGAGTGCTAACAAATTAGGAATTGGTATTATTAATGATGGAAAAG